>JAUIMM010000836.1:455000-840400 GCA_031769625.1 Taudactylus pleione
ACGTCATCTTCCCGCCTTCCGAGTCTCGCGGGTTTTGGATCCTATATAAGGTACACACGTCGGCGCCATTTTCTCACTCGGCTGTGGACAGTGAAGAGGGAGGGTGGGAGTTAGGGCTGTGTAGTGTAGTGTAGTGTAGTGCTGCTGTTGTCCACTACTTCAAAGTCCATAGGGGCTGGCTGTGTTGTGCTGTGCTGCTGTTGTTAATAGGGGCTGTGTCCACTACTTCAAAGTCCATAGGGGCTGGCTGGACTGTGTTGTGCAGTCAGTTCTCCATAGGGGCTGTGTCCACTCCAAAGTCCTGTGCAGTGTCCCAGTCCTAAAGCAGTGCTGTAGTGTTGTCCAGGGGGTGCTCTGTCCATCAGGGGTGCTCCCCCCAAGTGCTAAAAAAATAATATATTTTCTGTGTTTGTGAATTGTGTGCGCAGTAGCCGCACGTGCATCAACAAAGTAGTGCCAAGCGTGCGCCTGTGTCATAAGTAAAGGGCCGGCTGGCTTGACCGTTAAGGGTGCTGTAACCCCCGAAAGTACACTCCAGTCCAAACCAAAAAAAAAATTATTTTCTGTGTTTGTGAATTGTGTGCGCAGTAGCCGCACGTGCATCAACAAAGTAGTGCCAAGCGTGCGCCTGTGTCATAAGTAAAGGGCCGGCTGGCTTGACCGTTAAGGGTGCTGTAACCCCCGAAAGTACACTCCAGTCCAAACCAAAAAAAAAATTATTTTCTGTGTTTGTGAATTGTGTGCGCAGTAGCCGCACGTGCATCAACAAAGTAGTGCCAAGCGTGCGCCTGTGTCATAAGTAAAGGGCCGGCTGGCTTGACCGTTAAGGGTGCTGTAACCCCCGAAAGTACACTCCAGTCCAAACCAAAAAAAATATTATTTTCTGTGTTTGTGAATTGTGTGCGCAGTAGTCGCACGTGCATCAACAAAGTAGTGCCAAGCGTGCGCCTGTGTCATAAGTAAAGGGCCGGCTGGCTTGACCGTTAAAGGGTGCTGTAACCCCCAAGTACACTCCAGTCCAAACCAAAAAAAAAAATATTTTCTGTGTTTGTGAATTGTGTGCGCAGTAGCCGCACGTGCATCAACAAAGTAGTGCCAAGCGTGCGCCTGTGTCATAAGTAAAGGGCCGGCTGGCTTGACCGTTAAGGGTGCTGTAACCCCCGAAAGTACACTCCAGTCCAAACCAAAAAAAAAATTATTTTCTGTGTTTGTGAATTGTGTGCGCAGTAGCCGCACGTGCATCAACAAAGTAGTGCCAAGCGTGCGCCTGTGTCATAAGTAAAGGGCCGGCTGGCTTGACCGTTAAGGGTGCTGTAACCCCCGAAAGTACACTCCAGTCCAAACCAAAAAAAATATTATTTTCTGTGTTTGTGAATTGTGTGCGCAGTAGTCGCACGTGCATCAACAAAGTAGTGCCAAGCGTGCGCCTGTGTCATAAGTAAAGGGCCGGCTGGCTTGACCGTTAAGGGTGCTGTAACCCCCGAAAGTACACTCCAGTCCAAACCAAAAAAAAAATTATTTTCTGTGTTTGTGAATTGTGTGCGCAGTAGCCGCACGTGCATCAACAAAGTAGTGCCAAGCGTGCGCCTGTGTCATAAGTAAAGGGCCGGCTGGCTTGACCGTTAAGGGTGCTGTAACCCCCGAAAGTACACTCCAGTCCAAACCAAAAAAAATATTATTTTCTGTGTTTGTGAATTGTGTGCGCAGTAGTCGCACGTGCATCAACAAAGTAGTGCCAAGCGTGCGCCTGTGTCATAAGTAAAGGGCCGGCTGGCTTGACCGTTAAAGGGTGCTGTAACCCCCAAGTACACTCCAGTCCAAACCAAAAAAAAAATTATTTTCTGTGTTTGTGAATTGTGTGCGCAGTAGCCGCACGTGCATCAACAAAGTAGTGCCAAGCGTGCGCCTGTGTCATAAGTAAAGGGCCGGCTGGCTTGACCGTTAAGGGTGCTGTAACCCCCGAAAGTACACTCCAGTCCAAACCAAAAAAAAAATTATTTTCTGTGTTTGTGAATTGTGTGCGCAGTAGCCGCACGTGCATCAACAAAGTAGTGCCAAGCGTGCGCCTGTGTCATAAGTAAAGGGCCGGCTGGCTTGACCGTTAAAGGGTGCTGTAACCCCCGAAAGTACACTCCAGTCCTAACCAAAAAAAAATTATTTTCTGTGTTTGTGAATTGTGTGCGCAGTAGCCGCACGTGCATCAACAAAGTAGTGCCAAGAGTGCGCCTGTGTCATAAGTAAAGGGCCGGCTGGCTTGACCGTTAAGGGTGCTGTAACCCCCGAAAGTACACTCCAGTCCAAACCAAAAAAAAAATTATTTTCTGTGTTTGTGAATTGTGTGCGCAGTAGCCGCACGTGCATCAACAAAGTAGTGCCAAGCGTGCGCCTGTGTCATAAGTAAAGGGCCGGCTGGCTTGACCGTTAAGGGTGCTGTAACCCCCGAAAGTACACTCCAGTCCAAACCAAAAAAAAATTATTTTCTGTGTTTGTGAATTGTGTGCGCAGTAGCCGCACGTGCATCAACAAAGTAGTGCCAAGAGTGCGCCTGTGTCATAAGTAAAGGGCCGGCTGGCTTGACCGTTAAGGGTGCTGTAACCCCCGAAAGTACACTCCAGTCCAAACCAAAAAAAAAATTATTTTCTGTGTTTGTGAATTGTGTGCGCAGTAGCCACACGTGCATCAACAAAGTAGTGCCAAGCGTGCGCCTGTGTCATAAGTAAAGGGCCGGCTGGCTTGACCGTTAAGGGTGCTGTAACCCCCGAAAGTACACTCCAGTCCAAACCAAAAAAAAATTATTTTCTGTGTTTGTGAATTGTGTGCGCAGTAGCCGCACGTGCATCAACAAAGTAGTGCCAAGCGTGCGCCTGTGTCATAAGTAAAGGGCCGGCTGGCTTGACCGTTAAGGGTGCTGTAACCCCCGAAAGTACACTCCAGTCCAAACCAAAAAAAATATTATTTTCTGTGTTTGTGAATTGTGTGCGCAGTAGTCGCACGTGCATCAACAAAGTAGTGCCAAGCGTGCGCCTGTGTCATAAGTAAAGGGCCGGCTGGCTTGACCGTTAAAGGGTGCTGTAACCCCCAAGTACACTCCAGTCCAAACCAAAAAAAAAATTATTTTCTGTGTTTGTGAATTGTGTGCGCAGTAGCCGCACGTGCATCAACAAAGTAGTGCCAAGCGTGCGCCTGTGTCATAAGTAAAGGGCCGGCTGGCTTGACCGTTAAAGGGTGCTGTAACCCCCGAAAGTACACTCCAGGCCAAACCAAAAAAAAATTATTTTCTGTGTTTGTGAATTGTGTGCGCAGTAGCCGCACGTGCATCAACAAAGTAGTGCCAAGAGTGCGCCTGTGTCATAAGTAAAGGGCCGGCTGGCTTGACCGTTAAAGGGTGCTGTAACCCACAAAGTACACTCCAGTCCAAACCAAAAAAAAAATTATTTTCTGTGTTTAGCCGCACGTATATATCAAATCGATATAACATAAATGGAGGACCAAACTTTCTCCGATAAAAATAAAATAGAGAAAGATCAAGAACCACTTCCTCCTAGTGCTGAAGCTGCTGCCACTAGTCATGACATAGACGATAACATGCCATCAACGTCGTCTGCCAAGGCCGATGCCCAATGTCATAGTAGAGGGCACATACAATCCCAAATGGCAAAGTTCAGGAAAATGACCTTGAAAAAGACATTTAAATCAGCTGAAGAGAAACGTAAACTTGCCAATATGCCATTTACGACACGGAGTGGCAAGGAACGGCTAAGGTCGATCCCTAGTATGTTCATGACTAGTGGTTCAGCTTCACATGACGATGGAAGCCCTCCTCCCACTAAAAAAATCAAAAGAGTTAAGCTGGCAAAAGCACAGCGAAGAACTGTGCTTTCTAAGAAGATATCACAAATCCCCAAGGAGAGTCCAAGTGTGGTGGTGGTTGCGATGCCTGACCTTCCCAGCACTGGACGGGAAGAGGTGGCTCTTTCCACCATTTGCATGCCCCCTGCAAGTGCTGAAAGGAGCACCCACAGTCCACTTGCTGATATGCAAATTGAAGATGTCACTGTTGAAGTACAACAGGATGAGGATACTGGTGTAGCTGGCGCTGAGGAGGAAGTTGGCGAGGAGGATTCTGATGGTGATGTGGTTTGTTTAAATCAGGCTCCGGGGGAGACAGTTGTTGTCCGTGGGATGAAAAAGCCCATCACGGTCATGCCTGGGCAGAAGACCAAACATTCCACCTCTTTGGTCTGGCAATATTTCTATCCAAATCCGGACAACAACTGTCTTGCCATATGTACCATATGTAAAGGTGAAATAAGTAGGGGTAGGGACGTCAACCACCTAGGAACATCCTCCCTTATACGGCACCTGCAGCGCGTTCATAAAAAGTTACTGTCAAGTTCAGAAACTTTGGCTAAGACCGTAAGCAGTCCAGGGACACCTAAATCCCGTTGTCCTGTTGTATCCAAGCGCCTGCAAACCACACCGTCAACTCCCTCCTCGTCAATTTCCTCCTTAGTCAGGATCGGAAGTAGTCCTGCAGGCCATGTCACTGGCATGACTGACTCTCCTATCCGGGATTCCTCTGGAGGATCCTGCATTGCTACGCCTACTGCTGCCGCTGCTGCTGTTGCTGCTGCTGGGAGTCGTTCATCATCCCAGAGAGGAAGTAGGAACACCACTACTTTTACTAAACAATTGACCCTCCAACAGTCCTTAGCGAGGAGGATGAAGTACGACAGCAGTCATCCTGAAGCAAAACGTATAACTGAGGCCTTGACTGCTATGTTGGTGTTAGACGTGCGTCCGGTATCCGCCATTAGTGCAGTGGGATTTAGACAATTGATGGAGGTAGTGTGTCCCCGGTTCCAAATACCGTCTAGATTCCACTTCACTAGGCAGGCGATACCGAGACTGTACAGAAACGTCAGAAAAAGTGTCCTCAGTGTCCTGAAAAATGCCGTTGTACACAATGTCCACTTAACCACGGACATGTGGACAAGTGGAACAGGGCAGACTAAGGACTATATGACTGTGACAGCCCACTGGGTAGATGTATCACCTTACGCAGCAACAGCAGCAGCGTCACCAGTAGCAGCATCTCAGAAACGCCAGCTCGTTACAAGGCAGGCTACGCTGTGTATCACCGGTTTCAGTAAGAGGCACACCGCCGACAACCTCTTAGAGAAACTGAGGGAAATCATCGCCCAGTGGCTTACCCCACTTAGACTCTCCTGGGGATTTGTGATATCTGACAACGCCACCAATATTGTGCGGGCATTACATCTGGGCAAATTCCAGCACGTCCCATGTTTTGCTCACACAATAAACTTGGTGGTGCAGAATTTTCTGAAAAGCGACAGGGGCGTGCAGGAGACGCTTTGGGTGGCCCGAAAAATTTCTGGCCACTTTCGCCATTCAGCGACTGCGTGCCGAAGACTGGAGCGCCAGCAAACACTCTTGAACCTGCCCCGCCATCACCTGAAGCAAGAGGTTGTGACACGGTGGAACTCAACCCTCTATATGCTTCAGAGGATGGAGGAGCAGCAAAAGGCCATACAAGCCTATACATCCACCTATGACATAGGCAAAGGAGGGGGTATGCACCTGACTCAAGCGCAGTGGAGAATGATTTCCGTGTTGTGCAAGGTTCTCCAGCCCTTCGAACTTGCCACACGTGAAGTCAGTTCAGACACTGCCAGCTTGAGTCAGGTCATTCCCCTCATCAGGCTTTTGCAGAAGCAGCTGGAGAAAGTGAAGGAGGAGCTAAGACGGAGCGATTCCGCTCGGCATGTGGGACTTGTGGATGAAGCCCTTCATTCGCTTTGCCAGGATTCCAGGGTGGTCAATCTGTTGAAATCAGACCACTACATTTTGGCCACCGTGCTCGATCCTAGGTTTAAAGCCTATGTGGTGTCTCTCTTTCCGGCCGACACAAGCCTGCAGAGGTGCAAAGACCTGCTGGTGAACACACTGTCAGCTGAAGCGGAACGTGACACGTCAACAGCTCCTTCTTCATTTTCTCCTGCAACTGGGGCTGCCAGGAAAAAACTTAGGTATCCTAAGCAACCCGCTGGCGGTGATGCAGGACAGGCAGGACCAAGTTTGGACATCTGGTCCGGACTGAAGGACCTGGCAACAATTTCTGACATGTCTACTGTCACTGCATATGATACTGTCACCATTGACAGAATGGTGGAGGATTACATCGGTGACAGCATCCAAGTAGGCATGGCAGACAGTCCATACCTGTACTGGCAGGAAAAAGAGGCAATTTGGAGGCCCCTGTACAAACTGGCTCTATTTTACCTGAGTTGCCCCCCCTCCAGTGTGTACTCCGAAAGAGTGTTTAGTGCAGCCGGGAACCTTGTCAGCGAAAGGCGTAGGAGGTTGCTTCCACAGAATGTGGAGAAGATGATGTTCATCAAAATGAATTATCAGCTCTTCCAGGGAGACCAGCCTCCAGAAGGTACAGAGGGACCTGTGGTGGTGGATTCAAGTGGGGACGAGTTAATACTTTGTGAGGATGAGGATGTACACACTGAAGAGGGTGAGGAATCGGTGGATGAGGAGGATGAGGATGACATCTTGCCTCCATAGAGCCAGTTTGTGCAGGGACACATTAATTGCCAGCTTGTTTTGTGGGGGCCCAAACGAACCAATCATTTCAGCCACAGTTGTGTGGCAGACCCTGGCGCTGAAATGATTGGTTTGTTAAAGTGTGCATGTCCTGTTTATACAACATAAGGGTGGGTGGGAGGGCCCAAGGACAATTCCATCTTGCACCTCTTTTTTTTCTTTGCATTATGTACAGTTTGGGGCCTAGTTTTTCAAACTGCCATCCTGTCTGCCACTGCAGTTTCACGCCTAGATGGGTCACGTGTTTGTGCCGCCCACTCGTGTCGCTTAGCATAGTCATCCAGCTACCTCGGTGCAACGTTTTGGACATAAAAACACTATTGTGAGGTGTGAGGTGTTCAGAATAGACTGGAAATGAGTGGAAATTAAGGTTATTGAGGTTAATAATAGCATAGGAGCAGAAAAACCTACAAATTCTGTGATTTTAGCTGTTTTTATGCTTTTTTAAAAAAAAATACAGATCCAAAACACAAAACCCAGAACCCAAAACACGGAAGGGTGGTTTTGGCAAAACCAATCCAGATCCAAAACACGAAGAAAGATCCAGATCCAAAACCAAAACACAAAACACGAAAAGTGGCCGGTGCACACCCCTAGTGTAGACTACAGGTATAGAAGGTAAGCCAAGACACAATATATAAATATAATTAATTTATTGAGCTAAAGAATCAACATGGACAATATTATCTGTATTCATATAAAAAAATTACTTCTATAAAAAAACATCAATGGTTTAGTAAAACTTCACATTAATTTTAATGGATTGATATAAATATGAGGCTTGGAATATCAAGTTAAGGAAACAGCCTTGTGGACCTGCAAGTCCCAGGATGGGCAGGTGATGCACTAAATCAATGTGCAAATAAGGTATGAAGACCAAGTTCCCCCAAGTGACAAGCTGTATCAGAACTATTAGGAGGCGGATGTCCCTGTGCCGGGCAAAACGAGCACTGTGTGAGAATAAAAGCCGGCGGGGAGAGTCTGCAGACTGAAAGTCCGTCCTCCGACCACTCACCATATAAGCTGCATTCCAAAGCGGAGCCGTCTTCTGGTCCTAATTGGCCTGCATGGTGGGGCTCACCTTTCTCTAATCCCTCTGTCGGAGGTGGTCCATTTACCACACATTTCTCAGCTGATGGCTCACTGTAGGCCTGATTCAGAGCTGAACGCTCTGACCAGAGCGCTCGCTCTGAATCAGGGTCCTCCTACCTTTTTTTGGAGCGTCCTCATGGACGCTCGCATAGCTGTGGGTTACCACCCACAGCTATAGCGAGCGTCCATGATGATGGTCGCGATGGTCTTGACCATCACGACCAACAGGCTTGCGACGGAGACCCTGCGGCTGCCGCAAGCCCTGGAGTGATTTTGGCTCTATCAGAGCCAAAATCACTCCCACTGACATCACTAGTGATGTCAGTGGGGCCGGCTTGAGATGGTAGGCGTTCCCATGGGAACGCCTCCGTCTGGGCAGCCATGCCCCCGGCAAGCCCACCAAAGGGGGCGTGCTGTCAATCAACATCGACAGCACACCCCCTTTGGTGCGAGACCCAGAGCGATGGTGCGCATGCGCAGTGGGGAACATCGACCCGCTTGCGAGCGTCCTGCCGCTCGCGAGTGGGTCTGGATGACCCCCTGTGTGCACTGGCAGTGGAGAACCAGTGTGTAAGCTGCCTCATGTCCTCCTATGGTGTTTTGAATAAAAGTACAACTTACCTTTCCCAGCAGTAGTAGTGGTGGATTATGCCCAGCACCTCCTTAAGGGGCCTATTCATCATTACATAATTATCACTAGTGATAATTCTGTTTTAAACTCACTGTGGGTTTTCTCACACTGCATCTGTCTCCCTCCCCCATCGCCAACCTTGCCGCTGTTTGTAACTACAGCCACACCCCCTGCTCAGAATTGCAGCTAATTATTCACAAACACCGGTAGCAGAACAGGCCCTAAACCCTAACTGGAACGTTCAAAGGAGAACAACTCATACATGCCTACTCTTGAAAAAGCATTTCAGGGAGAGTGTGAAAGCGACACCTATGGGCATGGCGGTAAAGTGGGCGTGTACTGCTACATCTGAGAGGCGTGTCATACATCTGAGAGGCGTGTACTGCTACATCTGAGAGGCGTGTCATACATCTGAGGGGCGTGTACTGCTATATCTGAGAGGCATGTCATACAGCTGAGAGGCGTGTACTGCTACATCTGAGAGGCGTGTCATACATCTGAGAGGCGTGTACTGCTACATCTGAGAGGCGTGTCATACATCTGAGAGGCGTGTACTGCTACATCTGAGAGGCGTGTCATACATCTGAGGGGCGTGTACTGCTACATCTGAGAGGCATGTCATACAGCTGAGGGGCGTGTACTGCTACATCTGAGAGGCATGTCATACATCTGAGAGGCGTGTACTGCTACATCTGAGAGGCATGTCATACATCTGAGAGGCGTGTACTGCTACATCTGAGAGGCGTGTCATACATCTGAGAGGCGTGTACTGCTACATCTGAGAGGCGTGTCATACATCTGAGGGGCGTGTACTGCTACATCTGAGAGGCATGTCATACATCTGAGGGGCGTGTACTGCTATATCTGAGAGGCATGTCATACAGCTGAGGGGCGTGTACTGCTACATCTGAGAGGCGTGTCCTACATCTGAGAGGCGTGTACTGCTACATCTGAGAGGCGTGTCATACATCTGAGGGGCGTGTACTGCTACATCTGAGAGACATGTCATACATCTGAGGGGTGTGTACTGCTACATCTGAGAAGCGTGTCATACATCTGAGGGGCGTGTACTGCTACATCTGAGAGGCGTGTCATACATCTGAGAGGCGTGTACTGCTACATCTGAGAGGCATGTCATACATCTGAGAGGCGTGTACTGCTACATCTGAGAGGCGTGTCATACATCTGAGAGGCGTGTACTGCTACATCTGAGAGGCGTGTCATACATCTGAGGGGCGTGTACTGCTACATCTGAGAGGCATGTCATACAGCTGAGGGGCGTGTACTGCTACATCTGAGAGGCGTGTCATACATCTGAGAGGCGTGTACTGCTACATCTGAGAGGCATGTCATACATCTGAGAGGCGTGTACTGCTACATCTGAGAGGCATGTCATACATCTGAGAGGCGTGTACTGCTACATCTGACAGGCGTGTCATACATCTGATGGGCGTGTACTGCTACATCTGAGAGGCATGTCATACATCTGAGAGGCGTGTACTGCTACATCTGAGAGGCGTGTCATACATCTGAGGGGCATGTACTGCTACATCTGAGAGGCATGTCATACATCTGAGAGGTGTGTACTGCTACATCTGAGAGGCGTGTCATACATCTGAGGGGTGTGTACTGCTACATCTGAGAGGTGTGTCATACATCTGAGGAGCGTGTACTGCTATATCTGAGAGGCGTGTCATACATCTGAGAGGTGTGTCATACATCTGAGGGGCGTGTACTGCTACATCTGAGAGGCATGTCATACATCTGAGAGGCGTGTACTGCTACATCTGAGAGGCGTGTCATACATCTGAGAGGCGTGTACTGCTACATCTGATAGGCGTGTCATACATCTGAGGGGCGTGTACTGCTACATCTGAGAGGCGTGTCATACATCTGAGGGGCGTGTACTGCTACATCTGAGAGGCGTGTCATACATCTGAGGGGCGTGTACTGCTACATCTGAGAGGCATGTCATACATCTGAGAGGCGTGTACTGCTACATCTGAGAGGCATGTCATACATCTGAGAGGCGTGTACTGCTACATCTGAGAGGCATGTCATACATCTGAGAGGCGTGTACTGCTACATCTGAGAGGCGTGTCATACATCTGAGGGGCGTGTACTGCTACATCTGAGAGGCGTGTCATACATCTGAGGGGCGTGTACTGCTATATCTGAGAGGCGTGTCATACAGCTGAGGGGCGTGTACTGCTACATCTGAGAGGCGTGTCATACATCTGAGAGGTGTGTACTGCTACATCTGAGAGGGGTGTCATACATCTGAGGGGCGTGTACTGCTACATCTGAGAGGCATGTCATACATCTGAGGGGCGTGTACTGCTACATCTGAGAGGCGTGTACTGCTACATCTGAGAGGCGTGTCATACATCTGAGAGGCGTGTACTGCTACATCTGAGAGGCGTGTCATACATCTGAGAGGCGTGTACTGCTACATCTGAGAGGCGTGTCATACATCTGAGGGGCGTGTACTGCTACATCTGAGAGGCATGTCATACAGCTGAGGGGCGTGTACTGCTACATCTGAGAGGCGTGTCATACATCTGAGAGGCGTGTACTGCTACATCTGAGAGGCATGTCATACATCTGAGAGGCGTGTACTGCTACATCTGAGAGGCGTGTCATACATCTGAGAGGCGTGTACTGCTACATCTGAGAGGCGTGTCATACATCAGAGGGGCGTGTACTGCTACATCTGAGAGGCGTGTCATACATCTGAGGGGCGTGTACTGCTATATCTGAGAGGCATGTCATACAGCTGAGGGGCGTGTACTGCTACATCTGAGAGGCGTGTCATACATCTGAGAGGCGTGTACTGCTACATCTGAGACGCATGTCATACATCTGAGAGGCGTGTACTGCTACATCTGAGAGGCATGTCATACATCTGAGAGGCGTGTACTGCTACATCTGACAGGCGTGTCATACATCTGATGGGCGTGTACTGCTACATCTGAGAGGCATGTCATACATCTGAGAGGCGTGTACTGCTACATCTGAGAGGCGTGTCATACATCTGAGGGGCGTGTACTGCTATATCTGAGAGGCATGTCATACAGCTGAGGGGCGTGTACTGCTACATCTGAGAGGCGTGTCATACATCTGAGAGGCGTGTACTGCTACATCTGAGACGCATGTCATACATCTGAGAGGCGTGTACTGCTACATCTGAGAGGCATGTCATACATCTGAGAGGCGTGTACTGCTACATCTGACAGGCGTGTCATACATCTGATGGGCGTGTACTGCTACATCTGAGAGGCATGTCATACATCTGAGAGGCGTGTACTGCTACATCTGAGAGGCGTGTCATACATCTGAGGGGCGTGTACTGCTACATCTGAGAGGCATGTCATACATCTGAGAGGTGTGTACTGCTACATCTGAGAGGCGTGTCATACATCTGAGGGGCGTGTACTGCTACATCTGAGAGGCATGTCATACATCTGAGGGGCGTGTACTGCTATATCTGAGAGGCGTGTCATACATCTGAGAGGTGTGTACTGCTACATCTGAGAGGCATGTCATACATCTGAGAGGCGTGTACTGCTACATCTGAGAGGCATGTCATACATCTGAGAGGCGTGTACTGCTACATCTGACAGGCGTGTCATACATCTGATGGGCGTGTACTGCTACATCTGAGAGGCATGTCATACATCTGAGAGGCGTGTACTGCTACATCTGACAGGCGTGTCATACATCTGAGGGGCGTGTACTGCTACATCTGAGAGGCGTGTCATACATCTGAGAGGCGTGTACTGCTACATCTGACAGGCGTGTCATACATCTGAGAGGTGTGTACTGCTACATCTGAGAGGCGTGTCATACATCTGAGGGGCGTGTACTGCTACATCTGAGAGGCGTGTCATACATCTGAGAGGTGTGTACTGCTACATCTGAGAGGCGTGTCATACATCTGAGGGGCGTGTACTGCTACATCTGAGAGGCGTGTCATACATGTGAGAGGCGTGTACTGCTACATCTGAGAGGCATGTCATACATCTGAGAGGCGTGTACTGCTACATCTGACAGGCGTGTCATACATCTGATGGGCGTGTACTGCTACATCTGAGAGGCATGTCATACATCTGAGAGGCGTGTACTGCTACATCTGACAGGCGTGTCATACATCTGAGGGGCGTGTACTGCTACATCTGAGAGGCGTGTCATACATCTGAGAGGCGTGTACTGCTACATCTGAGAGGCATGTCATACATCTGAGAGGCGTGTACTGCTACATCTGAGAGGCATGTCATACATCTGAGAGGCGTGTACTGCTACATCTGACAGGCGTGTCATACATCTGATAGGCGTGTACTGCTACATCTGAGAGGCGTGTCATACATCTGAGAGGCGTGTACTGCTACATCTGACAGGCGTGTCATACATCTGAGAGGTGTGTACCGCTACATCTGAGAGGCGTGTCATACATCTGAGAGGCGTGTACTGCTACATCTGACAGGCGTGTCATACATCTGAGAGGTGTGTACTGCTACATCTGAGAGGCGTGTCATACATCTGAGGGGCGTGTACTGCTACATCTGAGAGGCGTGTCATACATCTGAGAGGTGTGTACTGCTACATCTGAGAGGCGTGTCATACATCTGAGGGGCGTGTACTGCTACATCTGAGAGGCGTGTCATACATGTGAGAGGCGTGTACTGCTACATCTGAGAGGCATGTCATACATCTGAGAGGCGTGTACTGCTACATCTGACAGGCGTGTCATACATCTGATGGGCGTGTACTGCTACATCTGAGAGGCATGTCATACATCTGAGAGGCGTGTACTGCTACATCTGACAGGCGTGTCATACATCTGAGGGGCGTGTACTGCTACATCTGAGAGGCGTGTCATACATCTGAGAGGCGTGTACTGCTACATCTGAGAGGCATGTCATACATCTGAGAGGCGTGTACTGCTACATCTGAGAGGCATGTCATACATCTGAGAGGCGTGTACTGCTACATCTGACAGGCGTGTCATACATCTGATAGGCGTGTACTGCTACATCTGAGAGGCGTGTCATACATCTGAGAGGCGTGTACTGCTACATCTGACAGGCGTGTCATACATCTGAGAGGTGTGTACCGCTACATCTGAGATGCGTGTCATACATCTGAGGGGCGTGTACTGCTACATCTGAGAGGCGTGTCATACATCTGAGAGGTGTGTCATAAAATCGACACATCCAAATGTAAATGAGCCCCAAAGCAGTTAAGTAAGATCTACTTGTTGATGAAAACACACTGTGTGTGGCCACTACAGGCCACGGAAATGCTGCCCCCATCTGAGCACCTTTCTACAAACACTAATCATTGCATACTATTGTCTGTGGATATTATATGGTTATATATATATTTTTTTTTATTATTAAATAATAGCAAATGGCTCTATGTGACCAGATGGTGTTTTAGATGTTAGATTCAACAATGTATTAATACTCCAGGCAGCTGTATTTTGAGAGCTCCCTTATTTTGATATATCCTGTCACAGGCATTAACTGCACTCAGAAAGGGCATGAAATGGATGTCTGTCAGTGAATGCCTGTGAGTGACACTCAGTACCAGCAGCACTAGCCACTATGAACTATATCATGCAGTTCACTTTAATACCTTACATCTGACAGGCCCACCTTGGGGGGGAGAAAAGGCCACCGCTGCTACTGATGCCGACACCTGTCCTGTGCCGCTGATCAGTGCTGCTGTTGCCTCCAAGCACACTGTGACAGTATCAGTGTGCACTGCTAGCCAGGCCGGCCTCGGCTACCCACATCCCCACTGTGGCTGGCCGTCATGACGTCCCCCGTGCAGGCCCCGGCATTTCGCATCTCACGCATGCGCAATCTGGATTTTCAGAAACCGGGAGTTGAGGTATAATTTGTGGGGCAGTGGAAGGCTAAGTTAAAAATAGGGAGCCGGTAGGTAAGCCCGGTATAACTTTCTGTGTATATCCTAACTTTGCTTCTTGAATCTGGACAGTGACTGATAAAATGGTCACATCATGATGTGGGGGTGCCCATAATACCCCCTGGGTGATAATTATCATTGCCACGCACTGTTGACATCATAGGGATGGCCATTGGTGGGGTGTCTATCGATGGGCCCATCAGTGGTTACCATCGATGGCACACAAACCATCTATGGTGAACCATGGACAGTATGCACTCCCTCAATGGCCACCGCCACTGGGGGATGGCGGGCCATGGGCCAATCAAAAATGGGGACAGGGCTTAGCAGCAGCCAAGGGGTGGGGCTGAGCTCCGTCCTGTAAAGCGGGAAAAAAACAAATATTGGCTCCCAGTCATCCATCGCTGGCAGAGAAGCATTGGTTCTCTGCCATCTACGGCAATACTAGTTATCATCGGCCGGCCACCATCAATATATTGAAAACATCGATGGTCAATGGCCATCCCTAGCACATCATAACATCTAACTTTCCAAGCGATGGAAGTAAGAGGCCCGCGGCTGGGACGGCAGAATGGAGCCCTCAGATGGGGACAGTAGGGAGGTGGGCATTGTGTACTGTACAAATATACCAAACACAGGCATATTACACATGATACAGGGAAATCCGGAGCACGGGAATCTATTGTCTATATATATATAATATATATATATAAAAAATATATATATATATAAAAAAAAAATATATATATATATATATATATATATATATATATGCCAGAAGTCATAAGGAGTTCCCTTGTGTCAATTGTTCTGCTAATTAAATACTAAGATTACAAAAACAGAAGCAGACATCATGGGAAAGCAATGCTGCCTTAGAACAGGATCCAGCTCTATAAGTTTTAGGGTGTTAGCTGTTACCTGTGCTCCTGTCATCATTATGTGCATGATGAGAACGCATGACAGGGGGTAGGGACAGATGTGTAGCTAGAAAGTAAGTTAGATCGATGCCAACCATTGTATGTTAAATATCCCGCGGGCACCAGGGTGATCCGGAAACGCTGCCGCCAAGGTGTGACAGCGGCCCAGGTGTGGCTGTGGCACAGTGTGCCGTGACGGACGCCATGTTTTTCAGCACACCTGTGTCTCTGTAAAGCGTTATTTCAGTAATTAGCTTTTATTAGCCGAAGGCAAATCGCATTTTTCATCATTTCTTCAAGACAGATGCGCTCTGGGAAGTCGGTGTCCTTATTAAAACAATTACTCTGCTCTATAAATATTATAATTAAGTGAAGCAACAGCAGGCTCCCTTCAAAGCACATACAGTAACAAGCATCTGGTACAGATATATACGCTGCTGTAACTGCAATAAATGCTGTGAAATAAAACGTGTTGTACCCTGGAGATGAGACCCAAAGACACTACAGGGATTATTTACTGTACTGCGGCTCTTCAAAGCCGAAGCTGCCGGTTAGTAAATAAGCCTCTGGACACAACCCGAGATTGGCTTCTTTTTAGGGGTTTCTATCGCGGCACTGGTGACCTGGTATATAAGCCCATTCTCATTGGCGTACTGGACCCTCCAGCTGATAACGCCACAAACATTAACGCAGCTGCTATTATACTCCCAGGGTCTGATTCAGCACCGATCACAAATGCAACTACAAATGCAGATCGAGCGATCGTTAGCCATTGCGCATGCCTATATGCCGCCCTGCGCGTGCGCTGTGATCGCACTTTGCTTACGAACGCACAGAGGAATTCCTTTGCAGGGCGAGTGACAGGCTGTCAGCGTCTGGGGATGGTGACTGGGGAGTGGTTGGCAGGCATGCTTGGAAGTATGGACGCCGTTGCTCGGGCGTGCAGAAATTAGCCACAGCGATTGCATACGCAGCTTGAGAGCCCGCTGCGTGCGATGAGAGATGCAGTTTCTGCAGCGGGTCAGGCTCGGTGTAAATGCTGCTGTACCTGTGCGTCGATGGAGCCAATGTTCACGCAGAAGGGCGTCAACAGACGGATGTGAGAAAGCAGTAGCGGCGTCTTTATGCCGGCTGAGCTTTGGAAAGCATTAGCATATTTTTGCCGCTGCATTCCGTGTGAAATCGTAGCTGCGATCTCATTAGCGATCCTTACTGAATCAGGCCCCAGGAGTGAAGATCATTGCGTTGGTATTGGATTGATTACACAGGGCTGGCACTGTTTAAAGTACAATTGAAAAAACAAGATGGCGTCATGCCTCTCTTCCAAGTCCTTAGCCAAACGGCTTCCCATGACACCAGATAGATCCCCCGTTGTGTGGCGCCCCTGCCTGTAATGAGAACCACACCCAGTTGGGGATCATTTTTGCATTTTTTTATTTATATTTTTGAACTGAGGCAAAAGTCACCACAATACTTGAGTGTTAATGGCGTCTCGGATTCAGGGTACAGTAGCTCTGAAAAAACTAAATAGGTGACAAATATTTTTTAGTAAAACCATCGTAGAATAAAAATAAAATGACAGAAAATAATACTCAAATATTTTATAGGCAATCAAGAGCCAGTACAGTAGTTGTTTTTTTTTAGCGGACGTCCTGGAATCCAACCAAATATGAGATCTGTGGACACAAGAGATGGATCCAGAGGAAACTGATCTCTCATAGCTGTCACCATGCTCCCACTCCCAACATTGCGGGGGAGCCTGGTACCTCCTTAGCAACTGTCCTGCGTCCCCGGATATATGATGATGTGACCCACTCTATGGGGCAGATGTACTAAGCTCTGGAAAGTGAAAAACTGCCAACCAATCAGCTCCTAACTGTCATTTTTCAAATACAGCCTGTAAGAGGACAGTTAGGAGCTGATTGGCTGGTAGTTTATCACTTTCTAATTTACCACTCAGTACATATTCCCCCAGGTGTGATGTACTAAAGGAAAAATGCAGTAAAAATCCCATTTTGGGGAGGTTTACCGCTTTTCCATATGTACTAGGCCACAGCCACCCTATTATCGTTGCGGGGGGGTAACACCAGAAAAACCAGCCGTTAACTTATAGAAGCCTATGGGCTTCTTACTGCACCCCGCATCCGAAGCTTCGCCGCCACCTTGCCGCCCCGTAGTCGCTCAGCACTGGCACGCCCACTCACCTGAGTCTCCTGGTCGCCGGCCCGCGCTCTTCCTGGGTCCTCCACCTCCTAATCTTCTTCCGGGTGCAGAGAGGAGGCGAAGGAGCCTGGGACTTCGTGCACAGGTCACCAGCAGGAAAGTCCAGGGGCTCGGAGGGGGCAGAGACCCTCTCAACTGGCGTCGGCGGCTTTGCAAAGGGCAACTCTTATCGCAAGAGCTGTCCTTTGCGATACTAATGGCATATGTTAATACATATGTGATCAGTAAGGTTGCGGTGACTGGCGGGATGTTCACTGCAACCTTAGTACATCCCGCCCATTTGCAGTGCTGGTGCTTTCAACCACTAACTGTACTCCCAGCACTGCCAGTGTGACTTTATGGGAATGCCCCGTATGGTGATGCAGGTGCCCACCATTGCATATGACAATCGTGCTCCAGGTAAATCAGCTTCTAACTGTCACCTGTTTTAAAAATGACAGTTGGGTTCTGATTGGCTGGAGCGCCATTTATCATATGCAGCAAGTTTTATCACTCATTGCGTGTGATAAAACTCGTTGATAAATTAAAATGAGCCCATTATATATGTGCATTAAAGGTTTATATAAGGGGGTACCTTGCCATTATTATTTATACAAATAACTCTAAATAAAGGGACAATGCACAAAGAACACACTGAGCAATAGAAATACAATTATGTAAAGATCAGAGGGACCAGTAAGGGGTCCTACGAGGATTCGAGGCTTACTGGATCCCATCAGACCCACCAAGTGACTGAGCTTCTGAATGATACCGGTGAGATCCAGACTATTTGTGGGGCCCCAGAATTTCCCAGAGACTCTGCCCTGAGATCCCGATACAGACAGAGACTCAGCTCCTCTGGGATCTCAGTGGTTAATTTGACGAAGCCACATGCCGGGACGCCAGTGGATGTTATGTGTAGCTTATTTTAACATGAAAAATCAGGATAAACTGATGGGCGGTTAACCATGGGAAACAGAGAGGGGAACATTTCATAAAAATGTGTTTTTTGGAAGAGAGCTAAAGACCAGTGTTTTTCCCAGATTTCTAAAGTAATAACTCAACTCGGGTACCTGTTATCCTCCATGCCTGCATTGGAAGGCGAGAGGCCAGAATTACTCAGTATGTAATGTTCCTTGCAGAGACTGGCCTATAAAGTGGGCTGTCGGGCTAGTATCATACTATACTCAATAAAATCTTCTCCTCCTATAGATCATTGCCAGGGATTCACTAATAGATGAGCTTCTTACTGGCACATTGCGAACTGCTCACTGCATAACCTCGGCAACGCATGTAACTGAATGTTATAGTCTTGTTATTGTAAAACGCGTCAGTGTCAGGTAACGTGATGGGATCTCCATAAACGTCTTATTCAAAGATGAACAAAGGGAAAACAAAGCAGATAATTTTATTGTTGCCATACACAGAGGAGGCTGAGCTGACCCTTCGCCTGTTTGTGGGGTGTGTTCTGCGCTGTATGAGCTCTGCGCATGCTCTGGAACTGAGCGTACACAAGTACTTTACGGGTGATGTCAGATCATAGCCATTTCTACACATCCCTGCTTGTGACTGAAGAGGTGTAGCCGGGCTATACGGTGGCGATCTCGCGTAAGCTAAGTTCATTGATGGCGTGTTGCCGGAATTGCGGGTTATGCAGCTTTGGATGGACGAATAAATATACCTGTTACCGCACATATGGTTTTTACCAAATATAGGCTGGTGAAGGGGCGTTTTGGTGGCGGTGAGGATGTAAAAGTGCTGAATACAGGAAATAACATAGTAACTTTCTGGAGTAATAAATGATTCAGGATCGCTGAGAAAATAAACCATGTATGGGAAGGCATATTATCACATATTATCACATATTATCACATATTATCACATATTATCACATATCACATATTATCACATATTATCACATATTATCACATATTATCATATATTATCACATATCACATATTATCACATATTATCACATATTATCACATATCACATATTATCACATATTATCATATATTATCACATATCACATATTATCACATATTATCATATATTATCACATATCACATATTATCACATATTCACTGTACAGATGTTTGGTCATTGGGCGGGTTGTGCATCTAATAATCAGGGAAATATTTGGGAAAACGAAGCGACGAGGCATCAAACTTATAATCCTGATCTAGCAAATAATTTAGAGCTTTAAGTGGCTCTTCACTGTACCCGTCCGTGCCCCAACTCTTTGCCTGCCCACCCCGCCATGTACCAGGTGTGCTCACACAGGGTTTTTCCTTTATCAATTCGGAAGCGCTGCTCACGCTCTCACTGTGAATACTCTCAGTACTGTAGTTGTACTGAGAGGCTGGAGCTACTTTCCCTGCGTAGGGGATTACAAACGTGCGCTGTCACGCGCACCGGACATGCCGACCTTCTTTGCAGCCACTCCCACAAATGCTCCCTGACTGTAAATCGCACTACGAGTAAATAGTCACTGCGAGCGACGACGGTAGTGTACCTTGACGCATGCGCAGTGGGACTGTGTAAAAAAGGGTGGAGCTTGTGGACAGGATACACACTAACCAATAGTAATTCGTGTCTCTGACTGAAGCCGTTCTGCAGCTTATTTACTACACAATGGGGGAAGTTTACCGAACCTTCCAAAGAGGACAAGTGGGCAGTGGCCTAACTAGGGTATTTGGAGCCCAGGGCAAGATGAAACGGTCCGCACTACACATGGAAACCACTGATCTGGACGGCAGCAGGCGGCCCAGGGCACGTGCCCCGGCAGACCCTCCTAGTTATGTTGCCCACAGCAACCAATTAGCTTGTAGCTGTCATTTGCCTAGTACATTCTATAAAATGATAGCTGGAATTGAATTGGTCTAGTGGCAATATCTACACTTGTCTGCTTTAGAATGTTTGATAAATCTCCCTCCAATGTGCTACTCAAGGTACATTTGTCATTGCTCTCAGTGCAGTGTCTGTTCTGTAACTGTGTAACATTCTTGCCCTGAATTTCTTTGCCGTTAATTCTTCACCCACTTTCGCTGTTCTCATAAAACGCCATTTGTTGTGTATAGGGTACAGGATGTGGAGCGTTTCAGCAATTACATTTCTACACAATAGCTTAATGATCACACTGGTCTATGGCACTGCCTGCAGTCAGAGCCATCCTCATGTTTCTTAATTTACTTGGCAGTTGATGTAACCCGCCTTGTGCCCAGTAAAGGCATGCGCATTATATTGGAGTGTAAGTACACAGGAACAGAAGGGGTACAGAGGGCCTGATTCAGAGCCGGACGTTCTGACCAGAGCGCTCGCTCTGAATCAGTGCCCTCCTACCTAAAAATGGAGCGGCCTCCTGGCCGCTCGCATAGCTGTGGGTGACCACCCACAGCATATGCGAGCGGCCAAAAAGATGGTCGCGATGGTCAAGATGGCCTCCGACTGGCACCCACGCCCCCGGCACGCCCACCAAAGGGGGCATGCTGTCAGTCACCATCGACAGCACGCCCCCTTTGGTGCGAGACCCGGAGCGACAGCTTGGCTCCCTCCGTCGTGCGCATGCGCATTGGGGTAACATCGACCCGCTTGCGAGCGTCCTGCGCTCGTGAGCAGGTCTGAATGACCCCCAGAATTCCTAACCTGAGAACCACTCATCCATACATCCCGCCAAGATGAATAAGGGTTTTAAAGAAAACCATGTCTCCAGACTAACAGTTCTGAATGCCTGATTTACTGGGTTGCTCAGTCAGGTTGAGCTGTAAATGTAGAATATATTCCATTTGTTTCCAGTTAGCTAAGACAAGTCCTGTATATAATTATTGTAGAGGCGAGTACGGTGAACTTCAGCTCCATGGAAATGCCTCTCAGCTTATAGTGCTGGAGCACATCAGGGATCTATATTCCGTTTGGCAGTACGCTAAACCTCGGGTGGACCACTCGCGGGTCATGCGCTCAAATCATTTTGCAAATCAAATCACATGATACATTGAGCAATGTCTGTTGAAATCACCTTAATTGTTCCAATGCTGTTATAAAAGAGAACTTTCCAACCCTGGGTCCATAGGTCAAGGAGAAGGCAAACTAATCTTAAAGATTAAAAACTTTTTAGTCACACACGTAAGGACGATGTTTTTTTTTCTTTTTTTTTTTTAAAGTTGGTTTGATTTTGTATATACATATTTTAAATTGTACAGAGAGCAATAATATTTTCTGGAAGAAGCCCTTACTCTGTACTAAAGGGTTCTTAGATGGAGTCTCGTGAACAGAAACCTCCTCAGATGGATTCTAGTGAGGTCTCCTTGGATGGAGGTCAAAAAAGTAACATGGGCGAGATCAAACGAGAGAGAGAGAGAGAGAGATAGTGTGTGTGTGTGTGTATACATCCAAGCAAATTTTGACCCATGAGGCTGCACTAGTGCTCATGGTACCAATTAAGCATCTACAGGCTTACAGTAGATGGCTATTAGGCCTGTTAGGACTGTTGAGTTCACGAGTTATGGTATTTCCTCAACTGTGACCACTATCCTTGTCCCATGACTATTTGTACCCCTCAATTCCTAGCATAGCATAGCTGTTATATGGGCCAGTGACATAAATTTAGCCCCATATGTGTTTTCTTGCACTAACTGGGAACCATTAGCTCTGTGAAGACTTGGAGGCAGTCCCAATCTCCTACTACTCATCCTTATCTGTAAAAACAAGAGCATTACTTATCACTGCAATTTCCCAAGAAAGTATCTCCAGGGCAGTTGAGCATTACTCCCCTGCCTCTATGATACTGGCTGGAGCAATAAAGCTTGCCACCCAACATATGGGTGCTGGAAGGAGGCGCAGTCTGAGTGTTCTGAAGTTAAAAAGGAGGCGTGGTCTCACAGCAAGGGGGCGGTGGCCTCGCCTTTCACTCTGGGGGTGTGCCAGCTGCCCCCCAGGATCTTCCCCGCACGGCATATATACACCTGCTGCTATGCAAAGTACAGGTGAGAGAGTGCCCCCCTCCGACCAGGCACTTCGACCCAAAGGTGGGACGGCGGGACGGTACCCGAAAAGACACATTACAAGAAATGTAACAATACTCCAATTTAAGTACTGATTCTTTGTTAAATAACTGTACAGTCAGTGTACCCCACTTACACTGACAGTGGGCGTAATCAAACATATAAAGGTGTCTTTGAAAAGATACCTTTATATGTTTGATTACACCCACTGTCAATGTGAGTACTTAAATTGGAGTATTGTTACATTTCTTGTAATGTGTCTCTTATGATTATTTTTTTTTTTTTCTTTTGTATAAAACATTTTCATGAGGGTCCTGCACGTTGGTTGAAAGCCCAAGTTTGACCAAACATCGTGAGAATTTACGTATTTAAGCTCCATCTCACATTCAAAAGATTGAATCGGTATGATATTCCGGCTGCCGCATGGCCGGGAGTTGGAATCTCGGCAGCGGCAGCCCGACAAAACAGCAGAGCCCGACAGCGCTGGAAATCCCGATCGTGGTAAGGTAAGTATTGTCTAATCTAACCTAACCCCCCCTAACCCTCCTTAGGGGTGCCTAACCCTAATCTCCCCCCCTGTGCCTAACCCCCCCTCTAAGTGCCTAACCCTAACCCTCCCTCCCCCGCTGCCTAAACCGAAGTCCCCCGAGGGGGTGGCTAACCCTCCCTCCCCCTAGCCTAATCCTCCCAGGGGGGTGCCTAACCCTAAGTCCCCCCCGGGTGCCCTAAACCTAACCCTCCCCCCCCCCGTGGCTGTCTGCTTGCGGCACCCGGCATCCCGATCGGGATGCCGGGTGCCTGTCTCCCAGCGTCGGGGAAATGAGCGGCGTCTAGATATAGACGCCGTTCATTTATCCCACAGCGGGATAAAGCAGTCGGGAAGCCGGCTGCCGGGATTCCGGCAGCCGGCTTCCCGATTGTATACCCAAAAGATATAGCCATGTGTTTGGGGGCTTACGCAAGTGAACTGTTTTAAATAGTCTTCACCATTAATAAAATAGCTGCTATATTTAGTGTAGCAAAAAACAAAATTGGTAGACTAAGGAGGACGGTGTTACAGACCAAAGACGTAATTTCAGCTTAAACTCCCTATGGTTGATAAAAAACTTATCTAAAAATAAACACACGGACAACAGGAGGTGGATTTAAAGTCAAAGGTCAAATTTATTTGACATCAGATTATTAATATTGAATTCATAATTAATAAAATATTGAATCTGGGCTATCGAATTAGATAATTAGTGGTTGCCCATTGAAATTGATTGTGAGCTTAAAGTCAGTATGGTGGCAGACAATAAAGAACGCACACACCCACAAAGCACACGCAGACCAAACACATCACTCGTTGGTGTTCAACTCTCCAGCAAGAAGCGCGCCCCGGACGGGCTGTGTCATTCCCGGAAGGGACGGGTTTGGCCTATCATTGATCAAGGAGAGCGCACCCATCTAATTTGTATAACTAAAAACACATTACCGTTCTTTTCGCCACAACACTCAAAACAAACAGGGAGCGAGGGTGGGATTTCCAGAACAAAGAGGAGGAATCTTTAGCTAAGAGACCTAATATACCAGCAAGGCCAAACCCCCAAGGATCCCTATAGGCTAACCAGGGCCGCCATCAGGGCAGGACTGCCGGGACTGGAGTCCCGGGCCCGGACCCCATGGCAGAAAGGGGAGGGCACGCTCCACTCACCTGTCGTTTCTAGCATTTTTTAAAAAAAATTCACGGAGAGAAGCAGCAGCAGCGCTGCTGCTGTCTCTCTCATATTAAGTTGAGCTGGTGGGCGCTAGGACCCGCCGCGGCTCGTCAGTATTCAGGGGGGCCGGGACTCAGCAGAGAAGACACTGAGACAGCACAGCAGCAGACGGTAAGTTAAATGTGCTGTGCTAGTGAAAGCGGAGGAGAGGGGGCCTGGCTGGACACAGAAGGTGGCCTGGCTGGACACACACAGAATGGGGGCCATGCTGGAAACACACAGAAGGGGGGCCTGGCTGGACACACACAGAATGGGGGCCTGGCTGGAAACACACAGAAGGGGGGCCTGGCTGGACACACACAGAAGGGGGGCCTGGCTGGACACACACAGAAGGGGGGCCTGGCTGGAAACACACAGAATGGGGGCCTGGCTGGACACACACAGAAGGGGGGCCTGGCTGGACACACACAGAATGGGGGCCTGGCTGGACACACACAGAAGGGGGGCCTGGCTAGACACAGAAGGGGGGCCTAGCTGGACACAGAACGGGGCCTAGCTGGATACACACAGAAGGGGGGCTGGTTGGACAAATAAGGGGGGGCTGGCTGGACACACACAGAAAGGGGGCTGGCTGGACACAAAAGGGGGGCTGGTTGGACACACACAGAAGAGCTGGTTGGACACACACAGAAGGGCTGGTTGGACACATGAGGGGGGCTGGCTGGACACACACATAAGGGGGACTGGATGTATGTACACAAGAGGGGCCTGGCTGGATGCACATAAAGGGAGTCTTGCTGGATGATCATAAGGGGGGCTGTCTGGACACACATAAGGTGGGGTTAGCTGGACGCACATAAGAGGGAAGGTTTTGATATATTTTGGGCACATTTTTTTTGTAGGAATAAGGTAGTGGGGGAAGGGGGGCCCTGGCAAGTTTGTCAGTCCCGGGCCCCACAATTTCTGATGGCAGCCCTGAGGCTAACACCAATGATTGACACCAACATCAAAGTCCTTAAAGGTATACTGCTACCACAACCACGGGGTTTAACCTGGCTCAGTCAGATTGCACCTGCCTTACGCTGTCCAGCTGTGAAGATTACCTGGATAACGTTTCTATAGTCACATTATCTGAAAGAGGATTGCCTTGGAGTACTGGGGGGTGTATCAAACCTTCTAAAGAGGTCAGCAACCCTAGCAGCCAATCAACTTATAGCTGCTGTCTATCAAGTACATTCTGTAAAATGATAGCTAGTAGCTGATTGGTTGCTATGGGAAACATCATCCCTGTCATTTAAAAAAAAAAGTTGGATACATCTTCCCCAGAGATTTTTAAAGTGAGTACTCCATGGGCTCCCACGCCAGTAGGGATCCTTTTTTCACTGCATGCTAATAGCGGCCTCTCCCCCCAGGGGCTTCTATGTCTTACCATAAAAGCATATACAATAAACTAG
This sequence comes from Taudactylus pleione, assembly GCA_031769625.1. Lineage (NCBI taxonomy): Eukaryota > Metazoa > Chordata > Amphibia > Anura > Myobatrachidae > Taudactylus > Taudactylus pleione. The sequence goes on from JAUIMM010000836.1 coordinate 480,558, forward strand.
GGATGAGCGGGTTCGGTTCCCTGAGAACCGAACCCACCCGAACTTCGGGGATCCGGGGCGATCCGAGCCCAAGCTCGGATCTCCCTGTCTGCCCCGGATCCCTCTCCCGAGGCAAAACCTCGAGATCTGCTGTCGGATCTCAAGGTTTTGCCTCGAGCGGCCATTTTAAAAAAAATGCCTTTGCCTTTAATGGGCAAAGTGCTGATTGGCTGACAGAGCCGTCTGTCACGGCTCTCAGCCAATCAGCATTATGGTGCTCATTTGCATGTAGCACGGACTCGTGAGATCCGTGCTACATGCATCTATGTGATTGACAGTGACACAGAGCACAGATGGGTCAGTGAGACCCGTCTGTGCTGCTGTGTATTTCAATGACACAGATGCACGCACGGACCAGGAGATCCGTGCTACTTGCATCTGTGTCATTGACACAGAGCACTAACGGGTCCGTGAGACCCGTCTGTGCTGCTGTGGTAAAAAAAAAAAAAAAAACCTGTGTAAAAAGAGAAAAAAATGGCGTGCCCCCCCCCCAAAAAAGAGCAACCAGCCCCGGGCATTAGTGACCCAGTGCTGGGTGTGCTTAAATACAGGGGACAAACGACATAGGGGTCCCCTGTACTTAAACACAACCAGCACCGGGCTAGTCAGAACCAGAGCTGGTTGCCAAAATACGGGGGACAAACGACGTAGGGGTCCCCCGTATTCTGCGCAACCAGCTCTGGGCTCTGATCCGGTCCTGGTTCTGGAAATACAGGGGAAAAAAATGAGTAGGGTTCCCCTGTATGTTCCAGAACCAGCACTGGACTTTTTCTAGCGGGGGGCTGATGCCACAGCCAGGGGAGCCCTTTCACCGGGCCCCCCAGCCGCAGCATCAGCCCTGACCGCTAGTCAGCCCAGGCCGGGGATCCCTGGAGAGCTGGGGACCCCCCCAATAAAGGGGTCACCCTCTCCAGGGCTCCCCAGGCCCAGGCTGATAGCCCGGGGCTATCCCCGCCACCCCTGGTGGCGGTGGGTGGCGGGTTGATTGTGTGGTGTGGTGTAAATAAAGAATATCAAACATTGTCTTTACAAGTAGAACTGCAAGTCCCAGCAAGCCTGCCCCGCATGCTGGTACTTGGAGAACCACAAGTACCAGCATGCAGGGCATTAAGGGCCCACTAGTACCTGTAGTTCACCTGTAAAAAAATGTTTAAAAAAAACACAGGACACACACACCGTGACAGTATAAGTTTATTAAACATACATACACACACACACACACACACACATGTACACATACTCACCTATGTAACCTGTAGCATCGGTCCACTTGTCTGGTAAAGTATCCCTAGGGGACCTGTGAAAAAAAACATACTCACCATCTCCTATGCGAGGTTCTGTCCTCTTCGTTCCAAAGTAGGCATCCCCGGACTTGGCAAAAAAAAAAAAAACGAAAACGCGATCCACGAACTTAGTACCGTTCTATAGAACGGTACTTCCCGAATGAGAGCTTAGCGGCGGGGTATCACCATGGAAACCCCGCTGCTAAGCGTTCATTGGCTGAGAGAGGCCATCTCCCGTCTCTCTCAGCCAATGAACGGCTCCCTCCATTGTAGTCAATGCTGGGAGCCGCAAGGTTATTAAAGTTTACCCTGCGGTTCCCACCATTGACTACAATGGAGGGAGCCGTTCATTGGCTGAGAGACGGGAGATGACCTCTCTCAGCCAATGAACGCTTAGCAGCGGGGTTTCCATGGTGATACCCCGCCGCTAAGCTCTCATTCGGGAAGTACCGTTCTATAGAACGGTACTAAGTTCGTGGATCGCGTTTTCGTTTTTTTTTTTTGCCAAGTCCGGGGATGCCTACTTTGGAACGAAGAGGACAGAACCTCGCATAGGAGATGGTGAGTATGTTTTTTTTCACAGGTCCCCTAGGGATACTTTACCGGACAAGTGGACCGATGCTACAGGTTACATAGGTGAGTATGTGTACATGTGTGTGTGTGTATGTATGTTTAATAAACTTATACTGTCACGGTGTGTGTGTCCTGTGTTTTTTTAAACATTTTTTTTACAGGTGAACTACAGGTACTAGTGGGCCCTTAATGCCCTGCATGCTGGTACTTGTGGTTCTCCAAGTACCAGCATGCGGGGCAGGCTAGCTGGGACTTGCAGTTCTACTTGTAAAGACAATGTTTGATATTCTTTATTTACACCACACCACACAATCAACCCGCCACCCACCGCCACCAGGGGTGGCGGGGATAGCCCCGGGCTATCAGCCTGGGCCTGGGGTGCCCTGGAGAGGGTGACCCCTTTATTGGGGGGGTCCCCAGCTCTCCAGGGATCCCTGGCCTGGGCTGACTAGCGGTCAGGGTTGATGCTGCGGCTCGGGGGCCCGGTGAAAGGGCTCCCCTGGCTGTGGCATCAGCCCCCCGCTAGAAAAAGTCCAGTGCTGGTTCTGGAACATACAGGGGAACCCTACTCATTTTTTGTCCCCTATATTTCCAGAACCAGGACCGGATCAGAGCCCAGAGCTGGTTGCGCAGAATACAGGGGACCCCTACGTCGTTTGTCCCCCGTATTTTGGCAACCAGCGCTGGTTCTGACTAGCCCGGTGCTGGTTGTGCTTAAGTACAGGGGACCCCTATGTCGTTTGTCCCCTGTATTTAAGCACACCCAGCACTGGGTTACTAATGCCCGGGGCTGGTTGCTCTTTTTTGGGGGGGTGCACGCCATTTTTTTCTTTTTTTACACAGGTTTTTTTTTTTTTTTTTTACCACAGCAGCACAGACGGGTCTCACGGACCTGTCATTGCTCTGTGCCAATCACACAGATGCATGTAGCACGGATCTCCCGGGTTCGTGCTACATGCAAATGGGCACCATAACGCTGATTGGCTTCCTGTCTGCCACTGCAGTGCCACTCCTAGATGGGCCACGTGTTTGTGCCGCCCCCTTGTTTCGCTTAGCATAGTCATCCAGCTTCCTCGGTACAACCTTTTGGCCTAAAAACAATATTGTGAGGTGTGAGGTGTTCAGAATAGAGTGGAAATGAGTGGAAATTAATGTTATTGGGGTTATTAATAGCGTAGGAACAAAAAAAGGCCCATTTATGTGATTTTAGCGTTTTTTTTTTATTTTTTAAGAAAAAATCCAGATCCAAAACACAAAACCCAGAACCCAAAACACGGAAGGGTGGTTTTGGCAAAACCAATCCAGATCCAAAACACGAAGAAAGATCCAGATCCAAAACCAAAACACAAAACACGAAAAGTGTCCGGTGCACACCCCTACAATAAACTAAAACCGCAGTAATCTAAAGCATGCTGAGCCCCGTGCCGTAAATTGCTGTCTTTACAGTCTATAGTGAATGCTCCGCAGTAACCCCTCGTTAAGAACGCTGGATACAGTCGAGGGGTGTAACGCAGAACGTATTAGACAGTCCTGGGCTGGAAAAGGTCGCCAGCGACTTCTCCTTCCATTCCACATGTCTCAAGAAAACCTTTTTTTCGAATTACGGAGCAAGCAAATAATAAAAAACACTTGCTTATTATCCCAGCACTGACCTATAGGAAGAGCCAAGCAGAGCGCAGTCATGGAGATTACTCTCACTGGCACACGCCGCCATACCGTGCACAGGACTAAATGCAAAACACGTGACTTTTATTATCTGGAAATAGCCTGATTCCATATAAAACAGAGTGTCGGCCAAAAAGATGACAAAGAAATCTTTCCTGCCGTAGTCCGGCTCCAGCAGCGCGAGTCACCGGATCATACCTACAGTACACAGCTCTGCACATTGCACTTACACTCCTGCTACCGCGCTGTAATGGGAGGCATATGGTCTGCATTCCAGCTCGCAGCCAACAGCGTGGAATAATGACAAGCCTTCCTGTGGGCGAGGCTGGCACATGAGGTATGCTCTGCCAAGTGCTGGAAATGGGGATTAATAACCTGAAAAGGTTTTATTGAATATAGAGCTATTTGGAACTAATAAAATATTGTAGTAGAGGGGACGTGACGTTAAAATATTAAATTAGTCCTCCAGGTAGATGAATAATTTCCCCAATCCCTAACCCAACCCGACCTCTCTAACACTGCAGCTCTGTGAATCTCTCCTGGGGATCATTTATTTTTGTCCCTGTGGGGCCTATTTATCATACCTTAAAACTCTCTGGAGGTAATTAGGTTTATAGCTCGCATGGAGTTCTACCTAATTACCAGAGGATTCATCATTCCTCCTCCCCATAACTATCTATTCCGAGAAGCCGTCACTTTTGCGATGACAGCTTTTCAGGAAATAGATAGTTATCGCTCTCTACACTAAGTTATCGCAGCTGGAATCCATTCTGCGCATGCGCTGTTACATTCGTAAAGCCAGCGCATGCGCAGCACTGCCTACAGCGGTGGTAAGTTTGTGTCCCCACCACCCCTCACCCCCCCCGCCCGTCCCCACTCACCTCCCCCCGTCCCCGCACTTACCTGCTCGCTGCAGCGCCTCTGGTTTTGGTGGCCGCTCTGACACGTCTGCTCCCAGCAGCCCACAGTACAGTTTGGAAAGAGAAAATCTATAAAAAAAAATTTCTAAACTGTATTGTGTTCTGCTGGGAGAACACACGTCTGGACAGCCACCGGAACGAGAGGAGAGACCAGAGCGGCAGAGTGAGACGTCGAGGGAGCTCACCAGCTGGAAGCAGGTGTCACCTGCTATTCGCCACCTCACAGTGGCGGATAGTAACACCATCAAATTCCGAAAATACATAATTTGGGGAATTTGATGAATACCATAATTTCCATATCCCCATACTAATGTACTAATGTATTAATGTACCCATACTAATGTACTAATGTATTAATGTACCCATACATACTAATGTACTAATGTACTAATTTATGGGGAGTGTGGAAATTAATGCAGGGGGACTTAGCAAGGAGATATCAGGTATATCACCAGTGCTAAGTGTGTTCATGAATACTAAAATAACGTTAATTAAGAGAAATGTCCTTCAAAACTTTATTTTAGTGTTGATGAATAGGCCCCTGAGTCTGGTGCTGATCAGACACAACCCCCAGCCCCACGGCTGTATGGAAGGGATCTGACGCCCTGTGTTTCCATGTACAGAAGCTCTCCTGCCTCTCTATAACCTGCAATATTCTACATATCACATGGCATATAATACATTACGGTGGAGACCTGGCATTGGCATGCAGTGTGCGCTCCACTTCAATAGGCTGGAGCCCCTCTTTTATATTATGCCCAATAGAAGTGCCCGAATTCACATTACACCACCCAGTGCTGCAAATTCTGCAAATTCATATTGTGCCACATTGTACTGCCCTCCAGATCACAATGTGCCCCATTGTAGTCCTGCCAGTACACATTATGCCACACAGTGTCTCCAGCACATATTATGCCACACTGAAGTGCCCCCAGTTCATATTATGCCACATTGTACTGTCCCAGTTCATACTGTGTAACAATGCAGTGCCCAAGTTCATACTGTGTAACAATGCAGTGCCCAAGTTCATACTGTGTAACAATGCAGTGCCCCAGTTCATACTATGTAACAATGCAGTGCCCCAGTTCATACTGTGTAACAATGCAGTGCCCCCAGTTCATACTGTGTAACAATGCAGTGCCCCCAGTTCATACTGTGTAACAATGCAGTGCCCCAGTTCATACTGTGTAACAATGCAGTGCCCCCAGTTCATACTGTGTAACAATGCAGTGCCCCAGTTCATACTGTGTAACAATGCAGTGCCCCCAGTTCATACTGTGTAACAATGCAGTGCCCCCATTTCATACTGTGTAACAATGCAGTGCCCCAGTTCATACTGTGTAACAATGCAGTGCCTCCAGTTCATACTGTGTAACAATGCAGTGCCCCCAGTTCATACTGTGTAACAATGCAGTGCCCCCAGTTCATACTGTGTAACAATGCAGTGCCTCCAGTTCATACTGTGTAACAATGCAGTGCCCCCAGTTCATACTGTGTAACAATGCAGTGCCCCCAGTTCATACTGTGTAACAATGCAGTGCCCCCAGTTCATACTGTGTAACAATGCAGTGCCTCCGGTTCATACTGTGTAACAATGCAGTACCCCCAGTTCATACTGTGTAACAATGCAGTGCCCCCAGTTCATACTGTGTAACAATGCAGTGCCCCCAGTTCATACTGTGTAACAATGCAGTGCCCCAGTTCATACTGTGTAACAATGCAGTGCCTCCAGTTCATATTATGCCGCATTGCATGTTCCAGTGAGCATAAATACAGGGGAGGAGGGGGTGGGGACTAACCAGCTGCTACATGAGGGGGATACTTCTTGATGCAGGAAGTCCTACCCAGTGGCGGGCTGGGCCGGGGGGCAGGGTGCCATCTGCCCCCCGGGCCGGTCCACGCTGGGCTGGTCCCAGGGCCAGCGCAAACACACTCAGCAAAGCCAAAGCATGCATTGCAGGGAGACGCCATGCTAGAGAGGCGCTCTCCTTGCTTGCTGCAACTTAGTTTAGTGTTTATGTTGCCAACTGCCTCTCTGCCACCTGGCCGGGTCCCTCCCCTCCCCTCTCCTCGGAGGCAGACAGCACATGAGCACATACTGTACTTTGCCGGCCCGTCCGTTCAGATACGCGGCGGCGCTGTCACCGCCAATCCCCTGCTACTGCTGCCACCAGTCCCACCCACGATGTCGCCGCCAATTCACCTGCTGCCGCCACCAGTCCCGCGTTGTCACCGCCGATTCACCTGCTGCCGCCGCCAGTCCCGCGATTTCACTGCTAGTCCCCTGCTGTGCAGGACACGACAGGCAGGGCCGCCATCAGGGGGGGACCGCTGGGCCTCGAGTCCCGGGCCCGGAGGAAGGGGAGAGAGAGGGGGGCCCGGTGGGTAGCAGCACCGCTGCAGCAGTGACAGCAGGGAGGAATATACAAGCAGGGTGGCCACAAGCCAGCCTGAAATCCCGGAACGGCAGCCAATCAGGAGCGGCCGTAGCCCATCACAGCCTTCTCTGCCCTGTACCTCCCCCCATAGTTCAGCCAGCCTTCCCTGTCCACCCCCCATTACAGCCAGCCTTCCATGTCCACCCCCCAGTACAGCCAGCCTTCCCTGTCCACCTCCCCAGTACAGCCAGCCTTCCCTGCCCAGTCCCCCCCCCCCCCGAGTCCAGTCAGCCTTCTCTACCCTGTGCCTCCCCCCTAGTTCAGCCAGCCTTTCTTGTCCCCCCTAGTCCATGCCTTGTTCCTCTCCGTTGTCCGGTCAGCCCTTCCCAGCCCTGTGCCGTACACTTCTACACTTACCCTTCCTTCTGGCTTTGTATATGGATCCGGCCTTTTTAGTGTATTATTATGTGGGTCTGATATAGATATATATATATATATATATATATATATATATATATTAGAATCAATGTTGATTTCTATATATATTATATATATATGATGTGTGTGTGAGTTTTACAGCAGTTGTTGAACTGGTTTACATACCAATTGATGCCCCCCACCCCCTGAACTCTGCTCCATCCATCCCGGGGGGAGGGGGGCCCAGCTTATTTTGCCAGTACCGGGCCCCAGGATTTCTCATGGCAGCCCTCACGACAGGTAAGTAACAAAGTTGACTACTGGCGGGGAAATGAGAGGGGCTGTGTTGAGGAGAGCCGTGAAGTAAGGGGCTCTGCTGATGGGGGCCTGTGATGTGAAGGGCTGTGCTGAGGGGGGCTGTGGTGTGAGGGGCTGTGCTGAGGGGGGCCTGTGATGTGAAGGGCTGTGCTGAGGGGGGCTGTGGTGTGAGGGGCTGTGCTGAGGGGGGCCTGTGATGTGAGGGGCTGTGCTGAGGGGGGCTATGCTGATGGGGGTTGTGGTGTGAGGGGATGTGCTGAAGGGGGCTATGCTGATGGGGGCTGTGGTGTGAAGCGGTGTGGTGTGAAGACTGCCTGTTTGCTTCTCATCACCCACTCCCTTTCCCTGTTTCCCTCTCTGTCACCCTCTAATCCCTCCCCAGTGTCACCCACTGCCTCTTCCCAGTGTCACCCACTGCCTCTTCCCAGTGTCACCCACCGCCTCTTTCCAGTGTCACCCACTGCCTCTTTCCAGTGTCACCCACTGCCTCTTCCCAGTGTCACCCACCACCTCTTCCCAGTGTCACCCGCCTCTTTCCTGTGTCACCCACCGCCTCTTCCCAGTGTCACCCACTGCCTCTTCCCAGTGTTACCCACTGTCTCTCCCCAGTATCACCCACTGCCTGTCACCTATTGACTGTCACCCACTGCCTCTCCCCAGCGTCATCCACTGTCTGTCGCATTTGTAGGAGGGCGCAAATTTATAGTCTGCAGGGGGGCGCCGAGCATCGGCCCTGACAGGTCCCCATGTTGTCTCTATTTCTGAGAAATATCTACCATTTTATTTTTCTTTTATAATGTTATATTTAGTGTATGTATTGAAACTAACACCCCTATTTGAGCCATTGATTAGGACACGCTCTCGCGGTCGGTCTGCGCGTGAGACCTCGAAATGTCTATTTCAGGATAAGCCGTTGTTTATGGGCCAGTGTCCTGGACTTGCCCCCCAGGCTAAAAGTTGCCAGTCAGCCCCTGGTCCTACTGCACTTTGAATAGAGATCATCTTAATTTCAGCCCACAGTTCATTTTTGGAGCAGTCATATGGGGCCTATTCATCATAACTAAAGATTCTCTAGAGGTAATTAGGCAGCCGGAGCTGGAGAAGGAACCAGGGAGTGATGGAGCAAGCTGAGGAGGACCTGCCCAGCTGACAGCAGGTAAGTGTAACCCACTTTATGCCACCTAAGAGTGGCGAATAGTAACACCATCAAATTCCGAAAATACATAATTTTCGGAATTTGATGAATAGCATAATTTCTACATCCCTATACTCATGTACTAATGTACTAATTTACTAATGTATGGGGAGTGTAGAAATTAACGCAGGCGAACTTAACCAGGAGATATCAGTATAGAGCTTTACTGAGGAGAGACAGAGTTGCCACTTATATGAGCACTAATGAGTCCCCTTTCTCAGGCTGTGCAACGAGCCAGACCCAATCACTTGAGTATTCAATTCTGGGATTCTTACTAACACATCACTCATCTCCTGATGTACTCTGTGCCGCTGGGAGACCCTGCTCCTCCCACTATATAACTTTCAGTCTGTGGCTTCCTGCTGCCTCCATTCCTCTCCTCACATCCTGTCACTGCCCCTGTCACATGCAGCCCTGTCCTCACTAACACATCACTCATCTGCTGATATACTCTGTGCTGCTGGGGGACCTTGCTCCTCCCACTATATAACTCTCAGTCTGTGGCTTCCTGCTGCCTCCATTCCCCTCCTCACATCATGTCATTGCCCCTGTCACATGCAGCCCTGTCCTCACTAACACATCACTCATCTCCTGATATACTCTGTGCTGCTGGGGGACCCTGCTCCCCCCACTGTATAACTCTCAGTCTGTGGCTTCCTGCTGCCTCCATTCCCCTCCTCACATCATGTCACTGTCCCTGTCACATGCAGCCTTGTCCTCACTATAAGCACTATTTACTATAATCCACATTTAAAATGAGGTTGTAGTGTGATATTCTCAACTAAATTCGCATTGCACCTTTAGGAAATATGACAGGGATTTATCAAAAATGCGATAAAGCTCTTTCCCTGTGAATCCCCTCTGCAGTCTCCGTATGTGCCGCTGACTCACCAATCCCCCCTTGCGACTGGGTGGGCAGCACCATCTTTAGATGGCGTTGTCCAATGGAAGCCTATGGGAGTCCAGTCGCGACCCCTCCTGGAAGAGATCCAATCGGAACCATCCCAGCACTCCCCCACCCCTGCGCAGAAGGATGCCACAGGCAGTTCTGGGTCATGAATCTGGAAGTCCCTCTCTCTCAAAGGACAGTGTCACACTCAGGCTATGCTGACCCTCTGCCCAGGTATTGGAAGACGTGGACCCAGGTTGGGGAAGGAACAGGAGGCGAGGGGCCTGTTTAAATGACTTCCTCATCCACTAGCACCGGATGTTGGCTAGACCTGACCAAAGGCGCGGAGTCTAACCTACTGGGAGGTGTTCACCAGTGACCCCTCCAAGCCGGATTTGGGTTTAAGCTTCACCCGACACAAGTCGCGGCCCTTTGGTCAGGTGTTCAGAACAAGTGGGAAATGGAAGAACACTTATCACAGAAAGCAAAGGAAACAAATGCTGGAAGTTTGTACTGGGGTGAGGTACTGAGTACACACTCTGTTGATCCAGACGCAGGTCTGGCACAGGAGAATGGTATGATGAGATGGTACTTGGATAACGTACACACACTGTGGCTTCAGACGCAGGACTGGCACAGGAGAATGGTATGATGAGATGGTACTTGGATAACGTACACACACTGTGGCTTCAGACGCAGGACTGGCACAGGAGAATGGTATGATGGGATGGTACTTGGCTAACGTACACACACTGTGGCGTCAGACGCAGGGCTGGCACAGGAGAATGGTATGATGAGATGGTACTTGGATAACGTACACACACTGTGGCTTCAGACGCAGGACTGGCACAGGAGAATGGTATGATGGGATGGTACTTGGCTAACGTACACACACTGTGGCGTCAGACGCAGGGCTGGCACAGGAGAATGGTATGATGAGATGGTACTTGGATAACGTACACACACTGTCACTGTGGCTTCAGACGCAGGACTGGCACAGGAGAATGGTATGATGAGATGGTACTTGGATAACGTACACACACTGTCATTGTGGCTTCAGACACAGGACTGGCACAGGAGAATGGTATGATGAGATGGTACTTGGATAATGTACACACACTGTGGCTTCAGACCCAGGACTGGCACAGGAAAATGGTATGATGAGATGGTACTTGGATAACGTACACACTGTGGCTTCAGACGCAGGACTGGCACAGGAGAATGGTATGATGGGATGGTACTTGGATAACGTACACACACTGTGGCTTCAGACGCAGGACTGGCACAGGAGAATGGTATGATGAGATGGTACTTGGATAACGTACACACACTGTGGCTTCAGACGCAGGACTGGCACAGGAGAATGGTATGATGGGATGGTACTTGGCTAACGTACACACACTGTGGCTTCAGATGCAGGACTGGCACAGGAGAATGGTATGATGAGATGGTACTTGGATAACGTACACACACTGTGGCTTCAGACGCAGGACTGGTACAGGAGAATGGAATGATGAGATGGTACTTGGATAACGTACACACACTGTGGCTTCAGACGCAGGACTGGCACAGGAGAATGGTATGATGAGATGGTACTTGGCTAACGTACACACACTGTGGCTTTAGACGCAGGACTGGCACAGGAGAATGGTATGATGGGATGGTACTTGGATAACGTACAGACACTGTGGCTTCAGACGCAGGACTGGCACAGGAGAATGGTGTGATGGGATGGTACATGGCTAACGTACACTGTGGCTTCAGGCGCAGGACTGGCACAGGAGAATGGTATGATGAAATGGTACTTGGATAACGTACACACACTGTGGCTTCAGAGTCAGGACTGGCACGGGAGAATGGTATGATGGGATGGTACTTGGCTAACGTACACACACTGTGGCTTCAGATGCAGAACTGACACAGGAGAATGGTATGATCACATGGTAGTTGGATGATGTACTAAGTACACGCACTGTGGCTTCAGAGGCAGAACTGACACAGGAGGATGGTATGATGATATGGTACTTGGATGACGTTATAAGTACACACACTGTGCCGTCAGACGCAGAACTGGCACAGGAGGATGGTATGATGTGATGGTACTTGGATAATGTACTAAGTACATATGCTGTGGCTTCAGAGGCAGAACTGGCACAAGAGGATGGTATGATGAGATGGTACTTGGATAACGTACTAAGTACAGTACATACGCTGTGGCTTCAGATGCAGAGCTGGCACAGGAGGATGGTATGATGAGATGGTACTTGGATGACGTTATAAGTACACACACTGTGGCTTCAGAGGCAGAACTGGCACAGGAGGATGGTATGATGAGATGGTACCTGGATAACGTACTAAGTACATACGCTGTGGCTTCAGAGGCAGAACTGGCACAGGAGGATGGTATGATGAGATGGTACTTGGATAACGTACTAAGTACAGTACATACGCTGTGGCTTCAGATGCAGAGCTGGCACAGGAGGATGGTATGATGAGATGGTACTTGGATAATGTACTAAGTACAGGACATACGCTGTGGTTTCAGAGGCAGAACTGGCACAGGAGGATGGTATGATGAGATGGTACTTGGATAACGTACTAAGTACAGTACATACGCTGTGGCTTCAGATGCAGAGCTGGCACAGGAGGATGGTATGATGAGATGGTACTTGGATAATGTACTAAGTACATACGCTGTGGCTTCAGAGGCAGAACTGGCACAAGAGGATGGTATGATGAGATGGTACTTGGATAACGTACTAAGTACAGTACATACGCTGTGGCTTCAGATGCAGAGCTGGCACAGGAGGATGGTATGATGAGATGGTACTTGGATGACGTTATAAGTACACACACTGTGGCTTCAGAGGCAGAACTGGCACAGGAGGATGGTATGAAGAGATGGTACCTGGATAACGTACTAAGTACAGTACATACGCTGTGGCTTCAGATGCAGAACTGGCACAGGAGGATGGTATGATGAGATGGTACTTTGATAACGTACTAAGTACAGTACATACGCTGTGGCTTCAGATGCTGAGCTGGCACAGGAGGATGGTATGATGAGATGGTACTTGGATAACGTACTAAGTACAGGACATACGCTGTGGTTTCAGAGGCAGAACTGGCACAGGAGGATGGTATGATGAGATGGTACTTGGATAACGTACTAAGTACAGTACATACGCTGTGGCTTCAGATGCAGAGCTGGCACAGGAGGATGGTATGATGAGATGGTACTTGGATAACGTACTAAGGGTCTGATTCAGCAGTGTTACATGCTAGTGCACTGCTGAACGCAGATTCCGATGTTTGGGAATCTGCGCAGGACCCATTCTGCGAGTGTACAGAATGGATCCTGGTAACTCGTTCGCAGGCTGTCAGTGATTGAGAGTCTACTGCCGTTTGCGGACGGGGAGGGGGTGGCGATTCCCTCCATTTCCCGAAACGGAGGTGTGGCGCCACCATTGCGGGGGAGGGAAGAAGCAAGGATCTCCATCGGCTGATGGCCTCTTCTTCTAAACCGCAGCAGCTTGCTGGGCGACCCTATGTCTGTATACATTGCCAAGATCTGCCACTTCACCATTCCGGTTTACAGATACAAGTAAGAAGAGTATTATTAAATGTTATCTACAGTAACAACCCAGTACCAGCCTGGTCATACTACTGCTACACTCTTCTCTGCTATACATACCAACCTGTCTCCAACACCGACGTCCCTGGTGGTCTAGTGGGGATGATCCGGCATCTTTCCATCGAGACCAGGGTTCGATTTCCGGTCAGGGATATGTTCTCTACCTCATGCCAGCAGGTCTCCTCAGGAGGCCTACCAGCTTTCTCTACACCCCTCAATACACCCATACAGACTTTTCCCAGACACTGGTTTCACAGACAAATACAAGTCTGAAAAAAAAAGAAGCTGGTTTATGTTACTACACCATCAAGTCTCCTGCAAGAAGGACAATTTCAGTGGGAGCAATGACAGTCAGCTGACGCATTTCATTCTGGAGATCCCACAACGTCCTCAGAGTTATGTGATACACAATATCCTGCCGTGGTATCTTATATAACATTCCCTGTCAGTCCCCTGTAAAGTTAAAATTTCTAAAATACATTTAAGCTAATACAATGGAGCATAATGGTCAATTAATATTTGCAGGACGCCCTTAAATATTAATAATCACCTGGACGTGACAAATGGGGGCCGCAGTCTGTCGCTGAGCCTGGCCCGTATGACGCACAGTCACAAGCAGATGTGTCACTCTGTTACCGGCCCATCAGCCAATGGAGCCCCCATCCTCTCACCGATGACGAGAATTACTGCATTGTGTCGCCTCACATCTGAAGGAGGAGACAGTCTGTCACAGAGAGATTTCCAGACACCACCAGTCCGTGACTGACAAGCCTCCGGATACCGGGATTGCCCAGAGGATCCCGGATGGGTGGTGATACCTCGGGCCGCACTTCAGGGAGTTTGACATGGCTGATCTAAATTCTGTTTGTGTCTCTATTCTATACCATCTCCAAACTTCACATACAAAGAGCAATGACCATGTAATCCAGATTAAACCATACTCTGAGAATCTGACTTCAAATCAACCAGTCAGAACACGAAGATTTACACTGCACACGGTCGCAGTGTTACGTTTTCTGCCGGCGTTTGGAGATGACATCATCATCTCCAATCGCTGGTGAACCAGCCGTTCCTATGCTGTAAACAAGACCCGGGTCGGATGACCCATGTCATCCATTTACACTGCTCCGTAACCTGGGTCTTTCCTGGGTCCAACCCTACTTGCTGCTCAGGTTGGATTGCCAGGTCACTGGACCCTGGTTATTTTTGGAGGATCCTTTTACACTTAGCCGCAACCTGGGTTAACATGGTAATAACCAGGGTTATTAGGCCAGTGTAAAAGGGGTATTAGTCTTTATGCAAGTATTGGGGGGCCCAATTATTAATGACTTTAATTATACACAACGAGTTTTAAAAAACTTGTTGCATATGATAAATGGTGCTCCAGCCAATCAGCTCCCAACTGTCATTTTTCTACACATGATAGTTAGGAGCTGATTGGCTGGAGCACCATTTATCAAACACAACTAGTTTTAAAACTCATTGTGTATAATAAAACTCGTTTTGTATGATATAACTCGTTGATAAATGGTCTCATAAATCTGCCCCCTGCAGTGCAGCATGGTTTGCACTCTGCATAAGCCCCAAACATCCTAAGGTCCTTTTATAAAATTGCTATAGCAGTAATAATAATATTAATATACATTTTTAATCAGATAACTATTAGACATAAATGAAGGGTTGTATTCATTTTACTATTTAATAATATTTGACCCCACTATATATGGATTACACAAACTGTCCAAGAGATGCAAGCATATAAAAGGTGAGTACTTTTATCAAGATAAATCGTTCTTTTAGAATAGGGAGATTTATCAAAGATGGGACAGAAATAAAGCGAAGAGAGATAAAGAACGAACCAATCAATCAGCTTGTAACTGTCATTTTTTCAAACACAGCCTGTAACATGGCAGTTAGGAGCTGATTGGCTAGTACTTTATCTCTCTCCAATCTTTGATACATCTCATCCACAGTGTACTGTTTAATTATCTCTTTAATCCGCTCCAAACGCTCTACATCTGCCTCCCCTCTCCTACAAACTCTCCACAGGCTCCCCTTCCCTTTCAGAAACCACAACAAGGTTCTCACACTCACTTACAAAGCCCTCACCCATTCCTCTCCCATTTACATCTGTGACCTCATCTCCCTCCACTCTCCTGTCCGCCCTCTTCGTTCAACAAATACATGGCGCCTCTCATGCCAGCTGATTACTTCCTCCCACTCCCGCCTCCAAGATTTTGCCCGCGCTGCTCCCCATCTTTGGAACTCTCTCCCTCTCCCCATCAGACTCTCCACCTCTCTACAATCCTTCAAACAAGCTCTTAAGACCCCACTACTTCATCATAGCCTTCCAGCTCCCACCCTAACTTGCTGCTACATCTCCCTTCCGCCCCCCCCGACTCCATCTGTGTCACACCTGTTTGTCTGCCCCTCCATTTTAGAATGTACTTTGTAAGGCGCTGCGGAAGACTTGTGATGCCATATACATAAATGATAATAATAATAATAATAATAATTGTAATAATTTCACTTAGGGCCTGATTCAGCTTGGTTCGCAAGGCTGCATTCGTACGCACCCGGTCGATGTTTGCGTTCTGCGCATGCATAAACATCGCAGTGCGCGAACCAGCCTCTGCGATCGGGAAGCATTCGCAGTGAGCATGCAGTGCCATCATACAGTGATTGAAGTGACTGTTTGGGGATGGTCGGCAGAATGCAGGAGTACTTGTGCGTTTGAACGCCATTACAGGGACATGCATAATTAAACCCCTTGTGATTGCATATACAACCAGAGGTCTAGATGGCGACAGGAAGTTTAGCAGTTGGTGCGGGAGTTCATGGTCATCCACAACTGTGCGTATGGGTCCGATGTTACCAATGTTTTCGCTGGGATGCGGATGCATGTCATGGGAAGTAGGCGCTTTATACAGTGATGGGCCTCTTGGTATAGTGCTGCGGCGGCTGTGCGATTGCATTCATTAGCATATTTTCACATCGAGCGGGTGGGTACAAATGTAGCCCTGCGATCCGCTCTGAATCAGGCCTACAACCCACAGCTTACTGCACTTACAGCCATGGCCAACATTTTTGAGAGTGACACAAATATTGGCTTTCACACAGTTTGCTGCTTCAGTGTTATTAGACCTATCTGTCATATGTTACTATGGTATACTGAGGTAACATTACAGCATTACATAAGTGTCAGATGTTACTATGGTATACTGAGGTAACATTACGGCATTATATAAGTGTCAGATGTTACTATGGTATACTGAGGTAACATTACAGCATTACATAAGTGTCATATGTTACTATGGTATACTGAGGTAACATTACAGCATTACATAAGTGTCAGATGTTACTATGGTATACTGAGGTAACATTACGGCATTATATAAGTGTCAGATGTTACTATGGTATACTGAGGTAACATTACAGCATTACATAAGTGTCATATGTTACTATGGTATACCGAGGTAACATTACAGCATTACATAAGTGTCAGATGTTACTATGGTATACTGTGGTAACATTACAGCATTACATAAGTGTCAGATGTTACTATGGTATACTGAGGTAACATTACAGCATTACATAAGTGTCAGATGTTACTATGGTATACCGAGGTAACATTACAGCATTACATAAGTGTCAGATGTTACTATGGTATACTGAGGTAACATTACAGCATTACATAAGTGTCAGATGTTACTATGGTATACTGTGGTAACATTACAGCATTTCATAAGTGTCAGATGTTACTATGGTATACTGAGGTAACATTACAGCATTACATAAGTGTCAGATGTTACTATGGTATACTGAGGTAACATTACAGCATTACATAAGTGTCAGATGTTACTATGGTATACTGAGGTAACATTACAGCATTACATAAGTGTCAGATGTTACTATGGTATACTGATGTAACATTACAGCATTACATAAGTGTCAGATGTTACTATGGTATACTGAGGTAACATTACAGCATTACATAAGTGTCAGATGTTACTATGGTATACTGAGGTAACATTACAGCATTACATAAGTGTCAGATGTTACTATGGTATACTGAGGTAACATTACAGCATTACATAAGTGTCATATGTTACTATGGTATACTGAGGTAACATTACAGCATTTCATAAGTGTCAGATGTTACTATTGTATACTGAGGTAACATTACAGCATTACATAAGTGTCAGATATTACTATGGTATACTGAGGTAACATTACAGCATTACATAAGTGTCAGATGTTACTATGGTATACTGAGGTAACATTACAGCATAACATAAGTGTCAGATGTTACTATGGTATACTGAGGTAACATTACAGCATTACATAATTGTCAGATGTTACTATGGTATACTGAGGTAACATTACAGCATTACATAAGTGTCAGATGTTACTATGGTATACTGAGGAAACATTACAGCATTACATAAGTGTCATATGTTACTATGGTATACTGAGGTAACATTATAGCATTACATAAGTGTCATATGTTACTATGGTATACTGAGGTAACATTACAGCATTACATAAGTGTCAGATGTTACTATGGTATACTGAGGTAACAATACAGCAGTACATAAGTGTCAGATGTTACTAAGGTATATTGAGGTAACATTACAGCATTACATAAGTGCCAGATGTTACTATGGTATACTGAGGTAACATTACAGCATTACATAAGTGTCAGATGTTACTATGGTATACTGAGGTAACATTACAGCAGTACATAAGTGTCAGATGTTACTAAGGTATACTGAGGTAACATTACAGCATTACAAAAGTGTCAGATGTTACTAAGGTATACTGAGGTAACATTACAGCATTTCATAAGTGTCAGATGTTACTATGGTATACTGAGGTAACATTACAGCATTATATAAGTGTCAGATGTTACTATGGTATACTGAGGTAACATTACAGCTTTTCATAAGTGTCAGATGTTACTATGGTATACTGAGGTAACATTACAGCATTACATAAGTGTCAGATGTTACTATGGTTTACTGAGGTAACATTACAGCATTATATAAGTGTCAGATGTTACTATGGTATACTGAGGTAACATTACAGCATTATATAAGTGTCAGATGTTACTATGGTAAACTGAGGTAACATTACAGCATTAAATAAGTGTCAGATGTTACTAAGGTATACTGAGGTAATATTACAGCATTACATAGGTGTCATATGTTACTATGGTATACTGAGGTAACATTACAGCATTACATAAGTGTCAGATGTTACTATGGTATACTGAGGTAACATTACAGCATTACATAAGTGTCAGATGTTACTATGGTATACTGAGGTAACATTACAGCATTACATAAGTGTCAGATGTTACTATGGTATACTGAGGTAACATTACAGCATTACATAAGTGTCAGATGTTACTATGGTATACTGAGGTAACATTACAGGCATTTCATAAGTGTCAGATGTTACTATGGTATACTGAGGTAACATTACAGCATTACATAAGTGTCAGATGTTACTATGGTATACTGAGGTAACATTACAGCATTACATAAGTGTCAGATGTTACTATGGTATACTGAGGTAACATTACAGCATTACATAAGTGCCAGATGTTACTATGGTATACTGAGGTAACATTACAGCAGTACATAAGTGTCAGATGTTACTATAGTATACTGAGGTAACATTACAGCATTACATAAGTGTCAGATGTTACAATGGTATACTGAGGTAACATTACAGCATTACATAAGTGTCAGATGTTACATGGTATACTGAGGTAACATTACAGCAGTACATAAGTGTCAGATGTTACTATGGTATACTGAGGTAACATTACAGCATTACATGAGTGTCAGATGTTACTATGGTATACTGAGGTAACATTACAGCATTTCATAAGTGTCAGATGTTACTATGGTATACTGAGGTAACATTACAGCATTATATAAGTGTCAGATATTACTATGGTATACTGAGGTAACATGACAGCATTTCATAAGTGTCAGATGTTACTATGGTATACTGAGGTAACATTACAGCATTACATAAGTGTCAGATGTTTCTATGGTATACTGAGGTAACATTACAGCATTATATAAGTGTCAGATGTTACTATGGTATACTGAGGTAACATTACAGCATTATATAAGTGTCAGATGTTACTATGGTATACTGAGGTAACATTACAGCATTTCATAAGTGTCAGATGTTACTATGGTATACTGAGGTAACATTACAGCATTACATAAGTGTCAGATGTTACTATGGTATACTGAGGTAACATTACAGCATTACATAAGTGTCAGATGTTACTATGGTATACTGAGGTAACATTACAGCATTACATAAGTGTCAGATGTTACTATGGTATACTGTGGAAACATTACAGCATTTCATAAGTGTCAGATGTTACTATGGTATACTGAGGTAACATTACAGCATTACATAAGTGTCAGATGTTACTATGGTATACTGAGGTAACATTACAGCATTACATAAGTGTCAGATGTTACTATGGTATACTGAGGTAACATTACAGCATTACATAAGTGTCAGATGTTACTATGGTATACTGAGGTAACATTACAGGCATTTCATGTGTCAGATGTTACTATGGTATACTGAGGTAACATTACAGCATTACATAAGTGTCAGATGTTACTATGGTATACTGAGGTAACATTACAGCATTACATAAGTGTCAGATGTTACTATGGTATACTGAGGTAACATTACAGCATTACATAAGTGCCAGATGTTACTATGGTATACTGAGGTAACATTACAGCAGTACATAAGTGTCAGATGTTACTATAGTATACTGAGGTAACATTACAGCATTACATAAGTGTCAGATGTTACAATGGTATACTGAGGTAACATTACAGCATTACATAAGTGTCAGATGTTACATGGTATACTGAGGTAACATTACAGCAGTACATAAGTGTCAGATGTTACTATGGTATACTGAGGTAACATTACAGCATTACATGAGTGTCAGATGTTACTATGGTATACTGAGGTAACATTACAGCATTTCATAAGTGTCAGATGTTACTATGGTATACTGAGGTAACATTACAGCATTATATAAGTGTCAGATATTACTATGGTATACTGAGGTAACATGACAGCATTTCATAAGTGTCAGATGTTACTATGGTATACTGAGGTAACATTACAGCATTACATAAGTGTCAGATGTTTCTATGGTATACTGAGGTAACATTACAGCATTATATAAGTGTCAGATGTTACTATGGTTTACTGAGGTAACATTACAGCATTACATAAGTGTCAGATGTTACTATGGTATACTGAGGTAACATTACAGCATTACATAAGTGTCAGATGTTACTATGGTATACTGAGGTAACATTACAGCATTACATAAGTGTCAGATGTTACTATGGTATACTGTGGTAACATTACAGCATTTCATAAGTGTCAGATGTTACTATGGTATACTGAGGTAACATTACAGCATTACATAAGTGTCAGATGTTACTATGGTATACTGAGGTAACATTACAGCATTACATAAGTGTCAGATGTTACTATGGTATACTGAGGTAACATTACAGCATTACATAAGTGTCAGATGTTACTATGGTATACTGATGTAACATTACAGCATTACATAAGTGTCAGATGTTACTATGGTATACTGAGGTAACATTACAGCATTACGTAAGTGTCAGATGTTACTATGGTATACTGAGGTAACATTACAGCATTACATAAGTGTCAGATGTTACTATGGTATACTGAGGTAACATTACAGCATTACAAAGGTGTCATATGTTACTATGGTATACTGAGGTAACATTACAGCATTTCATAAGTGTCAGATGTTACTATTGTATACTGAGGTAACATTACAGCATTACATAAGTGTCAGATGTTACTATGGTATACTGAGGTAACATTACAGCATAACATAAGTGTCAGATGTTACTATGGTATACTGAGGTAACATTACAGCATTACATAATTGTCAGATGTTACTATGGTATACTGAGGTAACATTACAGCATTACAAAAGTGTCAGATGTTACTAAGGTATACTGAGGTAACATTACAGCATTTCATAAGTGTCAGATGTTACTATGGAATACTGAGGTAACATTACAGCATTATATAAGTGTCAGATGTTACTATGGTATACTGAGGTAACATTACAGCTTTTCATAAGTGTCAGATGTTACTATGGTATACTGAGGTAACATTACAGCATTATATAAGTGTCAGATGTTACTATGGTATACTGAGGTAACATTACAGCATTATATAAGTGTCAGATGTTACTATGGTAAACTGAGGTAACATTACAGCATTAAATAAGTGTCAGATGTTACTAAGGTATACTGAGGTAACATTACAGCATTACATAGGTGTCATATGTTACTATGGTATACTGAGGTAACATTACAGCATTACATAAGTGTCAGATGTTACTATGGTATACTGAGGTAACATTACAGGCATTTCATAAGTGTCAGATGTTACTATGGTATACTGAGGTAACATTACAGGCATTTCATAAGTGTCAGATGTTACTATGGTATACTGAGGTAACATTACAGCATTACATAAGTGTCAGATGTTACTATGGTATACTGAGGTAACATTACAGCATTACATAAGTGTCAGATGTTACTATGGTATACTGAGGTAACATTACAGCATTACATAAGTGTCAGATGTTACATGGTATACTGAGGTAACATTACAGCAGTACATAAGTGTCAGATGTTACTATGGTATACTGAGGTAACATTACAGCATTACATGAGTGTCAGATGTTACTATGGTATACTGAGGTAACATTACAGCATTTCATAAGTGTCAGATGTTACTATGGTATACTGAGGTAACATTGCAGCATTATATAACTGTCAGATATTACTATGGTATACTGAGGTAACATGACAGCATTTCATAAGTGTCAGATGTTACTATGGTATACTGAGGTAACATTACAGCATTACATAAGTGTCAGATGTTACTATGGTATACTGAGGTAACATTACAGCATTATATAAGTGTCAGATGTTACTATGGTATACTGAGGTAACATTACAGAATTACACAAGTGTCAGATGTTACTATGGTATACTGAGGTAACATTACAGCATTACATAAGTGTCAGATGTTACTATGGTATACTGAGGTAACATTACAGCATTACATAAGTGTCAGATGTTACTATGGTATACTGAGGTAACATTACAGCATTTCATAAGTGTCAGATGTTACTATGGTATACTGAGGTAACATTACAGCATTATATAACTGTCAGATATTACTATGGTATACTGAGGTAACATGACAGCATTTCATAAGTGTCAGATGTTACTATGGTATACTGAGGTAACATTACAGCATTACATAAGTGTCAGATGTTACTATGGTATACTGAGGTAACATTACAGCATTATATAAGTGTCAGATGTTACTATGGTATACTGAGGTAACATTACAGCATTATATAAGTGTCAGATGTTACTATGGTATACTGAGGTAACATTACAGCATTTCATAAGTGTCAGATGTTACTATGGTATACTGAGGTAACATTACAGCATTACATAAGTGTCAGATGTTACTATGGTATACTGAGGTAACATTACAGCATTACATAAGTGTCAGATGTTACTATGGTATACTGAGGTAACATTACAGCATTTCATAAGTGTCATATGTTACTATGGTATACTGAGGTAACATTACAGCATTACATAAGTGTCAGATGTTACTATGGTATACTGAAGTAACATTACAGCATTACATAAGTGTCATATGTTACTATGGTATACTGAGGTAACATTACAGCAGTACATAAGTGTCAGATGTTACTATGGTATACTGAGGTAACATTACAGCATTACATAAGTGTCAGATGTTACTATGGTATACTGAGGTAACATTACAGGCATTTCATAAGTGTCAGATATTACTATGGTATACTGAGGTAACATTACAGCATTACATAAGTGTCAGATGTTACTATGGTATACTGAGGTAACATTACAGCATTACAAAAGTGTCAGATGTTACTAAGGTATACTGAGGTAACATTACAGCATTTCATAAGTGTCAGATGTTACTATGGTATACTGAGGTAACATTACAGCATTATATAAGTGTCAGATGTAACTATGGTATACTGAGGTAACATTACAGCTTTTCATAAGTGTCAGATGTTACTATGGTATACTGAGGTAACATTACAGCATTACATAAGTGTCAGATGTTACTATGGTATACTGAGGTAACATTACAGCATTACATAAGTGTCAGATGTTACTATGGTATACTGAGGTAACATTACAGCATTACATAAGTGTCAGATGTTACTATGGTATACTGAGGTAACATTACAGCATTACATAAGTGTCAGATGTTACTATGGTATACTGAGGTAACATTACAGGCATTTCATAAGTGTCAGATGTTACTATGGTATACTGAGGTAACATTACAGCATTACATAAGTGTCAGATGTTACTATGGTATACTGAGGTAACATTACAGCATTACATAAGTGTCAGATGTTACTATGGTATACTGAGGTAACATTACAGCATTACATAAGTGCCAGATGTTACTATGGTATACTGAGGTAACATTACAGCAGTACATAAGTGTCAGATGTTACTATAGTATACTGAGGTAACATTACAGCATTACATAAGTGTCAGATGTTACAATGGTATACTGAGGTAACATTACAGCATTACATAAGTGTCAGATGTTACATGGTATACTGAGGTAACATTACAGCAGTACATAAGTGTCAGATGTTACTATGGTATACTGAGGTAACATTACAGCATTACATGAGTGTCAGATGTTACTATGGTATACTGAGGTAACATTACAGCATTTCATAAGTGTCAGATGTTACTATGGTATACTGAGGTAACATTACAGCATTATATAAGTGTCAGATATTACTATGGTATACTGAGGTAACATGACAGCATTTCATAAGTGTCAGATGTTACTATGGTATACTGAGGTAACATTACAGCATTACATAAGTGTCAGATGTTTCTATGGTATACTGAGGTAACATTACAGCATTATATAAGTGTCAGATGTTACTATGGTATACTGAGGTAACATTACAGCATTATATAAGTGTCAGATGTTACTATGGTATACTGAGGTAACATTACAGCATTTCATAAGTGTCAGATGTTACTATGGTATACTGAGGTAACATTACAGCATTACATAAGTGTCAGAAGTTACTATGGTATACTGAGGTAACATTACAGCATTACATAAGTGTCAGATGTTACTATGGTATACTGAGGTAACATTACAGCATTACATAAGTGTCAGATGTTACTATGGTATACTGTGGTAACATTACAGCATTTCATAAGTGTCAGATGTTACTATGGTATACTGAGGTAACATTACAGCATTACATAAGTGTCAGATGTTACTATGGTATACTGAGGTAACATTACAGCATTACATAAGTGTCAGATGTTACTATGGTATACTGAGGTAACATTACAGCATTACATAAGTGTCAGATGTTACTATGGTATACTGAGGTAACATTACAGCATTACATAAGTGTCATATGTTACTATGGTATACTGAGGTAACATTACAGCATTTCATAAGTGTCAGATGTTACTATTGTATACTGAGGTAACATTACAGCATTACATAAGTGTCAGATGTTACTATGGTATACTGAGGTAACATTACAGCATAACATAAGTGTCAGATGTTACTATGGTATACTGAGGTAACATTACAGCATTACATAATTGTCAGATGTTACTATGGTATACTGAGGTAACATTATAGCATTACATAAGTGTCAGATGTTACTATGGTATACTGAGGAAACATTACAGCATTACATAAGTGTCATATGTTACTATGGTATACTGAGGTAACATTACAGCATTACATAAGTGTCAGATGTTACTATGGTATACTGAGGTAACAATACAGCAGTACATAAGTGTCAGATGTTACTAAGGTATATTGAGGTAACATTACAGCATTACATAAGTGTCAGATGTTACTATGGTATACTGAGGTAACAATACAGCAGTACATAAGTGTCAGATGTTACTAAGGTATATTGAGGTAACATTACAGCATTACATAAGTGTCAGATGTTACTATGGTATACTGAGGTAACATTACAGCAGTACATAAGTGTCAGATGTTACTATGGTATACTGAGGTAACATTACAGCTTTACAAAAGTGTCAGATGTTACTAAGGTATACTGAGGTAACATTACAGCATTTCATAAGTGTCAGATGTTACTATGGTATACTGAGGTAACATTACAGCATTATATAAGTGTGAGATGTTACTATGGTATACTGAGGTAACATTACAGCTTTTCATAAGTGTCAGATGTTACTATGGTATACTGAGGTAACATTACAGCATTACATAAGTGTCAGATGTTACTATGGTATACTGAGGTAACATTACAGCATTACATAAGTGTCAGATGTTACTATGGTATACTGAGGTAACATTACAGCAGTACATAAGTGTCAGATGTTACTATGGTATACTGAGGTAACATTACAGCTTTACAAAAGTGTCAGATGTTACTAAGGTATACTGAGGTAACATTACAGCATTTCATAAGTGTCAGATGTTACTATGGTATACTGAGGTAACATTACAGCATTATATAAGTGTGAGATGTTACTATGGTATACTGAGGTAACATTACAGCTTTTCATAAGTGTCAGATGTTACTATGGTATACTGAGGTAACATTACAGCATTACATAAGTGTCAGATGTTACTATGGTATACTGAGGTAACATTACAGCATTATATAAGTGTCAGATGTTACTATGGTATACTGAGGTAACATTACAGCATTATATAAGTGTCAGATGTTTCTATGGTAAACTGAGGTAACATTACAGCATTAAATAAGTGTCAGATGTTACTAAGGTATACTGAGGTAACATTACAGCATTACATAGGTGTCATATGTTACTATGGTATACTGAGGTAACATTACAGCATTACATAAGTGTCAGGTGTTACTATGGTATACTGAGGTAACATTACAGCATTACATAAGTGTCAGATGTTACTATGGTATACTGAGGTAACATTACAGCATTACATAAGTGTCAGATGTTACTATGGTATACTGAGGTAACATTACAGCATTACATAAGTGTCAGATGTTACTATGGTATACTGAGATAACATTACAGGCATTTCATAAGTGTCAGATGTTACTATGGTATACTGAGGTAACATTACAGCATTACATAAGTGTCAGATGTTACTATGGTATACTGAGGTAACATTACAGCATTACATAAGTGTCAGATGTTACTATGGTATACTGCGGTAACATTACAGCATTACATAAGTGCCAGATGTTACTATGGTATACTGAGGTAACATTACAGCAGTACATAAGTGTCAGATGTTACTATAGTATACTGAGGTAACATTACAGCATTACATAAGTGTCAGATGTTACAATGGTATACTGAGGTAACATTACAGCATTACATAAGTGTCAGATGTTACATGGTATACTGAGGTAACATTACAGCAGTACATAAGTGTCAGATGTTACTATGGTATACTGAGGTAACATTACAGCATTACATGAGTGTCAGATGTTACTATGGTATACTGAGGTAACATTACAGCATTTCATAAGTGTCAGATGTTACTATGGTATACTGAGGTAACATTACAGCATTATATAACTGTCAGATATTACTATGGTATACTGAGGTAACATGACAGCATTTCATAAGTGTCAGATGTTACTATGGTATACTGAGGTAACATTACAGCATTACATAAGTGTCAGATGTTACTATAGTATACTGAGGTAACATTACAGCATTATATAAGTGTCAGATGTTACTATGGTATACTGAGGTAACATTACAGCATTACATAAGTGTCAGATGTTACTATGGTATACTGAGGTAACATTACAGCATTACATAAGTGTCAGATGTTACTATGGTATACTGAGGTAACATTACAGCATTACATAAGTGTCAGATGTTACTATGGTATACTGAGGTAACATTACAGCATTTCATAAGTGTCAGATGTTACTATGGTATACTGAGGTAACATTACAGCATTATATAACTGTCAGATATTACTATGGTATACTGAGGTAACATGACAGCATTTCATAAGTGTCAGATGTTACTATGGTATACTGAGGTAACATTACAGCATTACATAAGTGTCAGATGTTACTATGGTATACTGAGGTAACATTACAGCATTATATAAGTGTCAGATGTTACTATGGTATACTGAGGTAACATTACAGCATTATATAAGTGTCAGATGTTACTATGGTATACTGAGGTAACATTACAGCATTTCATAAGTGTCAGATGTTACTATGGTATACTGAGGTAACATTACAGCATTACATAAGTGTCAGATGTTACTATGGTATACTGAGGTAACATTACAGCATTACATAAGTGTCAGATGTTACTATGGTATACTGAGGTAACATTACAGCATTACATAAGTGTCATATGTTACTATGGTATACTGTTGTAACATTACAGCATTACATAAGTGTCAGATGTTACTATGGTATACTGAAGTAACATTACAGCATTACATAAGTGTCATATGTTACTATGGTATACTGATGTAACATTACAGCAGTACATAAGTGTCAGATGTTACTATGGTATACTGAGGTAACATTACAGCATTACATAAGTGTCAGATGTTACTATGGTATACTGAGGTAACATTACAGGCATTTCATAAGTGTCAGATATTACTATGGTATACTGAGGTAACATTACAGCATTACATAAGTGTCAGATGTTACTATGGTATACTGAGGTAACATTACAGCATTACAAAAGTGTCAGATGTTACTAAGGTATACTGAGGTAACATTACAGCATTTCATAAGTGTCAGATGTTACTATGGTATACTGAGGTAACATTACAGCATTATATAAGTGTCAGATGTAACTATGGTATACTGAGGTAACATTACAGCTTTTCATAAGTGTCAGATGTTACTGTGGTATACTGAGGTAACATTACAGCATTACATAAGTGTCAGATGTTACTATGGTATACTGAGGTAACATTACAGCATTATATAAGTGTCAGATGTTACTATGGTATACTGAGGTAACATTACAGCATTATATAAGTGTCAGATGTTACTATGGTAAACTGAGGTAACATTACAGCATTATATAAGTGTCAGATGTTACTATGGTATACTGAGGTAACATTACAGCATTATATAAGTGTCAGATGTTACTATGGTATACTGAGGTAACATTACAGCATTTCATAAGTGTCAGATGTTACTATGGTATACTGAGGTAACATTATAGCATTACATAAGTGTCAGATGTTACTATGGTATACTGAGGTAACATTACAGCATTACGTAAGTGTCAGATGTTACTATGGTATACTGAGGTAACATTACAGCATTACATAAGTGTCATATGTTACTATGGTATACTGAGGTAACATTACAGCATTACATAAGTGTCAGATGTTACTATGGTATACTGAAGTAACATTACAGCATTACATAAGTGTCATATGTTACTATGGTATACTGAGGTAACATTACAGCAGTACATAAGTGTCAGATGTTACTATGGTATACTGAGGTAACATTACAGCATTACATAAGTGTCAGATGTTACTATGGTATACTGAGGTAACATTACAGGCATTTCATAAGTGTCAGATATTACTATGGTATACTGAGGTAACATTACAGCATTACATAAGTGTCAGATGTTACTATGGTATACTGAGGTAACATTACAGCATTATATAAGTGTCAGATGTTACTATGGTATACTGAGGTAACATTACAGCATTACATAAGTGCCAGATGTTACTATGGTATACTGAGGTAACATTACAGCATTATATAAGTGTTAGATGTTAGTATGGTATACTGAGGTAACATTACAGCATTACATAAGTGTCAGATGTTACTATGGTATACTGAGGTAACATTACAGCATTACATAAGTGTCATATGTTACAATGGTATACTGAGGTAACATTACAGCATTACATAAGTGTCAGATGTTACTATGGTATACTGAGGTAACATTACTGCATTACATAAGTGTCAGATGTTACTATGGTATACTGAGGTAACATTACAGCATTACATAAGTGTCATATGTTACTATGGTATACTGAGGTAACATTACAGCATTATATAAGTGTCAGATGTTACTATGGTATACTGAGGTAACATTACAGCATTACATAAGTGTCAGATGTTACTATGGTATACTGAGATAACATTACAGCATTACATAAGTGTCATATGTTACTATGGTATACTGAGGTAACATTACAGCATTACATAAGTGTCATATGTTACTATGGTATACTGAGGTAACATTACAGCATTACATAAGTGTCAGATGTTACTATGGTATACTGAGGTAACATTACAGCATTACATAAGTGTCAGATGTTACTATGGTATACTGAGGTAACATTACAGCATTACATAAGTGGCAGAAGTTACTGTGGTATACTGAGGTAACATTACAGCATTACATAAGTGTCAGATGTTACTATGGTATACTGAGGTAACATTACAGCATTACATAAGTGTCAGATGTTACTATGGTATACTGAGGTAACATTACAGCATTACATAAGTGTCAGATGTTACTATGCTATACTGAGGTAACATTACAGCATTACATAAGTGTCAGATGTTACTATGGTATACTGAGGTAACATTACAGGCATTTCATAAGTGTCAGATGTTACTATGGTATACTGAGGTAACATTACAGCATTACATAAGTGTCAGATGTTACTATGGTATACTGAGGTAACATTACAGCATTACATAAGTGTCAGATGTTACTATGGTATACTGAGGTAACATTACAGCATTACATAAGTGTCATATGTTACTATGGTATACTGAGGTAACATTACAGCATTACATAAGTGTCAGATGTTATTATGGTATACTGAGGTAACATTACAGCATTACATAAGTGTCAGATGTTACTATGGTATACTGAGGTAACATTACAGCATTACATAAGTGTCAGATGTTACTATAGTATACTGAGGTAACATTACAGCATTACATAAGTGTCAGATGTTACTATGGTATTACTGAGGTAACATTACAGCATTACATAAGTGTCAGATGTTACTATGGTATACTGAGGTAACATTACAGCATTACTTAAGTGTCAGATGTTACTATGGTATACTGAGGTAACATTACAGCATTACATAAGTGTCAGATGTTACTATGGTATACTGAGGTAACATTACAGGCATTTCATAAGTGTCAGATGTTACTATGGTATACTGAGGTAACATTACAGCATTTCATAAGTGTCAGATGTTACTATGGTATACTGAGGTAACATTACAGCATTGCATAAGTGTCAGATGTTACTATGGTATACCGAGGTAACATTACAGCATTATATAAGTGTCAGATGTTACTATGGTATACTGAGGTAACATTACAGCATTATATAAGTGTCAGATGTTACTATGGTATACTGAGGTAACATTACATCATTACATAAGTGTCAGATGTTACTATGGTATACTGAGGTAACATCACAGCATTACATAAGTGTCAGATGTTACTATGGTATACTGAGGTAACATTACAGCATTATATAAGTGTCAGATGTTACTATGGTATACTGAGGTAACATTACAGCATTACATAAGTGTCAGATGTTACTATGGTATACTGAGGTAACATCACAGGCATTTCACAAGTCATACAAGAAAGAGTTTGTGATCCCGCACTAGTTTTATAATATTTGAAATGTATATTATAATTTATAACATTGAAACAGTAAATAAAGAATGTAATATTCAATTAGAATTATTTTATTTTTATTGGCCCTTATTACTGATGTGCTACTAAAGGCTCTATATATATATATTCCAGAAGAAAAGAAAGAAAAAAGTAGAGCTATTGTTGTAGTGCACTATATTGTCAGTTCATATTGGTCTATTCTTTATTAAAACATATTAATCTTAATATTAAAGATATTACAGCATTTCATAAGTGTCAGAGGCTTTTATTGCCAATTACATTAAGTTTATGCAAAGAGTCAATATTTGCAGTGTTGATCCTTCTTTTTCAAGACCTCTGCAATTCGCCCTGGCATGCTGTCACTCAACTTCTGGGCCACATACTGACTGATGGCCGCCCATTCTTGTCTAATCAATGCTTGGAGTTTGTCAGAATTTGTGGGTTTTTGTTTGTCCACCTGCCTCTTGAGGATTGACCACAAGTTCTCAATGGGATCAAGGTCTATGGATTTTCCTGGCCATGAACCCAAAATTTCGATGTTTTGTTCCTCGAGCCACTTAGTTATCACTTTTGCCTTATGGCAAGGTGCTCCATCATGCTGGAAAAGGCATTGTTCCTCACCAAACTATTCTTGGATGGTTGTGAGAAGTTGCTCTTGGAGGATGTTTTGATACCATACTTTATTCATGGCTGTGTTCTTAGGCAAAGTTGTGAGTGAGCCCACTCCCTTGGCTAAGAAGCAACCCCACACATGAATGGTCTCATAATGCTTTACTGTTGGCATGACACAGGACTGATGGTAGCGCTCACCGTTCCTTCTCCAGACAAGCGTTTTTCCAGATGCCCCAAACAATCTGAAAGGGGATTTATCAGAGAAAATAACTTTACCCCAGTCCTCAGCAGTCCAATCCCTGTACCTTTTGCAGAATATCAGTCTGTCCCTGATGTTTTTCCTGGAGAGCAGTGGCTTCTTTCCTGCCCTTCTTGACACCAGGCCATCCTCCAAAAGTCTTCACCTCACTGTGCATGAAGATGCACTCACACCTGCTTGCTGCCATTCCTGAGAAAGCTCTGCACTGGTGGTGCCCCGATCCCGCAACTGAATCAACTTTAGGAGACGGTCCTGGTGCTTGTTGGTCGTTCTTGTGCACACTGAAGCCTTCTTCTCAACTATTGAATCTCTCTCCTTGAAGTTCTTGATGATCTGATAAATAGTTGATCTAGGTGCAATCTTACTAGCAGCAATATCCTTGCCTGTGAAGCCCCTTTTGTGCAAAGCAATGATAACTGCACGCGTTTCCTTGCAGGTAACCATGGTTACCAGAGGAAGAACAATGATTTCCTGCTCCACCCTCCTTTTAAAGCTTCCAGTCTGTTATTCTAACTCAATCAGCATGACAGAGTGATCTCCAGCCTTGTCTTCGTCAACACTCTCACCTGTGTTAACAAGAGAATCACTGATGTCAGCTGGTCCTTTTTGTTGCAGGACTGAAATGCAGTGGAAATGTTGATTTTGGGATTAATTTCATTATCAAGGCAAAGAGGGATTTTGCAATTAATCACAATTCATCTGATCACTCTTCATGACATTCTGGAGCAGTGGTGGGTTGGGCTGGGGGGCAGGGTGCCATATGCCCCCTGGGCCGGTAGACTTTTGCCTCAGTGAGGGCCGGTATCACTAGTGTACAGGTATGACTGACGGCCGGGAGACAGGCAGAAAGTGCTCTCAGTCGCTCCGACTATAGCAGCATCAGAGCGGCTGGGCAGCATTCTCTGCCTGTTACCGGGCTGTCTGTCACCCTATGTAGCTTGTGGCTGCATACTGAGCAGCGCTCCTTCCGAGGCCGCTCCGCTGCAGGGGCTGTGCACCTACCTCTGTGTCCTCTGTCCCTTCCCCGGGCTCCTTTCTTTCCCCAGCTAAGGCTCCGCCCCCTCTCCGGGAGGACCCACCCCCTCTCTTACCCTGTCTGACTATATTAATCTATCTCCTCCTGCCCCTGCTGAAGACCCCGCCCCCTCACCCCGAGTCTCCGCCCTTTCTTTAGTCTATCCTGTCTGTGTCATCTCTTCCTCTCCCCGGCTAAGGCCCCGCCCCCTCACCGGAAGGCCCCACCCCCTCTCCTACCCTGACTGACTTTATTAATCAATCACCTCCCGTCCCTGCTGAAGACCCCGCCCCCTTACCCCGAGTCTCCGCCCTTTCTCTAGTCTATCCTGTCTGTGTCATCTCTTCCTGTACCTGGAGCTCCGCAGGGACCAGAGACAGAGCAGTCTTCCAGGCAGGTAAGTGCCAGCGGAGGTGTACATGTTTACATGATATTTGAGAGGGAAGGGGGGTGTTGGAATACTTATGCAATGGGGAGCTGTAGTTATTTTTATCTTGGGGATGGGGTGTTTTAATATTGTCGGTGCTGGGGGTGATGTAATAATGTGTGTGAATGTGGGGGGGGTATTATTATTGTGTGTGAGGGCTACTGTATACTCAGAATACCTGTGTTATATCTGGGTCACTGATGATTTCTGCATAATCTGGTGAATACTGCGTTATCTGGCAGCCATTACAACGCTCCCTGATCAGGTGGTCACTGAGAACGTCCCTGCATTATATGGCAGTCACTGCGACACTCCCTGATCTGATGGTCCCTGCGAACCTCTCAGCATTATATGGCAGTCACTGCGACACTCCCTGATCTGATGGTACTTGCGAACCTCTCTGCATTATATGGCAGTCACTACGACACTCCCTGATCTGATGGTCCTTGCGAACCTCTCAGCATTATATGGCAGTCACTGCGACACTCCCTGATCTGATGGTCCTTGCGAACCTCTCTGCATTATATGGCAGTCACTGCGACACTCCCTGATCTGATGGTCCTTGCGAACCTCTCAGCATTATATGGCAGTCACTGCAACACTCCCTGATCTGATGGTTCCTGTGAACCTCTCTGTATTATATGGCAGTCACTGCGACGCTCACTGATCTGATGGTTCTTGCGAACCTCTCTGCATTATATGGCAGTCACTGCGACGCTCCCTGATCTGATGGTCCCTGCGAACCTCTCTGCATTATATGGCAGTCACTACGACACTCCCTGATCTGATGGTCCTTGCGAACCTCTCTGCATTATATGGCAGTCACTGCGACACTCCCTGATCTGATGGTCCTTGCGAACCTCTCAGCATTATATGGCAGTCACTGCAACACTCCCTGATCTGATGGTCCCTGCGAACCTCTCTGCATTATATGGCAGTCACTACGACACTCCCTGATCTGATGGTCCTTGCGAACCTCTCTGCATTACATGGCAGTCACTGCGACACTCCCTGATCTGATGGTCCTTGCGAACCTCTCAGCATTATATGGCAGTCACTACGACACTCCCTGATCTGATGGTCCTTGCGAACATCTCTGCATTATATGGCAGTCACTGCGACACTCCCTGATCTGATGGTCCTTGCGAACCTCTCTGCATTATATGGCAGTCACTGCGACACTCCCTGATCTAATGGTCCTTGCGAACCTCTCTGCATTATATGGCAGTCACTGCGACACTCCCTGATCTGATGGGCCCTGCGAACCTCTCTGCATTATATGGCAGTCACTGCGACGCTCCCCGATCTGATGGTCCCTGTGAACCTCTCTGTATTATATGGCAGTCACTGCGACGCTCCCTGATCTGATGGTTCTTGCGAACCTCTCTGCATTATATGGCAGTCACTGCGACGCTCCCTGATCTGATGGTCCCTGCGAACCTCTCTGCATTATATGGCAGTCACTGCGACGCTCCCCGATCTGATGGTCCCTGCGAACCTCTCTGCATTATATGGCAGTCACTGCGACACTCCCTGATCTGATGGTCCTTGCGAACCTCTCAGCATTATATGGCAGTCACTGTGACACTCCCTGATCTGATGGTCCCTGCGAACCTCTCTGCATTATATGGCAGTCACTGCGATACTCCCTGATCTGATGGTTCTTGCGAACCTCTCTGCATTATATGGCAGTCACTGCGACGCTCCCTGATCTGATGGTCCTTGCGAACCTCTCAGCATTATATGGCAGTCACTGCAACACTCCCTGATCTGATGGTCCCTGGGAACCTCTCTGCATTATATGGCAGTCACTGCGACACTCCCTGATCTGATGGTCCCTGCGTACCTCTGCATTATATGGCAGTCACTGCGACGCTCCCTGATCTGATGGTCCCTGTGAACCTCTCTGCATTATATGGCAGTCACTGCGACACTCCCTGATCTGATGGTCCCTGCGAACCTCTGCATTATATGGCAGTCACTACGACACTCCCTGATCTGATGGTCCTTGCGAACCTCTCTGCATTATATGGCAGTCACTGCGACACTCCCTGATATGATGGTCCCGGCGAACCTCTCTGCATTATATGGCAGTCACTGCGACACTCCCTGATCTGATGGTCCTTGCGAACCTCTCAGCATTATATGGCAGTCACTGCGACACTCCCTGATCTGATGGTCCTTGCGAACCTCTCAGCATTATATGGCAGTCACTGCGACACTCCCTGATCTGATGGTTCTTGCGAACCTCTCTGCATTATATGGCAGTCACTGCGACACTCCCTGATCTGATGGGCCCTGCGAACCTCTCTGCATTATATGGCAGTCACTGCGACGCTCCCTGATCTGATGGTTCTTGCGAACCTCTCAGCATTATATGGCAGTCACTGCGACACTCCCTGATCTGATGGTCACTGAGAACCTCTCTGTATTATATGGCAGTCACTGTGACACTCCTTGA
This sequence comes from Taudactylus pleione, assembly GCA_031769625.1. Lineage (NCBI taxonomy): Eukaryota > Metazoa > Chordata > Amphibia > Anura > Myobatrachidae > Taudactylus > Taudactylus pleione. The sequence goes on from JAUIMM010000836.1 coordinate 516,491, forward strand.
TCTGATGGTCCCTGCAAACCTCTCTGCATTATATGGCAGTCACTGCGACACTCCCTGATCTGATGGGCCCTGCAAACCTCTCTGCATTATATGGCAGTCACTGCGACACTCCCTGATCTGATGGTTCCTGTGAACCTCTCTGCATTATATGGCAGTCACTGCGACGCTCCCCGATCTGATGGTCCCTGCGAACCTCTCTGCATTATATGGCAGTCACTGCGACGCTCCCCGATCAGATGGTCCCTGCGAACCTCTCTGCATTATATGGCAGTCACTGCGACGCTCCCCGATCTGATGGTCCCTGCGAACCTCTCTGCATTATATGGCAGTCACTGCGACACTCCCTGATCTGATGGTCCTTGCGAACCTCTCTGCATTATATGGCAGTCACTGCGATGCTCCCTGATCTGGCTGTCGCTGCAAACCTCTCTACATTATTTAAAGCACACCCACATTAGGCACACCTAATTAGGCTATTATAATAGTCTTTTCTCCATTGCAATGCGCTGGTGGAGAAATCGGGCCACTTACTTGTGTCTGCCCCCCAGGCCAAAAGTTGCCAGCCAGCCCGTTCTGGAGTATATGCAAATTGCCATCATATAAGCTGAAGCAGCGAACTTTGCGAAAACCAATACTTTTGTCATTCTGAAAACTTTTGGCCATGGCTGTAGAGAACCAGCAGCAATGAGTAAGTGCCCCAGCTATTGTGCTCGTAGACAATCACTGTTTAGCTCTTGGCAACAGGGAATATTTGCAATAGCAGCGTTAGGGGTGAGTCCACAAGTAGTTAATCAGAGATGGGCGACTTGTTCAGCTGTATCACTAGTAGTCATGTCAGGGTCAGACAGTCACAATGGATATGACCACAGCACAGGTCTCCATCTCTCAGTTGCTTGTAATTTTACTGTATTCTCGCTCCGTCAGTACGCCCGTCCCCTGAACGTCCCACCTCACTAGTCGTAAGGCGCTGTAGGAGTTAGATCCATACAACTCTGAATAGCCACAATATGTCTATTTTCAGACCTTTTCTAGGCATCTGCATTGAGAAAAAAATATATATTTTACGTATCTCCAACTCTAAGGGGCCTATTCATAATGACATAATTATCACTAGTGATAATTGTGTTTTAAACTCGCTGTAAGTTTAAAAAATCTTTTGGAGGCATTCACCATGCCTCATTCATCATGCCTCACTAAAAGTATTACTTCCAAAAAGCTGCTCTTTTAACAGAGTCAGCTTTTTGGGAAATTTGATACTTTTTCCCCAAAACCTAAAGTATTGTGGCCCTGATGACCACCCACAGCTATAGCGAGCGGCCATGAAGGTGGTCGCGATGGTCAAGACCATCGCGACCATCGTGCTTGCGACGAGACCCTTGTGGTAAGGTCTCGTTGCCGCAAGCCCCAGGAGATTTCGGCTCTAACAGCCACTCCCCCGGCCCGCCCACCAAAGGGGGTGTGCTGTCACTCAACATCGACAGCACGCCCCCTTTGGTACGAGACCCGGAGCGACGGAGTTCCCATCGCTATCCGGGTCTCGCGCATGCGCACGACGGAGCCGGCTCCGTCGAGCGCATGCGCTCTGGGCCACCATCGACCCGGTTGTGAGCACTCAGCGCTTGCGACCAGGTCTGAATCAGGCCCTGTATCCATAAGGATTTCCTCACTGCGTCTGCCGCCCCCCTCTCTCTTTCCCCACTGTCTTTCACTCCGCCCCCCCCACTGCCTCCGGTGTCCAATCTGCCCCCCACCACGCAGCCTCTGGAGTCCGATCCGGCCCCCTCTCCCACACCCTCCACGGCCACCGCGGGTGTCTTATCTGGCAATTATTGGGGGAGAATTGTAACCAGGAGATATCTGTGATATACCTCTCACTGCCGTATCTCTATCTCTCCTCATATATCTCTCTCTCTCCCATCTCTCTCTGGGCTCTATTTATTAACATTATTTTTACTAAAATAAAGTGAAAAAGGGTGTTTTCACACCCTTTTCACATTATTTTAGTTTCACCTGTAGTTATTACAGGGCAATTGGAGTAGAATTAGTAAAATTCTACTCCAACCCCCAGTATCACTTATTTTTAGTAAAGCAGATCGCATTTCTGATAATTGTAATGGGAAATGTGATCCGACCATAGTTACTAAAAATAAATTGTAAAAAAATACTGGGGGAAGCCCTGTGATAATAACGCCACCTGGAGGTGGCGTTATCCAGAGTCTCCCCCGGTTACCGGGCTCCCACTCTGCTCTAACAGGGAAAGCAGAGGCGGGAGCCGGTACCAGTAATCAGCTGTGTGGTCTAAGCAGACCGCAAGCTGATTGCTGTAAAAAAAAGAAATAAAAAATTAAACTTTTTTTTTTTTTACTTACCTGAATCCAGGGACCGGCTCCTCTCCGGTCAACTGGTCTCCCATAGTACACTGGGGCCCGGTCATCAGGTGATCGGGCCCCGGTGCAGTATGGGAGATCACCTGATCGGGAAGCCCGGAGAAGATCACCGGAGGCCAGGAGGATGCAGGTAAGTGTAATGAATGGAGGGGGGGTCGCAGGGGGTCAGCGTTCACGGGGGGCGGGGCTTAGCGCTGGGGGCGGGGCTTAGCGTCATGGGGGGGTAGTAGCGGTGGTCGGACGGCGCATGCGCGGGCTCTTAGTCACGGTATTTTTTCTAAAAATACCGCGACTAGAGTGCGGATGGGATCCGCAGGGACAGAGCTTTATCGCAAGCTCTGTCCCTGCAAGGGATTTATAGTAAATCCCTGTGATATTGCCTGAATTCGCAATGCAAATTCATTCGGTAATATCCCACTACAATCCGCATTCAATATGCAGATTGTAGTAAATAGAGCCCTCTCTCTCTCCCTAAAAGTCTCTCTTTCTTCCCCATCTCTTTTTCCCTCTACATATACATCTCTCTCCCCATATACATCTTTTCTTCTCCATCTCTCTCTCCCCCATATACATCTCTTCGCCATCTCTCTTTTCCCCTGATGGAGGGGGCTATGAGGAGAGGCTGTGATGGAGGGGGCTATGAGGAGGGGCTGTGATGGAGGGGGATATGAGGAGGGGCTGTGATGGAGGGGGATATGAGGAGGGGCTGTGATGGAGGGGGATATGAGGAGGGACTGTGATGGAGGGGGATATGAGGAGAGGCTATGAGGAGAGGCTGTGATGGAGGGGGCTATGAGGAGGGGCTGTGATGGAGAGGGATATGAGGAGAGGCTATGAGGAGAGGCTGTGATGGAGGGGGCTATGAGGAGGGGCTGTGATGGAGGGGGATATGAGGAGGGGCTGTGATGGAGGGGGATATGAGGAGAGGCTATGAGGAGAGGCTGTGATGGAGGGGGCTATGAGGAGGGGCTGTGATGGAGGGCTGTGATGAGTGGGATATGGGAGCTGTGATAAGGGGAGTGAGGGGGGCTATGATGACTGGGGCTGTGGTGGGGGTGCTGTGAGGGGCTGTAATGAGGGGTGCTGGGCTGTGAGGGGCTCCATGGGGTGGGGGGGAATGAGTGAGCTAGGATGAAGGACCGCTGTGAAGAGGGGATGTGAGGAGCTGTGATGGGGTGACTGTAATGAGGGGGATTGAGAGCGGCTGTGATGGAGAGAAAATGAGGTTAGTTTGAGGGAGTGGGGCCCCAAACTGGTATCCTGCCTAGGGCCCCATGAGGTCTAAATCCGGCTCTGGAGGGGTCGTGGTCCCAACGTAGACCCTGTCACCCAGCGTCGGCTGCTTTGCAATGGGCAGCTCTTATCGCAAGAGCTGTCCTTTGCAATACTAATCTCATATATTACATATGCGATTAGTAAGGTTGCGGTGACTGGCGGAATGGTCACCACAACCTTAGTACATCCCGCCCCCCGAGTACTTCACACTGCGGGGCTTAGTACATATGAGAAATGCTGTCAAACAAGTTTTTTTATGGTTTTACCACATTTTTCCCATTGCTGTATGTCGCCCTCTATCTCTCTCCCACTCTCTCTCCTTCCCCCATTTATTTATATCTCTCTGTGGGCCTCATTTATCAATGAGTTGTATTATTCATGAGTGATAAAACGCGTTGTGTATGATATTGGTGCTCCAGCCGATCACCTCCCAACTGTCATCTGTTCAAAATGATAAAACGTTTTAATAAATGAGGCCCTTTTCTGTATCTTCTCTCTCGCTCTCTTCCCCATCGCTCTCGTGCTCTCTCTCTCTCTTCCCCATCTCTCTTGTGCACTCTCTCTCTTCCCCATCTCTCTCGTGCTCTCTCTCTCTCTCTTCCCCATCTCTCTTGTGCTCTCTCTCTCTCTTCCCCATCTCTCTCTTCCCCATCGCTCTTGTGCTCTCTCTCTCTCTTCCCCATCTCTCTCGTGCTCTCTCTCTCTCTCTTCCCCATCTCTCTTGTGCTCTCTCTCTCTTCCCCATCTCTCTTGTGCTCTCTCTCTTCCCCATCTCTCTTGTGCTCTCTCTCTCTTCCCCATCTATCTCGTGCTCTCTCTCTTCCCCATCTCTCTCGTGCTCTCGCTCTCTTCCCCATCTCTCTTGTGCTCTCTCTCTCTTCCCCATCTCTCTTGTGCTCTCTCTCTCTCTCTTCCCCATCTCTCTTGTGCTCTCTCTCTCTTCCCCATCTCTCTTGTGCTCTCTCTCTTCCCCATCTCTCTCGTGCTCTCTCTCCCTCTCTTCCCCATCTCTCTTGTGCTCTCTCTCTCTTCCCCATCTCTCTCGTGCTCTCTCTCTCTCTTCCCCATCTCTCTCGTGCTCTCTCTCTCATCGCCATCTATCTCGTGCTCTCTCTCCCTCTCTTCCCCATCTCTTTTGTGCTCTCTCTCTTCCCCATCTCTCTCGTGCTCTCTCTCTCTTCCCTATCTCTCTTGTGCTCTCTCTCTCTCTTCCCCATCTCTCTCGTGCTCCCTCTCTTCCCCATCTCTCTTGTGCTCTCTCTCTTCCCCATCTCTCTCGTGCTCTCTATCTGTCTTCCCCATCTCTCTCGTGCTCTCTCTCTCTTCCCCATCTCTCTCGTGCTCTCTCTCTCTCTTCCCCATCTCTCTTGTGCTCTCTCTCTCTCTTCCCCATCTCTCTTGTGCTCTCTCTCTTCCCCATCTCTCTCGTGCTCTCTCTCTCTCTTCCCCATCTCTCTTGTGCTCTCTCTCTTCCCCATCTCTCTCGTGCTCTCTCTCTCTCTTCCCCATGTCTCGTGTGCACTCTCTCTTCCCCATCTCTCTCGTGCTCTCTCTCTCTCTCTTCTCCATCTCTCTTGTGCTCTCTCTCTCTCTCTTCCCCATCTCTCTCTTCCCCATTGCTCTTGTGCTCTCTCTCTCTCTTCCCCATCTCTCTCGTGCTCTCTCTCTCTCTCTTCCCCATCTCTCTTGTGCTCTCTCTCTCTTCCCCATCTCTCTTGTGCTCTCTCTCTTCCCCATCTCTCTTGTGCTCTCTCTCTCTTCCCCATCTATCTCGTGCTCTCTCTCTTCCCCATCTCTCTCGTGCTCTCGCTCTCTTCCCCATCTCTCTCGTGCTCTCTCTCTCTCTCTTCCCCATCTCTCTTGTGCTCTCTCTCTCTTCCCCATCTCTCTTGTGCTCTCTCTCTTCCCCATCTCTCTCGTGCTCTCTCTCCCTCTCTTCCCCATCTCTCTTGTGCTCTCTCTCTCTTCCCCATCTCTCTCGTGCTCTCTCTCTCTCTTCCCCATCTCTCTCGTGCTCTCTCTCTCGTCGCCATCTCTCTCGTGCTCTCTCTCCCTCTCTTCCCCATCTCTCTTGTGCTCTCTCTCTTCCCCATCTCTCTCGTGCTCTCTCTCTCTTCCCTATCTCTCTTGTGCTCTCTCTCTCTCTTCCCCATCTCTCTCGTGCTCTCTCTCTTCCCCATCTCTCTCGTGCTCTCTCTCTCTTCCCCATCTCTCTCGTGCTCTCTCTCTTCCCCTTCTCTCTTGTGCTCTCTCTCTCTTCCCCATCTATCTCGTGCTCTCTCTCTCTTCCCCATCTCTCTCGTGCTCTCTATCTGTCTTCCCCATCTCTCTCGTGCTCTCCATCTGTCTTCCCCATCTCTCTCGTGCTCTCTCTCTCTTCCCCATCTCTCTCGTGCTCTCTCTCTTCTCCATCTCTCTTGTGCTCTCTCTCTTCCCCATCTCACTCGTGCTCTCTCTCTCTTCCCCATCTCTCTTGTGCTCTCTCTCTCTCTCTTCCCCATCTCTCTTGTGCTCTCTCTCTTCGCCATCTCTCTCGTGCTCTCTCTCTCTCTTCCCCATCTCTCTTGTGCTCTCTCTCTTCCCCATCTCTCTCGTGCTCTCTCTCTCTTCCCCATCTCTCTCGTGCTCTCTCTCTTCCCCATCTCTCTCGTGCTCTCTCTCTCTTCCCCATCTCTCTTGTGCTCTCTCTCTTTCTTCCCCATCTTTCTCATGCTCTCTCTCTTCCCCATCTCTCTTGTGCTCTCTCTCTTCCCCATCTCTCTCGTGCTCTCTCTCTGTCTTCCCCATCTCTCTTGTGCTCTCTCTCTCTCTCTTCCCCATCTCTCTTGTGCTCTCTCTCTCTCTTCCCCATCTCTCTCTCTCTCTCTCTTCCCCATCTCTCTTGTGCTCTCTCTCTTTCTTCCCCATCTCTCTCGTGCTCTCTCTCTTCCCCATCTCTCTTGTGCTCTCTCTCTTCCCCATCTCTCTCATGCTCTCTCTCTGTCTTCCCCATCTCTCTCTTCCCCCATCTCTCTCGTGCTCTCTCTGTCTTCCCCATCTCTCTCTTCCCCATCTCTCTCATGCTCTCTCTCTTCCCCATCTCTCTTGTGCTCTCTCTCTTCCCCATCTCTCTTGTGCTCTCTCTCTTCCCCATCTCTCTTGTGCTCTCTCTCTCTTCCCCATCTCTCTCGTGCTCTCTCTCTGTCTTCCCCATCTCTCTCGTGCTCTCTCTCTGTCTTCCCCATCTCTCTCTTCCCCCATCTCTCGTGCTCTCTCTGTCTTCCCCATCTCTCTCTTCCCCATCTCTCTTGTGCTCTCTCTCTTTCTTCCCCATCTCTCTCGTGCTCTCTCTCTCTTTCTTCCCCATCTCTCTCGTGCTCTCTCTCTTTCTTCCCCATCTCTCTTGTGCTCTCTCTCTGTCTTCCCCATCTCTCTCTTCCCCCATCTCTCGTGCTCTCTCTGTCTTCCCCATCTCTCTCTTCCCCATCTCTCTCGTGCTCTCTCTCTTTCTTCCCCATCTCTCTCGTGCTCTCTCTCTTTCTTCCCCATCTCTCTCGTGGTCTCTCTCTTTCTTCCCCATCTCTCTCGTGCTCTCTCTCTTTCTTCCCCATCTCTCTCGTGGTCTCTCTCTTTCTTCCCCATCTCTCTCGTGCTCTCTCTCTTTCTTCCCCATCTCTCTCGTGCTCTCTCTCTCTTCCCCCATCTCTCTCGTGCTCTCTCTCATCTTTCTCTATCGCCCCATATACCGACATTGGGCCTGATTCAGAGCCGTTCGCTATTTGTGGTCGTTCGTTCAAAAACAAGGGGTGGCTATTCAAATGATCCGTTCGCAAATTGCAGTCTGTTCCCACCTCTAAGTCTGAACGAGCGAGCAAAACATAAGCTCGTTTTTTTGCTAAAAACGCCCCCTGGCCGCACGCACCATACGTCATGTCTGCTATTTATTAGATTAATCGAGTACATCGTACAGCGTATGAACTGCTCGCTATTCTTGTGGTTGGTGTTTTCAACCGCTATTTTGCGAGCAGTTCTGAGTTAAAAAAAACCAAGTGACGTGGTCAATGACGCTGCTGTATTAAATATGCACTCCCTTAAAACGCCCGTTTTGACCTTTAAGCACGCCTGCGTTCGGATCTCCACTCCCCGTTTTCAAGCACCTTCCCCTGTTACCACCCACATACGCCTCATTCTGTCACTCAAAATAGCAGGCCCTCGCTATATTGCGTACCAACGATTTTCGGCCGCACTGACTGGTTCGCGCATGCGTACTAAAAACCGTACGCATGCGCAGATGTGCGAACATCGCTCGGAACGAGCGTACTGCCGCTAGCGAGTGGCTCTGAATGAGGGCCATTGTAAAGCAGGACGTGGGCTACAATGACCCAATCCAGCGTGAATCGCATCATCGGCCCCCTCTGGACCGACCACTTTTGGCAGGTAAATGGGGGGAGGTGGTGGGGGGCATCAGTGGCAGGGCCGTAACTAGGTTAATGTGACCTGTGCCATGGGGGCGCTGTTCAGCCCTGTAATTTTTTTATTTATTATCATTCTCACTTGTAGCTTCCTCTTTTATCCCCAGCATCTCCTGGCCTCCCCTATCTCTTCCCTGGCCCTTCCCCATGAGGCCATAGCCCTTTTTTAGGTGCACTTTCTTATGTTCCTATTTGAAAAATAATAAGGGGGGGGGGGCGCTAATGCTCTCTCTGACACAGGGCACCAAAAAGTCTAGGTATGGCTCTGGGCAGTAGTATCACAAGGGGGAAGCGGGCCGCACCCAGGTGTCACCTGCCGAGGGGTAACACCATAGGGCCGACTCCTCAGTGACAGGAGCCGGGTGCTGCACAGTGAGGGAGCTGGCACTGCACACAGACTGGTCCCCGGGGGCATTCCGCATCTACGGGACCACCAGAGTCACTAAAACAGGGGTTTGGGACCCCTGTCCATGAGGCCACGCCCCCTTTTGCCAGCGTGCAGCTGTGCCCTCCCCGCACCGGGTGTCACCTTGGGAAGGCACGCAACTGGGTGGCGGCCGGTCCGGGAGATTTGCCCTCTCTTGCTGGCGGCCAGGAGCACCACACAATTTTAGGGAGCTTCCCGACCGTTCTGGGAGAGTAGACCAGTATAACTGTGTAAGGCACTGCGGACCCATTGTAGCCACGTATAAATAATAGAGAATAATAATGATAATAATAATATATTACTTCCTGCAGAAACACAGCGGATCCATTTTTTGGGGTATTCAACCTCTTATTTTGTGACAGGGGAAATATTTTTAAAAGCTGGACACTAAACAGGCTTCAAAGTTAGAGTTTTCCTGTTATTTACTGTCTAAACAATTTAATTATTAAATAACTGTTAAAATGCCTGACCATTACGCTAGCCCAGTAATATTGCAGATTGCATAGCGTTTACTAAGCTATAAATATCTCTGCTGATGAAACACAAGAATCTCCCACGCCATTCATGGCCCACATGTCGCACACGTGTAGCAGTTTATAGAGTTTTCCTGCTGTGTTTTTCATGTGTAAAAATATCTAACATGTTGGAGGTTAACATGAACTAATCATGGATCTGAACCTGTACATGACAAATAAGGGCTTCAGACATGACAAGGACAAAATAGACAATACATAGGGTGCGCATAGACACTTAGTGTGCACATAGGGTGCGCATAGACACATATTTACTAAAGTGCAGGTTTTAAGAAGAGGAGGTGTTGCCCATAGCAACCAATCAGATTCTAGCTATTATCTTTTAGAAGGTGCTAGATAAATAATAAGTAGAATCTGATTGGTTGCTATGGGCAACCTCTCTACACCTATAAACCCGCATACCCCTTAGGCATCAGTCTATAATGAAGATACCAGCGGCAATATCACAGTATGAGTTACAGTACTATCGCGTTTTTACTCGTATTACAGACATCTTTTTCATTTTTATACAAAATATGAAACCAGAAGCTGGCAGGGGATGCAATCGGGAAACCGGCTGACGTGAACCCGGCGTGGGTTAAATGACAGACGTCTATATCTAGACGCCTGTCATTTTCCCAATGCCGGGAGACAGGCGCCCGGTATCCCAATCGAAGGGATGCCGGGCGCCGCGAGCGGACAGTCGCGGGGGGCGGGGGTTAGGTTTAGCGCACCCTGGGGGGACTTAGGGAAAGGCACCCCCCCTGGAAGGGTTAGGGTTAGGCTCGGGGGAGGGAGGGTTAGGCACCCCCGGGGGTGACTTAGGGTTAGGCACCCCCCCGGGGGACTTTGGTTTAGGCAGCGGGGAAGGGGGGTTAGGGTTAGGCACTTACAGGGGGGATTAGGGTTAGGCACTAGGGGAGGTTAGGGTTAGGCGCCCCTAAGGAGGGTTAGGATTAGGGAGGTTAGGTTAGTTATTACTTACCTGAGGACGATCGGGATTTCCAGTGCTGTCTGGCTTCCGCTGACGGGATCTGTTCAATTGTCTGGCTGCCGCTGCCGGGAATAGAACCTGCGGTATTTCATACCGATTCCGCTGGCAGCATTATATCACCTGAATGTACCACTAGTGACATGCTACCTACCGCTGAAACTGGAGGCATTATACCTGAGTGCACCACTAGTGACGTGCTACCTACTGCTGAAGCTGGCGGCATTATACCTGAGTGCACCATTAGTGACGTGCTACCTACCGCTGAAGCTGGCAGCATTATACCTGAGTGCACCACTAGTGACGTGCTACATACCGCTGAAGCTGGCGGCATTATACCTGAGTGTACCACTAGTGACGTGCTACCTACTGCTGAAGCTGGCGGCATTATACCTGAGTGTACCACTAGTGACGTGCTACCTACCGCTGAAGCTGGCAGCATTATACCTGAGTGTACCACTAGTGACGTGCTACCTACTGCTGAAGCTGGCAGCATTATACCTGAGTGTACCACTAGTGACGTGCTACCTACTGCTGAAGCTGGCAGCATTATACCTGAGTGTACCACTAGTGACGTGCTACCTACCGCTGAAGCTGGCAGTATTGTACCTGAGTGTACCACTAGTGACGTGCTACCTACCGCTGAAGCTGGCGGCATTATACCTGAGTGTACCACTAGTGACGTGCTACCTACTGCTGAAGCTGGCAGCATTATACCTGAGTGCACCACTAGTGACGTGCTACCTACTGCTGAAGCTGGCAGCATTATACCTGAGTTTACCACTAGTGACGTGCTACCTACTGCTGAAGCTGGCAGCATTATACCTGAATGTACCACTAGTGATGTGCTACCTACTGCTGAAGCCGGCGGCATTATACCCGAGTGTACCACTAGTGACGTGCTACCTACTGCTGAAGCTGGCGGCATTATACCTGAGTGTACCACTAGTGACATGCTACCTACTGCTGAAGCTGGCAGCATTATACCTGAGTGCACCACTAGTGACGTGCTACCTACCGCTGAAGCTGGCAGCATTATACCTGAGTGTACCACTAGTGACGTGCTACCTACCTCTGAAGCTGGCAGCAGTATACCTGAGTGTACCACTAGTGACATGCTACCTACCGCTGAAGCTGGCAGCATTATACCTGAGTGTACCATTAGTGACGTGCTACCTACCGTTGAAGCTGGCAGCATTATACCTGAGTGATATGCTACCTACCGCTGAAGCTGGCAGCATTATACCTGAGTGTACCACTAGTGACGTGCTACCTACCTCTGAAGCTGGCAGCAGTATACCTGAGTGTACCACTAGTGACATGCTACCTACTGCTGAAGCTGGCAGCATTATACCTGAGTGTACCATTAGTGACGTGCTACCTACAGCTGAAGCTGGCATTATACCTGAGTGTACCCCTAGTGACGTACTACCTACCGCTGAAGCTGGCAGCATTATACCTGAGTGTACCACTAGTGACATGCTACCTACCGCTGAAGCTGGCTGCATTATACCTGAGTGTACCAGTAGTGACGTGCTACCTACCGCTGAAGCTGGCAGTATTGTACCTGAGTGTACCACTAGTGACGTGCTACATACCGCTGAAGCTGGCAGCATTATACCTGAGTGTACCATTAGTGACGTGCTACCTACCGCTGAAGCTGGCAGCATTATACCTGAGTGTACCATTAGTGACGTGCTACCTACCGCTGAAGCTGGCAGCATTATACCTGAGTGTACAACTAGTGACATGCTACCTACCGCTGAAGCTGGCAGCATTATACCTGAGTGCACCACTAGTGACGTGCTACCTACCGCTGAAGCTGGCAGCATTATACCTGAGTGTACCACTAGTGACGTGCTACCTTCCACTGAAGCTGGCAGCATTATATCTGAGTGTACCACTAGTGACGTGCTACCTACTGCTGAAGCTGGCAGCATTATACCTGAGTGTACCACTAGTGACGTGCTACCTACTGCTGAAGCCGGCGGCATTATACCCGAGAGTACCACTAGTGACGTGCTACCTACTGCTGAAGCTGGCAGCATTATACCTGAGTTTACCACTGGTGACATGCTACCTACTGCTGAAGCTGGCAGCATTATACCTGAGTGCACCACTAGTGACGTGCTACCTACCGCTGAAGCTGGAAACATTATACCTGAGTGTACCACTAGTGACGTGCTACCTACCGCTGAAGCTGGCAGCATTATACCTGAGTGTACCACTAGTAACGTGCTACCTACCGCTGAAACTGGCAGCATCATACCTGAGTGCACCACTAGTGACATGCTACCTACCGCTGAAGCTGGCAGCATTATACCTGAGTGTACCACTAGTGACGTGCTACCGACTGCTGAAGCTGGCGGCATTATACCTGAGTGTAACACTAGTGACGTCCTACCTACCGCTGAAGATGGCAGCATTATACCCGAGTGTACCACTAATGACATGCTACCTACCGCTGAAGCTGGCAGCATTATACCTGAGTGAACCATTAGTGACGTGCTACCTACAGCTGAAGCTGGCAGCATTATACCCGAGTGTACCCCTAGTGACGTGCTACCTACCGCTGAAGCTGGCAGCATTATACCTCAGTGTACCACTAGTGACATGCTACCTACCGCTGAAGCTGGCAGCATTATACCTGAGAGTACCATTAGTGACGTGCTACCTACCGTTGAAGCTTGCAGCATTATACCTGAGTGCACCACTAGTGACGTGCTACCTACCGCTGAAGCTGGCAGCATTATACCTGAGTGTACCATTAGTGACGTGCTACCTACACCTGAAGCTGGCAGCATTATACTTGAGTGTACCATTAGTGACGTGCTACCTACCGCTGAAGCTGGCAGCATTATACCTGAGTGTACCACTAGTGACATGCTACCTACCGCTGAAGCTGGCAGCATTATACCTGAGTGCACCACTAGTGACGTCCTACCTACCGCTGAAGATGGCAGCATTATACCCGAGTGTACCACTAATGACATGCTACCTACCGCTGAAGCTGGCAGCATTATACCTGAGTGAACCATTAGTGACGTGCTACCTACAGCTGAAGCTGGCAGCATTATACCCGAGTGTACCCCTAGTGACGTGCTACCTACCGCTGAAGCTGGCAGCATTATACCTCAGTGTACCACTAGTGACATGCTACCTACCGCTGAAGCTGGCAGCATTATACCTGAGAGTACCATTAGTGACGTGCTACCTACCGTTGAAGCTTGCAGCATTATACCTGAGTGCACCACTAGTGACGTGCTACCTACCGCTGAAGCTGGCAGCATTATACCTGAGTGTACCATTAGTGACGTGCTACCTACACCTGAAGCTGGCAGCATTATACTTGAGTGTACCATTAGTGACGTGCTACCTACCGCTGAAGCTGGCAGCATTATACCTGAGTGTACCACTAGTGACATGCTACCTACCGCTGAAGCTGGCAGCATTATACCTGAGTGCACCACTAGTGACGTGCTACCTACCGCTGAATCTGGCAGCATTATACCTGAGTGTACCATTAGTGACGTGCTACCTACACCTGAAGCTGGCAGCATTATACCTGAGTGATATGCTACCTACCGCTGAAGCTGGCAGCTTTATACCTGAGTGTACCACTAGTGACATGCTACGTACCGCTGAAGCTGAAAGCATTATACCTGAGTGATCTGCTACCTACTGCTGAAGCTGGCAGCATTATACCTGAGTGTACCAGTAGTGACGTGCTACCTACCGCTGAAGCTGGCAGCATTATACCTGAGTGATCTGCAACCTACTGCTGAAGCTGGCAGCATTATACCTGAGTGTACCATTAGTGACGTGCTTCCTACCGCTGAAGCTGGCAGCATTATACCTGAGTGTACCACTAGTGACATGCTACCTACCGCTGAAGCTGACAGCATTATACCTGAGTGATATGCTACCTACCTCTGAAGCTGGCAGCATTATACCTGAGTGTACCGCTAGTGACATGCTACCTAACGCTGAAGCTGGCAGCATTATAACTGAGTGATCTGCTACCTACTGCTGAAGCTGGCAGCATTATACCTGAGTGCACCACTAGTGACGTGCTACCTACCGCTGAAGCTGGCAGCATTATTCCTGAGTGTACCACTAGTGACGTACTACTTACCGCTGAAGCTGGCAGCATTATACCTGAGTGTACCATTAGTGACGTACTACCTACCGCTGAAGCTGGCAGCATTATACCTGAGTGTACCACTAGTGAGATGCTACCTACCGCTGAAGCTGGCAGCATTTTACCTGAGTGTACCACTAGTGACGTGCAACCTACCGCTGAAGCTGGCAGCATTATACCTGAGTGTACCATTAGTGACATGCTACCTACCGCTGAAGCTGGCAGCATTATACCTGAGTGATATGCTACCTACTGCTGAAGCTGGCAGCATTATTCCTGAGTGTACCATTAGTGATGTGCTACCTACAGCTGAAGCTGGCATTATACCTGAGTGTACCCCTAGTGACGTGCTACCTACCGCTGAAGCTGGCAGCATTATACCTGAGTGTACCACTAGTGACGTGCTACCTTCCACTGAAGCTGGCAGCATTATATCTGAGTGTACCACTAGTAACGTGCTACCTACTGCTGAAGCTGGCAGCATTATACCTGAGTGTACCACTAGTGACGTGCTACCTACTGCTGAAGCCGGCGGCATTATACACGAGAGTACCACTAGTGACGTGCTACCTACTGCTGAAGCTGGCAGCATTATACCTGAGTTTACCACTAGTGACATGCTACCTACTGCTGAAGCTGGCAGCATTATACCTGAGTGCACCACTAGTGACGTGCTACCTACCACTGAAGCTGGCAGCATTATGCCTGAGTGATCTGCTACCTACTGCTGAAGCTGGCAGCATTATACCTGAGTGTACCACTAGTGACGTGCTACCTACTGCTGAAGCTGACAGCATTATACCTGAGTGTACCACTAGTGACGTGCTACCTACCTCTGAAGCTGGCAGCATTATACCTGAGTGTACCACTAGTGACATGCTACCTACCGCTGAAGCTGGCAGCATTATACCTGAGTGATCTGCTACCTACCGCTGAAGCTGGCATCATTATACCTGAGTGATCTGCTACCTACTGCTGAAGCTGGCAGCATTATACCTGAGTGTACCATTAGTGACGTGCTTCCTACCGCTGAAGCTGGCAGCATTATACCTGAGTGTACCACTAGTGACATGCTACCTACCGCTGAAGCTGACAGCATTATACCTGAGTGATCTGCTACCTACTGCTGAAGCTGGCAGCATTATACCTGAGTGTACCACTAGTGAAGTGCTACCTACTGCTGAAGCTGGCAGCATTATACCTGAGTGATCTGCTACCTACCGCTGAAGCTGGCAGCATTATACCTGAGTGATCTGCTACCTACTGCTGAAGCTGGCAGCATTATACCTGAGTGTACCATTAGTGACGTGCTTCCTACCGCTGAAGCTGGCAGCATTATACCTGAGTGTACCACTAGTGACATGCTACCTACCGCTGAAGCTGACAGCATTATACCTGAGTGATATGCTACCTACCTCTGAAGCTGGCAGCATTATACCTGAGTGTACCGCTAGTGACATGCTACCTAACGCTGAAGCTGGCAGCATTATAACTGAGTGATCTGCTACCTACTGCTGAAGCTGGCAGCATTATACCTGAGTGCACCACTAGTGACGTGCTACCTACCGCTGAAGCTGGCAGCATTATACCTGAGTGTACCACTAGTGACGTGCTACTTACTGCTGAAGTTGGCAGCATTATACCTGAGTGTACCATTAGTGACGTACTACCTACCGCTGAAGCTGGCAGCATTATACCTGAGTGTACCACTAGTGACATGCTACCTACCGCTGAAGCTGGCAGCATTTTACCTGAGTGTACCACTAGTGACGAGCAACCTACCGCTGAAGCTGGCAGCATTCTACCTGAGTGTACCATTAGTGACGTGCTACCTACCGCTGAAGCTGGCAGCATTATACCTGAGTGATATGCTACCTACTGCTGAAGCTGGCAGCATTATACCTGAGTGTACCATTAGTGATGTGCTACCTACAGCTGAAGCTGGCATTATACCTGAGTGTACCCCTAGTGACGTGCTACCTACCGCTGAAGCTGGCAGCATTATACCTGAGTGTACCACTAGTGACGTGCTACCTTCCACTGAAGCTGGCAGCATTATATCTGAGTGTACCACTAGTGACGTGCTACCTACTGCTGAAGCTGGCAGCATTATACCTGAGTGTACCACTAGTGACATGCTACCTACTGCTGAAGCCGGCGGCATTATACACGAGAGTACCACTAGTGACGTGCTACCTACTGCTGAAGCTGGCAGCATTATACCTGAGTTTACCACTAGTGACATGCTACCTACTGCTGAAGCTGGCAGCATTATACCTGAGTGTACCACTAGTGACGTGCTACCTACCGCTGAAGCTGGCAGCATTATACCTGAGTGTACCACTAGTGACGTGCTACCTACCGCTGAAACTGGCAGCATCATACCTGAGTGCACCACTAGTGACATGCTACCTACCGCTGAAGCTGGCAGCATTATACCTGAGTGTACCACTAGTGACGTGCTACCGACTGCTGAAGCTGGCGGCATTATACCTGAGTGTAACACTAGTGACGTCCTACCTACCGCTGAAGATGGCAGCATTATACCCGAGTGTACCACTAGTGACATGCTACCTACCGCTGAAGCTGGCAGCATTATACCTGAGTGTACCATTAGTGACGTGCTACCTACAGCTGAAACTGGCATTATACCTGAGTGTACCCCTAGTGACGTGCTACCTACCGCTGAAGCTGGCAGCATTATACCTGAGTGTACCACTAGTGACATGCTACCTACCGCTGAAGCTGGCAGCATTATACCTGAGTGTACCACTAGTGACGTGCTACCTACCGCTGAAGCTGGCAGTTTTGTACCTGAGTGTACCACTAGTGACGTGCTACGTACCGCTGAAGCTGGCAGCATTATACCTGAATTTACCATTAGTGACGTGCTTCCTACATCTGAAGCTGGCAGCATTATACCTGAGTGTACCACTAGTGACATGCTACCTACCGCTGAAGCTGACAGCATTATACCTGAGTGATATGCTACCTACCTCTGAAGCTGGCAGCATTATACCTGAGTGTACCGCTAGTGACATGCTATCTAACGCTGAAGCTGGCAGCATTATACCTGAGTTATCTGCTACCTACTGCTGAAGCTGGCAGCATTATACCTGAGTGCACCACTAGAGACGTGCTACTTACCGCTGAAGCTGGCAGCATTCTACCTGAGTGTACCATTAGTGACGTACTACCTACCGCTGAAGCTAGCAGCATTATACCTGAGTGTACCACTAGTGACATGCTACCTACCGCTGAAGCTGGCAGCATTTTACCTGAGTGTACCACTAGTGACGTGCAACCTACCGCTGAAGCTTGCAGCATTATACCTGAGTGTACCATTAGTGACGTGCTACCTACCGCTGAAGCTGGCAGCATTCTACCTGAGTGTACCATTAGTGACGTACTACCTACCGCTGAAGCTAGCAGCATTATACCTGAGTGTACCACTAGTGACATGCTACCTACCGCTGAAGCTGGCAGCATTTTACCTGAGTGTACCACTAGTGACGTGCAACCTACCGCTGAAGCTTGCAGCATTATACCTGAGTGTACCATTAGTGACGTGCTACCTACCGCTGAAGCTGGCAGCATTATACCCGAGTGTACCACTAGTGACGTGCTACCTACTGCTGAAGCTGGCAGTATTATACCTGAGTGTTCCGCTAGTGACATGCAACCTACCGCTGAAGCTGGCAGCATTATACCTGAGTGTACCACTAGTGACATGCTACGTACCGCTGAAGCTGAAAGCATTATACCTGGGTGTACCACTAGTGAAGTGCTACCTACCGCTGAAGCTGGCAGTATTGTACCTGAGTGTACCACTAGTGATGTGCTATCTACAGCTGAAGCTGGCAGCATTATACCTGAGTGTACCATTAGTGATGTGCTATCTACCGCTGAAGCTGGCAGTATTATACCTGAGTGTACCACTAGTGACATGCTACCTACCGCTGAAGCTGGCAGCAATATACCTGAGTGTACCATTAGTGACATGCTACCTACCGCTGAAGCTGGCAGCATTATACCTGAGTGTACCACTAGTGACATGCTACCTACCACTGAAGCTGGCAGCATTATACCTGAGTGTACCACTAGTAACATGCTACCTACCGCTGAAGCTGGCAGTATTATTCCTGAGTGTACCACTAGTGACGTGCTACCTACCGCTGAAGCTGGCAGCATTATACCTGAGTGTACCACTAGTGACATGCTACCTACCGCTGAAGCTGGCAGCATTATACCTGAGTGTACCACTAGTGACGTGCTACCTACCGCTGAAGCTGGCAGCATTATACCTGAGTGTACCACTAGTGACTTGCTACCTACCACAGAAGCTGGCAGCATTATACCTGAGTGTACCACTAGTGACATGCTACCTACCGCTGAAGCTGGCAGCATTATACCTGAGTGTACAACTAGTGACGTGCTACCTACCGCTGAAGCTGGCAGTATTGTAACTGAGTGTACCACTAGTGACGTGCTACTTACCGCTGAAGCTGGCAGCATTATACCTGAGTGTACCATTAGTGACGTGCTACCTACCGCTGAAGCTGGCAGCATTATACCTGAGTGTACCATTAGTGACGTGCTACCTACCGCTGAAGCTGGCAGCATTATTCCTGAGTGTACCACTAGTGACATGCTACCTACCGCTGAAGCTGCAAGCATTATACCTGAGTGCACCACTAGTGACGTGCTACCAACCGCTGAAGCTGGCAGCATTACACCTGAGTGTACCATTAGTGACGTGCTACCTACACCTGAAGCTGGCAGCATTATACCTGAGTGATATGCTACCGCTGAAGCTGGCAGCATTATACCTGAGTGTACCACTAGTGACGTGCTACCTACCGCTGAAGCTGGCAGCATTATACCTGAGTGTACCATTAGTGACGTGCTACCTACAGCTGAAGCTGGCAGCATTATACCTGAGTGATATGCTACCTACCGCTGAAGCTGGCAGCATTATACCTGAGTGTTCCGCTAGTGACATGCTACCTACCGCTGAAGCTGGAAGCATTATACCTGAGTGTACCACTAGTGACATGCTACGTACCGCTGAAGCTGAAAGCATTATACCTGGGTGCACCACTAGTGACGTGCTACCTACCGCTGAAGCTGGCAGCATTATTCCTGAGTGTACCACTAGTGACGTGCTACTTACCGCTGAAGCTGGCAGCATTCTACCTGAGTGTACCATTAGTGACGTACTACCTACCGCTGAAGCTAGCAGCATTATACCTGAGTGTACCACTAGTGACATGCTACCTACCGCTGAAGCTGGCAGCATTTTACCTGAGTGTACCACTAGTGACGTGCAACCTACCGCTGAAGCTTGCAGCATTATACCTGAGTGTACCATTAGTGACGTGCTACCTACCACTGAAGCTGGCAGCATTATACCCGAGTGTACCACTAGTGACGTGCTACCTACTGCTGAAGCTGGCAGCATTATACCTGAGTGTTCCGCTAGTGACATGCTACCTACCGCTGAAGCTGGCAGCATTATACCTGAGTGTACCACTAGTGACATGCTACGTACCGCTGAAGCTGAAAGCATTATACCTGGGTGTACCACTAGTGAAGTGCTACCTACCGCTGAAGCTGGCAGTATTGTACCTGAGTGTACCACTAGTGATGTGCTATCTACTGCTGAAGCTGGCATTATACCTGAGTGTACCACTAGTGACGTGCTACCTACAGCTGAAGCTGGCAGCATTATACCTGAGTGTACCATTAGTGATGTGCTATCTACCGCTGAAGCTGGCAGTATTATACCTGAGTGTACCACTAGTGATGTGCTACCTACCGCTGAAGCTGGCAGCAATATACCTGAGTGTACCATTAGTGACGTGCTACCTACCGCTGAAGCTGGCAGCATTATACCTGAGTGTACCACTAGTGACGTGCTACCTACCGCTGAAGCTGGCAGTATTATTCCTGAGTGTACCACTAGTGACGTGCTACCTACCGCTGAAGCTGGCAGCATTATACCTGAGTGTACCACTAGTGACGTGCTACCTACCGCTGAAGCTGGCAGCATTATACCTGAGTGTACCACTAGTGACATGCTACCTACCGCTGAAGCTGGCAGCATTATACCTGAGTGTACCACTAGTGACATGCTACCTACCACTGAAGCTGGCAGCATTATACCTGAGTGTACCACTAGTGACATGCTACCTACCGCTGAAGCTGGCAGTATTATTCCTGAGTGTACCACTAGTGACGTGCTACCTACCGCTGAAGCTGGCAGCATTATAACTGAGTGTACCACTAGTGAAGTGCTACCTACCGCTGAAGCTGGCAGCATTATACCTGAGTGTACCACTAGTGACGTGCTACCTACCGCTGAAGCTGGCAGCATTATACCTGAGTGTACCACTAGTGACATGCTACCTACCACAGAAGCTGGCAGCATTATACCTGAGTGTACCACTAGTGACATGCTACCTACCGCTGAAGCTGGCAGCATTATACCTGAGTGTACAACTAGTGACGTGCTACCTACCGCTGAAGCTGGCAGTATTGTACCTGAGTGTACCACTAGTGACGTGCTACATACCGCTGAAGCTGGCAGCATTATACCTGAGTGTACCATTAGTGACGTGCTACCTACTGCTGAAGCTGGCAGCATTATACCTGAGTGTACCATTAGTGACGTGCTACCTACCGCTGAAGCTGGCAGCATTATACCTGAGTGATATGCTACCGCTGAAGCTGGCAGCATTATACCTGAGTGTACCACTAGTGACGTGCTACCTACCGCTGAAGCTGGCAGCATTATGCCTGAGTGTACCATTAGTGACGTGCTACCTACAGCTGAAGCTGGCAGCATTATACCTGAGTGATATGCTACCTACCGCTGAAGCTGGCAGCATTATACCTGAGTGTACCACTAGTGACGAGCTACCTACCACTGAAGCTGGCAGCATTATACCTGAGTGAACCACTAGTGACGTGCTACCTACCACTGAAGCTGGCAGCATTATGCCTGAGTGATCTGCTACCTACTGCTGAAGCTGGCAGCATTATACCTGAGTGTACCACTAGTGACGTGCTACCTACCGCTGAAGCTGGCAGCATTATACCTGAGTGATCTGCTACCTACTGCTGAAGCTGGCAGCATTATACCTGAGTGTACCACTAGTGACGTGCTACCTACCGCTGAAGCTGGCGGCATTATACCTGAGTGTACCACTAGTGACGTGCTACCTACCGCTGAAGCTGGCAGCATTATACCTGAGTGTACCACTAGTGACATGCTACCTACCGCTGAAGCTGGCAGCATTATACCTGAGTGATATGCTACCTACCTCTGAAGCTGGCAGCATTATACCTGAGTGTACCGCTAGTGACATGCTACCTACCGCTGAAGCTGGCAGCATTATACCTGTGTGATCTGCTACCTACTGCTGAAGCTGGCAGCATTATACCTGAGTGCACCACTAGTGACGTGCTACCTACCACTGAAGCTGGCAGCATTATACCTGAGTGTACCACTTGTGACGTGCTACCTACTGCTGAAGCTGGCAGCATTATACCTGAGTGTTCCGCTAGTGACATGCAACCTACCGCTGAAGCTGGCAGCATTATACCTGAGTGTACCACTAGTGACATGCTACGTACCGCTGAAGCTGAAAGCATTATACCTGGGTGTACCACTAGTGAAGTGCTACCTACCGCTGAAGCTGGCAGTATTATACCTGAGTGTACCACTAGTGATGTGCTATCTACAGCTGAAGCTGGCAGCATTATACCTGAGTGTACCATTAGTGATGTGCTATCTACCGCTGAAGCTGGCAGTATTATACCTGAGTGTACCACTAGTGACATGCTACCTACCGCTGAAGCTGGCAGCAATATACCTGAGTGTACCATTAGTGACATGCTACCTACCGCTGAAGCTGGCAGCATTATACCTGAGTGTACCACTAGTGACATGCTACCTACCACTGAAGCTGGCAGCATTATACCTGAGTGTACCACTAGTAACATGCTACCTACCGCTGAAGCTGGCAGTATTATTCCTGAGTGTACCACTAGTGACGTGCTACCTACCGCTGAAGCTGGCAGCATTATACCTGAGTGTACCACTAGTGACGTGCTACCTACCGCTGAAGCTGGCAGCATTATACCTGAGTGTACCACTAGTGACGTGCTACCTACCGCTGAAGCTGGCAGCATTATACCTGAGTGTACCACTAGTGACATGCTACCTACCACAGAAGCTGGCAGCATTATACCTGAGTGTACCACTAGTGACATGCTACCTACCACTGAAGCTGGCAGCATTATACCTGAGTGTACAACTAGTGACGTGCTACCTACCGCTGAAGCTGGCAGTATTGTAACTGAGTGTACCACTAGTGACGTGCTACCTACCGCTGAAGCTGGCAGCATTATACCTGAGTGTACCACTAGTGACGTGCTACCTACCGCTGAAGCTGGCAGCATTATACCTGAGTGTACCATTAGTGACGTGCTACCTACAGCTGAAGCTGGCAGCATTATACCTGAGTGATATGCTACCTACCGCTGAAGCTGGCAGCATTATACCTGAGTGTTCCGCTAGTGACATGCTACCTACCGCTGAAGCTGGAAGCATTATACCTGAGTGTACCACTAGTGACATGCTACGTACCGCTGAAGCTGAAAGCATTATACCTGGGTGCACCACTAGTGACGTGCTACCTACCGCTGAAGCTGGCAGCATTATTCCTGAGTGTACCACTAGTGACGTGCTACTTACCGCTGAAGCTGGCAGCATTCTACCTGAGTGTACCATTAGTGACGTACTACCTACCGCTGAAGCTAGCAGCATTATACCTGAGTGTACCACTAGTGACATGCTACCTACCGCTGAAGCTGGCAGCATTTTACCTGAGTGTACCACTAGTGACGTGCAACCTACCGCTGAAGCTTGCAGCATTATACCTGAGTGTACCATTAGTGACGTGCTACCTACCACTGAAGCTGGCAGCATTATACCCGAGTGTACCACTAGTGACGTGCTACCTACTGCTGAAGCTGGCAGCATTATACCTGAGTGTTCCGCTAGTGACATGCTACCTACCGCTGAAGCTGGCAGCATTATACCTAAGTGTACCACTAGTGACATGCTACGTACCGCTGAAGCTGAAAGCATTATACCTGGGTTTACCACTAGTGAAGTGCTACCTACCGCTGAAGCTGGCAGTATTGTACCTGAGTGTACCACTAGTGATGTGCTATCTACTGCTGAAGCTGGCATTATACCTGAGTGTACCACTAGTGACGTGCTACCTACAGCTGAAGCTGGCAGCATTATACCTGAGTGTACCATTAGTGATGTGCTATCTACAGCTGAAGCTGGCAGTATTATACCTGAGTGTACCACTAGTGACGTGCTACCTACCGCTGAAGCTGGCAGCAATATACCTGAGTGTACCATTAGTGACGTGCTACCTACCGCTGAAGCTGGCAGCATTATACCTGAGTGTACCACTAGTGACGTGCTACCTACCGCTGAAGCTGGCAGTATTATTCCTGAGTGTACCACTAGTGACGTGCTACCTACCGCTGAAGCTGGCAGCATTATACCTGAGTGTACCACTAGTGACGTGCTACCTACCGCTGAAGCTGGCAGCATTATACAAGAGTGTACCACTAGTGACGTGCTACCTACCGCTGAAGCTGGCAGCATTATACCTGAGTGTACCACTAGTGACATGCTACCTACCACTGAAGCTGGCAGCATTATACCTGAGTGTACCACTAGTGACATGCTACCTACCGCTGAAGCTGGCAGCATTATACCTGAGTGTACCACTAGTGAAGTGCTACCTACCGCTGAAGCTGGCAGCATTATACCTGAGTGTACCACTAGTGAAGTGCTACCTACCGCTGAAGCTGGCAGCATTATACCTGAGTGTACCACTAGTGACATGCTACCTACCACAGAAACTGGCAGCATTATACCTGAGTGTACC
The DNA here is from genome assembly GCA_031769625.1 of Taudactylus pleione. Lineage (NCBI taxonomy): Eukaryota > Metazoa > Chordata > Amphibia > Anura > Myobatrachidae > Taudactylus > Taudactylus pleione. Next base: position 540,655 of record JAUIMM010000836.1, read on the forward strand.
ACTAGTGACATGCTACCTACCGCTGAAGCTGGCAGCATTATACCTGAGTGTACAACTAGTGACGTGCTACCTACCGCTGAAGCTGGCAGTATTGTACCTGAGTGTACCACTAGTGACGTGCTACATACCGCTGAAGCTGGCAGCATTATACCTGAGTGTACCATTAGTGACGTGCTACCTACCGCTGAAGCTGGCAGCATTATACCTGAGTGTACCACTAGTGACATGCTACGTACCGCTGAAGCTGAAAGCAATATACCTGAGTGTACCATTAGTGACATGCTACCTACCGCTGAAGCTGGCAGCATTATACCTGAGTGTACCACTAGTGACATGCTACCTACCACTGAAGCTGGCAGCATTATACCTGAGTGTACCACTAGTAACATGCTACCTACCGCTGAAGCTGGCAGTATTATTCCTGAGTGTACCACTAGTGACGTGCTACCTACCGCTGAAGCTGGCAGCATTATACCTGAGTGTACCACTAGTGACGTGCTACCTACCGCTGAAGCTGGCAGCATTATACCTGAGTGTACCACTAGTGACGTGCTACCTACCGCTGAAGCTGGCAGCATTATACCTGAGTGTACCACTAGTGACATGCTACCTACCACAGAAGCTGGCAGCATTATACCTGAGTGTACCACTAGTGACATGCTACCTACCACTGAAGCTGGCAGCATTATACCTGAGTGTACAACTAGTGACGTGCTACCTACCGCTGAAGCTGGCAGTATTGTAACTGAGTGTACCACTAGTGACGTGCTACATACCGCTGAAGCTGGCAGCATTATACCTGAGTGTACCATTAGTGACGTGCTACCTACCGCTGAAGCTGGCAGCATTATACCTGAGTGTACCATTAGTGACGTGCTACCTACCGCTGAAGCTGGCAGCATTATTCCTGAGTGTACCACTAGTGACATGCTACCTACCGCTGAAGCTGCAAGCATTATACCTGAGTGCACCACTAGTGACGTGCTACCAACCGCTGAAGCTGGCAGCATTACACCTGAGTGTACCATTAGTGACGTGCTACCTACACCTGAAGCTGGCAGCATTATTCCTGAGTGTACCACTAGTGACATGCTACCTACCGCTGAAGCTGCAAGCATTATACCTGAGTGTACCACTAGTGACGTGCTACCTACCGCTGAAGCTGGCAGCATTATACCTGAGTGTACCACTAGTGACGTGCTACCTACCGCTGAAGCTGGCAGCATTATACCTGAGTGTACCATTAGTGACGTGCTACCTACAGCTGAAGCTGGCAGCATTATACCTGAGTGATATGCTACCTACCGCTGAAGCTGGCAGCATTATACCTGAGTGTTCCGCTAGTGACATGCTACCTACCGCTGAAGCTGGAAGCATTATACCTGAGTGTACCACTAGTGACATGCTACGTACCGCTGAAGCTGAAAGCGTTATACCTGGGTGCACCACTAGTGACGTGCTACCTACCGCTGAAGCTGGCAGCATTATTCCTGAGTGTACCACTAGTGACGTGCTACTTACCGCTGAAGCTGGCAGCATTCTACCTGAGTGTACCATTAGTGACGTACTACCTACCGCTGAAGCTAGCAGCATTATACCTGAGTGTACCACTAGTGACATGCTACCTACCGCTGAAGCTGGCAGCATTTTACCTGAGTGTACCACTAGTGACGTGCAACCTACCGCTGAAGCTTGCAGCATTATACCTGAGTGTACCATTAGTGACGTGCTACCTACCACTGAAGCTGGCAGCATTATACCCGAGTGTACCACTAGTGACGTGCTACCTACTGCTGAAGCTGGCAGCATTATACCTGAGTGTTCCGCTAGTGACATGCTACCTACCGCTGAAGCTGGCAGCATTATACCTGAGTGTACCACTAGTGACATTCTACGTACCGCTGAAGCTGAAAGCATTATACCTGGGTTTACCACTAGTGAAGTGCTACCTACCGCTGAAGCTGGCAGTATTGTACCTGAGTGTACCACTAGTGATGTGCTATCTACTGCTGAAGCTGGCATTATACCTGAGTGTACCACTAGTGACGTGCTACCTACAGCTGAAGCTGGCAGCATTATACCTGAGTGTACCATTAGTGATGTGCTATCTACCGCTGAAGCTGGCAGTATTATACCTGAGTGTACCACTAGTGACGTGCTACCTACCGCTGAAGCTGGCAGCAATATACCTGAGTGTACCATTAGTGACGTGCTACCTACCGCTGAAGCTGGCAGCATTATACCTGAGTGTACCACTAGTGACGTGCTACCTACCGCTGAAGCTGGCAGTATTATTCCTGAGTGTACCACTAGTGACGTGCTACCTACCGCTGAAGCTGGCAGCATTATACCTGAGTGTACCACTAGTGACGTGCTACCTACCGCTGAAGCTGGCAGCATTATACCTGAGTGTACCACTAGTGACATGCTACCTACCGCTGAAGCTGGCAGCATTATACCTGAGTGTACCACTAGTGACATGCTACCTACCACTGAAGCTGGCAGCATTATACCTGAGTGTACCACTAGTGACATGCTACCTACCGCTGAAACTGGCAGCATTATACCTGAGTGTACCACTAGTGAAGTGCTACCTACCGCTGAAGCTGGCAGCATTATACCTGAGTGTACCACTAGTGAAGTGCTACCTACCGCTGAAGCTGGCAGCATTATACCTGAGTGTACCACTAGTGACATGCTACCTACCACAGAAGCTGGCAGCATTATACCTGAGTGTACCACTAGTGACATGCTACCTACCGCTGAAGCTGGCAGCATTATACCTGAGTGTACAACTAGTGACGTGCTACCTACCGCTGAAGCTGGCAGTATTGTACCTGAGTGTACCACTAGTGACGTGCTACATACCGCTGAAGCTGGCAGCATTATACCTGAGTGTACCATTAGTGACGTGCTACCTACCGCTGAAGCTGGCAGCATTATACCTGAGTGTACCATTAGTGACGTGCTACCTACCGCTGAAGCTGGCAGCATTATACCTGAGTGATATGCTACCGCTGAAGCTGGCAGCATTATACCTGAGTGTACCACTAGTGACGTGCTACCTACCGCTGAAGCTGGCAGCATTATGCCTGAGTGTACCATTAGTGACGTGCTACCTACAGCTGAAGCTGGCAGCATTATACCCGAGTGATATGCTACCTACCGCTGAAGCTGGCAGCATTATACCTGAGTGTACCACTAGTGACGAGCTACCTACCACTGAAGCTGGCAGCATTATACCTGAGTGAACCACTAGTGACGTGCTACCTATCACTGAAGCTGGCAGCATTATGCCTGAGTGATCTGCTACCTACTGCTGAAGCTGGCAGCATTATACCTGAGTGTACCACTAGTGACGTGCTACCTACTGCTGAAGCTGACAGCATTACACCTGAGTGTACCACTAGTGACGTGCTACCTACCTCTGAAGCTGGCAGCATTATACCTGAGTGTACCACTAGTGACATGCTACCTACCGCTGAAGCTGGCAGCATTATACCTGAGTGATCTGCTACCTACTGCTGAAGCTGGCAGCATTATACCTGAGTGTACCACTAGTGACGTGCTACCTACCGCTGAAGCTGGCAGCATTATACCTGAGTGTACCACTAGTGACTTGCTACTTACCGCTGAAGCTGGCAGCATTATACCTGAGTGTACCATTAGTGACGTGCTACCTACCGCTGAAGCTGGCAGCATTATACCTGAGTGTACCACTAGTGACATGCTACCTACCGCTGAAGCTGGCAGCATTATACCTGAGTGATATGCTACCTACCTCTGAAGCTGGCAGCATTATACCTGAGTGTACCGCTAGTGACATGCTACCTACCGCTGAAGCTGGCAGCATTATACCTGTGTGATCTGCTACCTACTGCTGAAGCTGGCAGCATTATACCTGAGTGCACCACTAGTGACGTGCTACCTACCGCTGAAGCTGGCAGCATTATACCTGAGTGTACCACTTGTGACGTGCTACTTACCGCTGAATCTGGCAGCATTATACCTGAGTGTACCATTAGTGACGTACTACCTACCGCTGAAGCTGGCAGCATTATACCTGAGTGTACCACTAGTGACGTGCAACCTACCGCTGAAGCTGGCAGCATTATACCTGAGTGTACCATTAGTGACGTGCTACCTACCGCTGAAGCTGGCAGCATTATACCTGAGTGTACCATTAGTGACGTGCTACCTACTGCTGAAGCTGGCAGCATTATACCTGAGTGTTCCGCTAGTGACATGCTACCTACCGCTGAAGCTGGCAGCATTATACCTGAGTGTACCACTAGTGACATACTACGTACCGCTGAAGCTGAAAGCATTATACCTAAGTGTACCACTAGTGACGTGCTACCTACCGCTGAAGCTGGCAGTATTGTACCTGAGTGTACCACTAGTGATGTGCTACCTACTGCTGAAGCTGGCATTATACCTGAGTGTACCACTAGTGACGTGCTACCTACAGCTGAAGCTGGCAACATCATACCTGAGTGTACCATTAGTGACGTGCTACCTACCGCTGAAGCTGGCAGTATTATACCTGAGTGTACCACTAGTGACGTGCTACCTACCGCTGAAGCTGGCAGCATTATACCTGAGTGTACCATTAGTGACGTGCTACCTTCCGCTGAAGCTGGCAGCATTATACCTGAGTGTACCACTAGTGACGTGCTACCTACCGCTGAAGCTGGCAGTATTATTCCTGAGTGTACCACTAGTGACGTGCTACCTACCGCTGAAGCTGGCAGCATTATACCTGAGTGTACCACTAGTGACGTGCTACCTACCGCTGAAGCTGGCAGCATTATACCTGAGTATACCACTAGTGACGTGCTACCTACCGCTGAAGCTGGCAGCATTATACCTGAGTGTACTACTAGTGACATGCTACCTACCGCTGAAGCTGGCTGCATTATACCTGAGTGTACCACTAGTGACGTGCTACCTACCGCTGAAGCTGGCAGCATTATAGCTGAGTGTACCACTAGTGGCATGCTACCTACCACTGAAGCTGGCAGCATTATACATGAGTGTACCACTAGTGACATGCTACCTACCGCTGAAGCTGGCAGCATTATACCTGAGTGTACTACTAGTGACGTGCTACCTACTGCTGAAGCTGGCAGCATTATACCTGAGTGTACCACTAGTGACGTGCTACCTACCGCTGAAGCTGGCAGCATTATTCCTGAGTGTACAACTAGTGACGTGCTACCTACCGCTGAAGCTGGCAGCATTATTCCTGAGTGTACCCCTAGTGACGTGCTACCTACCGCTGAAGCTGGCAGCATTATACCTGAGTGTACCACTAGTGACGTGCTACCTACCGCTGAAGCTGGCAGCATTATACCTTAGTGTACCACTAGTGACATGCTACCTACCGCTGAAGCTGGCAGCATTATACCTGAGTGATCTGCTACCTACTGCTGAAGCTGGCAGCATTATACCTGAGTGCACCACTAGTGACGTGCTACCTACCGCTGAAGCTGACAGCATTATACCTGAGTGTACCGCTAGTGACATGCTATCTGCCGCTGAAGCTGGCAGCATTATACCTGAGTGATCTGCTACCTACTGCTGAAGCTGGCAGCATTATACCTGAGTGCACCACTAGTGATGTGCTACCTACCGCTGAAGCTGGCAGCATTATACCTGAGTGTACCACTAGTGACGTGCTACTTACCGCTGAAGCTGGCAGCATTATACCTGAGTGTAGCGCTAGTGACATGCTACCTACAGCTGAAGCTGGCAGCATTATACCTGAGTGATATGCTACCTACTGCTGAAGCTGGCAGCATTATACCTGAGTACACCACTTGTGACGTGCTACCTACCGCTGAAGCTGGCAGCATTATACCTGAGTGTACCACTAGTGACGTGCTACCTACCGCTGAAGCTGGCAGCATTATACCTGAGTGTACCACTAGTGACATGCTACCTACCGTTGAAGATGGCAGCATTATATCTGAGTGTACCACTAGTGACGTGCTACCTACCGCTGATGCTGGCAGCATTATACCTGAGTGTACCACTAGTGACGTGCTACCTACCAAACATTCCAGTTTTTTATTGGACATCACTGATTTGCACAGTAAAGGGGTGCAACTTTGCCAAAAAATAGTCAACAGAAAAACAGGGCATTAGGATTGTTCCTCTCCCTTCCCCCTCACATTGGGAACCTCTCTCTGTGTGAGGATAGGGAATAGTTATCTGCCATCTTTATAACCAATGACATGGGGAAGCAAGTGATGATGTCACACATAGGGGTGACATAGGGGTCTGGGTGCCACGGTGTCACCTTTCTGCCATCTGTGTCCCCACTGGCCGCCTGCGTCATCCCTGAGACCTGTAGTCACTCACCTGTAATCATGCCTCTCCTGCTGTTCTGATCATGGTGCCGCCATCATGGACAGTATAACATGATCCGCTCTGACAAACCTGCCCCAACCAGGCGGTCTCCTTCTACAGCCTCACCGTCACCTCCCCTCTAGACTCTACTGTCCCCATCTCTTCGTTCCTTCTTTGCCATTCCAAACCCCGACCTTGGCACTCCAAATTTACCAGTTCCTTCAAAAATGCCACTGCAGAATTTCACTGGTGGAATTCTCGCTCATTAGTGGACTTCCTACACTTCAAGTTCATCCTCTCTTCCAACAGTTCTGCCCTCTCCATTGCTAAGCAATCCTTCTTCACATCTTATCTCTCTCTCTCACACACACACACAGGGCCTGATTCAGCTTTGGGAATAGAGTGAGAAATAGCACTTAACTGTGAACCTGGACAAACCATATTGCAATGCAAGGGGTGTAAATACATAATTTTTTTTGCATGTGGGGTAAATACTGGCTGCTGTTGAATGTAGCCTACAAATACTGCACAGCTTCATTATTACACTGCAATTTACATGTCAGTTTGGACATCTCCCTCCCAAATCTAAATCTCTCTGCACATTTTAAATCTGCCCCACTTGCAAAGCAGCATGGTTTCACCAAGATGATCAGTTGAGTGAGATATCTCTCTCTATTTCCAACTCTGAATAATGCCCACAGTCCTCTAATCCCCGCTGCCTCTCTGCTACGTTCACTCCTTTGACCACCCCCCACGTTATTACCACTGACTTTTTCACTTCAAAATTCGAAGCCATCTATCATAAAATCTCCTCCTCCAAATACTCTTCTGCTGGCCATAGCACATCACCCTCCATTCCCTGGAGCCATCCCCCTTGTGCTCCTTCCACCCCACCATGGGTGATGAAGTCAATTCTGTCATCTTATCCTCTCCTTACTCTACCATTCCTTCTCACCTCTTCACTCCCTCTCCCTCACTGCCTGCTCCCACCTTGCTCACATGTTTAATATTTCCCTCTCCGCTAGACTCTTCCCCCTCATTCTTCAAAAAATGTTCTTGTCCCAACCTTGACCCTATTCATTCTCCCCTTTCGCTTCTATCAATTGCCTCTGATATACTTGAGTGGCTTGTCTGCAGCTGTTTCACCAGCTACTTCTCTCACAACTCTATCCTGGATCCTCTCCAATCTGGCTTCTGCCCTCTCCACTCCACTGAAATTGTCCTGGTCAAAGTCACCAATGAATGTCTCTCAGCCAAATACAGGGTCTACTTCTTTCTGCTCATTCTCCTGGACCTCTCTGTGGCCTTTGACACTGTATATCACCGTCTACTGCTGCACACCATTCAGAACAGCGGCCTCTCTGACACCATTCATTCTTGTTTCACCTTCTACCACATCAACCGCCCCTTTTCTTTTTCTCCCTCTGGTTCCATCTCCCCCCATTCATCCTATCTGTGAGTGTCCCCCCTGGGTTCTGTCCTTGGCCGTCTGCTCTTTTCTCTGTACATCTCCTCGGGGAAGCTCATCAGTTCATTTGGCCCCTAGTATCTCCTCTATGCAGATGACAATCCACTCCTGTTCTCTCCCATTCCCTCCTTTCTCGGGTGTCCAGTTGCCTCTCTGCCATCACCTCCTGGATGTCTGTGCACTTTCTCAAACTCAACATGGCCAAAACTGAACGCCTTGTCTTCCATACATCCAGAGTCTCCTCCCCTCCAAATCTCAATATCACTGTAGACTACACCACTATCTCCTTTATTCCCCAACTGCTTGGGTGCTGCCTGGGTTTCATTCTTCACTCTTATCTCTGCTTCATCCCCCACATTCAATCTCTTGCCCAGTGCTGTCATTTCCAGTTCTGCAACATTACTCACATCAGACCGTTTCTCTCCCAGAATGCCACCAAAACTTTTGTCCACTTACTGATCATTTCTCGTCTTGACTAGTGCAACCTTCTCCTTACTGGCTTCCCCTGCTCCCATCTTGCCCCTTTCCAATCTGTTCTCAATGCTGCATCTAGACTTATCTTCCTCTCCCACCACTCCACATCTGCCTCCCCTCTCTGCCAAGCCCTACACTTGGCTCCTCTTCCTCTACAGAATCCTCTTCAAACTCCTCACCCTCACATATAAGCCCCTCTCCAACTCCACAGCTCCCTACATTTCCTACCTCATCTCCATACATACTCCCTCCCACCCTCTCCGGCCAGCCAATGACTGCCACCTTTCCTCACCTCTGCATACTACATCTCAATCTCAGATCCAAGATTTCTCCCGTGCTGCCCTCACCACTGAAACGATCCTCCTTGTTCTACCAGACAAATCCCCAGCCTGCAGAGCTTCTAATGGGTGCTGAAAACCCTTCTGTTCATAAATCCATCCACCACTTAACCGTGTCACCACCCAGCTTACCTCACCCTCTTGCCTCTTCCATCTCTCCCACTCCTGCATCCTCAGCTTCTTTTACACTGGTTCACTCCTTGTGTCATCTGTTTGTCTCTCCCCTTCCCTTTTGATTGTAAGCTCCAATGAGCAGGGCCCTCCTCCCTCCTGTTCTCACTGCCTTCTTCTCTATACACCAGATACACTCTACACCTACTCCTTGGGCTCTCTGCCCTTGGTCTCCACTCTTTTGTTGTTTTCATACCTCTATCAGTTGCTCTAAACCTGCTCACACTGATGGGTACAGGTTTCAGCTTGCACTTTATATTTCCCTTGCACCCCTTGCTTCATTAGCTCTGTTGAGAGTTGTAGTGCTAATTGTTTGCTGCATTGTACAGTTTACTGTATTGTACTGTTCTACCTTGTACTGTCTTATTGTGTGCCCTCTGTACGGCGCTGCGGAGCACTTGCTGCACTCTAACAGTATAATAATAATGCTGCTACTAGTAACCTGCATGAGGAATAGCATTATTAATCTACCCAGCCTCATTCACTTTCCAGACCACACAGCTAGCCCGAGGTGCCCCGACCCAAATCAACAAACCCCTAGTTCCATGACAGATCCCATCCCTTCCCACCACTCCTACGAGTGCCAGACTGGCCGTCTAGCAAATGTCAGATGAGCCAACTGTTTGTTGCACAATCCGTCTTTCATCGGCACACTTCCTTTCTGATGTCACATGAGCCATTTCTCAGCAACCCTTCTTCAGTCAGCTTACCTCCAACGGACAGGAGATATGTGCTATGTAATATGAGATACCTTGTCAATTTTTACTTTCAGTTAAATCCCCCCTCTCCTATTTAAAGCACAAAGTGCTCAGCATGAAATGCAGGGGATTCAAACACCCAACCTCATGCACCACAGTCAGACACTTAACACATGAGCTATTTGCTCTTCAGCTAAAGCTTAGTCATTCTAACCATAAGCCTGATTCAGAGACGGACGTTAATGCAATCGCAGCTGCCATTCCGCACGAAACGCACCGGCGAAAATATGCTAATGCTTCCAAAGCTTACCCAAGCATCGGGATGTCCATTGCTGCATTCTCGTGCTACAAAAGCGATCATAATGGCTAATTTATGCACGCCCATGAAACGGCGTTTAAACGGTCAGAAACGCCTGCGTTTTTCTGACCACCCCCCCCCCCTACCACCTCCAAACACTGACTACCTGTCACTTTACGAATGAATCCTCATTACAATGGCACCTGTCAAGGGGTGGGCTATATTAGGCAGCAAGTAAGAAAGTCAGTTCTTAAAGTTACTGTGTGGGAATCAGAAAAAACGGGCTAACGTAAGGATCTGAGTGACTTTGACAAGTTTCAAATTGTGATGACTAGGGAACTGGGTCAGATCATCTCCAACACAGCAGGTCTTATGGGGTATGCAGTGGCTAGTACCTACCAAAGTGGCCCAAAGAAAGACATCTGGTGAATTGTCAACAGATTCATGGGCGCCCAATGCTAATTGATGTGTGTGGGGGGTGCCGACTAGTCCGTCTGGTCCTATCCCACAGAAAACCTACTGTAGCAAAAATTGCTGAAACAGTTAATGCTGGCTGTCATAGAGAGGTGTCAGGAGACACAGAGCATCGCAGCTTGCCTGGTATAAGGGCTGCGTAGCCGCTGACCAGTCATGCTGACACCTGTCCTCCTCCAAAAGTGTCACAACTGAACCATGGATGAATGGAAGTAGGTGTCCTGGTCTGATGAATCTAAGTGTCTTTTACATCATGTGAACAGCCAGTTGTGTGTGTGTCATTGACCTGGAGATGGCACCAGGATGCACTATGGGAAGAAGGCAAGCCGACAGAGGCAGTGTACTGTTCTGCTGGGAAACCTTGGGTCCTCGGATTCACGTGGATGTTACTATGACACATGTCACCTACCTAAACACTGTTGCAGACCAAATACACCCCTTCATGGCAACGGTATTCCCTGATGGCAATCACCTATTTCAGCAATAAAATTAAAATAAATGTTACCTATCTACAACTCTAAATTAGGCCAAATGGTTTCCCCATTTGACAGATACATTTAAAACCACGGAAACAATCTATCTACAAAAAGTTCATGTTTCACAATGACTGTCAAATCACAACAAGAGTTTTCGGTTACAATGTTTTCTGATTAGTAAATCATCCAGAGGGGCTAAATATTAATGCACCTTTATACATTACTTCCTGCAGAAACACGGCGGAACCACAGCTGCAGATTTTGTGACAGTTGAAACAATTTTGTAACAGCGGAACCCTGAGGAAGCTTCAAAGTTAGAGCTTTCCTGTTATTTACTGTCTAAACAATTTCATTATGAAATAACTGTTAAAATGCCTGACAATTACGCTAGCCCAGTAATATTGCAGATCGCGTAGCGTTTACTAAGCTATAAATATCTCTGCTGATGAAACACAAGAATCTCCCACGCCATTCATGGCCCACATGTCGCACACGTGTAGCAGTTTATAGAGTTTTCCTGCTGTGTTTTTCATGTGTAAAAATATCTAACATGTTGGAGGTTAACATGAACTAATCATGGATCTGAACCTGTACGTGACAAATAAGGGCTGCAGACATGACAAGGACAAAATAGACAATACATAGTGTGCACATAGACACTTAGGGCCTCATTCAGAGCCGGACGCTATTTGCGCTCGCTCGTTCAGAAAAAAGGGGTGGCTATTCAAATGAACCGTTCGCTCTTTGCGGTCTGTTCACACCTCTATGTCTGAACGAGCGAACAAAACTTGCAGTCGTTTTTTGGAAAACTACGGCCCCTGGCCGCTCGCATCCTACGTCATGTCCGCTATTTATTTGATTAATCGAGTACATCGATCAGCGTATGAACTGCTCGCTATTCTTGTGGTTGGTTTTTCCTACCGCAATCTTGCGAGCAGTTCTGACTATAAAATAACCCAGTGACGTGGTCAATGACGCTGCTGTATTAATTATGCACACGCATAAAACGCCCGTTTTGACCTTTAAGCACGCCTGCGTTCTGATCTCCACTCCCTGTTTTCAAGCACCTTCCCCTGTTACCACCCACATACGCCTCCTCCTGTCACTCAAAATAGCAGGCATTCGCTATTTAGCGAACAAACGATTTTCGGCCGCACTGACTGGTTCGCGCATGCGTATTACGATCCGTACGCATGCGCAGTTGTGCAAACATCGCTCGGAACGAACGAGCGGCCGCTTACGAGCGGCTCTGAATCAGGCCCTTAGGCACCAGTCTATAATGAAGATACCGGTGGCAATACCCCAGTATGAGTTACAGTACGATCGCGTTTTCCTTCGTATTACAGAAATCTTTTTCCTTTTGCTTTTCATGCAAAATGTTGCAGTGCAGAGGATGGCAGCTTTGTACCTGAGTGCACCACTAGGGGCGTGCTACCTACCAAACCTCCCATTTTTTATTGGACACTACTGATTTGCACAGTAAATGGGAGAAGCTTCGGCCAAAAATAGTTAACAGAAAACAGGGCGAATGGATTGTCTCCCTCCTTTCCCCTCACATTGGGAACCTCTCTCTATGTGCGGATAGTGAATAGTTATCTGCCATATTCATAACCACTGAGTTGGGGAATCGGGTGAAACAAGAATAGACATGATTCCACCCCACCACTCCTTCCAGAGCCATACTGGCCATGGTCTGATGAACAGTCCGTCCGAGATCGGCACACTTCCTTTCTGCCGTCATATATGCCATTTCTTAGAACCGGCTTCTCAGTAGCGCATGACCCCCGACACACTTATTCCCCCCCTTACACTGCCCGCATTGAGGGCGGAGCCAATAAGTCAAGCCCCGCCCCCATATTCCCACGAATCGCTGCAAACATCATGGGGTGGGATCCCTAATGAATCAAGGCAGTGCCCGGGTCCATCAAGTGTAAGTATGTATGTGTACTGCTTTAGTGTGTGTATATATGAATGTGTTATTGTGTATATGTGTTACTTAGTATACTGTGTATGTATGTATGTGTCAATGTGTGTATATGTGTTAGTGCGGGTATGCTGTTTATGTATGCGTGAGTGTTTGCCCTTGTCTTCATGTGGCCTGGGGGGAAGGCCTCTGTGTGGGGCTTTGGGAAGGGGCGGGGGAGAGGCTCAGCTCGGCTCTGTGTGGCTTGAAGGGGGCCCCCACAACTTAGTTGCCCTGGGGCCCCCACAAGCCTTAAACCCGCCCTGCCTGTTATATGTCTGACTATGGCACATGTGGTCTGGAATTTGAATCCCTTGTAGGAAGAGATGTATCAAGCCTTCTAGAGAGTGGACAAGTTCCCTATAGCAACCAATCGGCTTCTAGCTATCATTTATCAAGTACATTCTATAAAATCAAAGGTAATAGCTGCTTGGTTGCCACGGGTAACTTCTCCACTCTTTTGTAGGTTGGATACATTTCCTCCAGAGAATGATGTACACTTTCTATGTTGTTTTCATTTTAATTATATTTGTATTGTAAGAGTATTAAGAGTAAAGACTAAGAAGTAGGCGGAGTCAGGAATAGAAGGGGGAGAAGTCTATATTATTAAAACATGCTCCCTAAAAGAAAAGTCTAGATCCACCATGGGTCATCAGTCAGAGGCTTTGCCATTAGGAGGCCTGGCCAAGCAGCTCCACCTCCTGGGGCTCTTCTGTAAGAGATGTCTTGTCGTCACCTCGTACATACTGTGGAGGCGGGGAGCTGCTTGAGGAGCCAAGAGGAGGACGCCAGGAGCCAGACGCCATTGCCAAGATGGGCCCGTGTGTTTTTTTAATCGACTGGACCAAATTTTAGTGCCAGTCTTGCCATAGCTGGATGACATTATCACTGGACAGCCATCCTTGTCCTGCCATAAAAGCACCCTCCAGAGCTTAATTGTGTTACACTATGTCAGGGTTTCCCAAACTCCACCATTGCAGTCCAGGTTTTAAGGATACCCATGTTTAAATCCAGGTGGTTGAATCAAAAAATTAAGAAGGCACTAATTTAGTCACCTGTGCTCAAACATGGATATATCCTTAAAACATGGACTATAATGTTGGTGTCTGGGAACCTCTGCACTGTGTTATTTACCATAACTATATCATCTACATGACTGTATGCCGATAAATGCCCAGGCTGCAGCGTGTTGCAAAATTCAAATATTGGAGTCACACCAACTGCCAGAGGGTGCCAGGGGGCGTGGTTTGGCAGCGTTTGGGGTGGCAGTTGGTGTAGCTCCCTATCTGAATTTTGTACCGTGCTGCCGCCCCAACCCCGAAGCAGACACTGTATTTAATTATGGAAAGCGGCGTCCACTCTGCTTTAGGGACACTTTCTACATCCACAGAGTACAGCGGAGTGGACACTGCTCAACTCCCTCCCAGTTATGAGACCAAGTACAAGGGGTAAAAAGTTAAACAGAATAGGGAAATATTAATAATGATAGAAAGTTGCTCTTGCAGCTAGCTGCCCATACTGACATGGTCGTTGGGTTATTCTCCCTCTCCTAACATAGGGAATAAATGTATATTGTAGATTTTATGGTTCGGCTTTGACTTTAGGATGCAGCAGAAAGAATTGTAGCATTGCAGCTTCCTACAAAGCGATCCAGTATTGATAAGATCAGTGCACTAGGAGCTGGAGGCAAAGTCACCATTACCACTGTAGGCGGCCGCTCAACTATAATGAATACATTTTAAATTGTTGCGTAGAGAAATCAATCCAAGGGCCTGATTCAGAGCTGCTCGCTGGGATGCGTACGCACGCAGCCGTCAGACATTAGCACGCCCACTATTTCTTGCCGTGCAATCGCGGTATGTATTTAGATGCCCACCAGCCTGACACAAGACGCCCACTTTCCCTTCGCAACATACGTCATCTCCAGGAAGTTTATTAAACAATCGGTAACATCGAGTAACATCGGACCCATACGCAGCACTTGTGGCTCACCATACCCTACCGCAAGCACTGCGAGTGCTGCTGTGTGTAATTCAAACGTGTGACGTGTACTATGACACTGCGTCTTAAATATGCACGGCCCTGAAACGGCGTTCAGAGGCACAGACGCGCCTGCGTTCATGCCACCACTCCCCCGTTTCCATCGACCAACCCCCTGTCACCACCCACAAACGGCACGTCCTGTCACTCATGGTCTGTGTACAGGGAGCAAACTCTTCCCGACCGCATGGACTAGTTTGTGCGTCTTGTACGCATGCGCAGATTGCAAACATCAGCAGGCTACGTACGAACGCAGCCTAACGAACGGGTCTGAATCAGGCCCCAAGTGCAATATTTGGGTATGTCGTCTGTCATTCCCAGTAAACCAGACACAACTGTATCACACACTGGTGGTGCAAAATGAAACAACAGGCTACTGCTGGGCTAATGAAGGTGTATTGCTCATCTCGTTAAATATTCTGGAAAAAGTCAAGTTTATGGAAATGTCCCAGAATGAGATTCTAAGCACGGGGGATCTGAACAAGCTGACAGATGTTGTCCTACTGGGTACATTTTGTCTTTGAGCTTTACCAGTACAGGATAGTCGTATAATCAGATCAAAATCCCTGCGTTCCAAGACACACGGAAGTGCGAATTTACAGCTGCTTGGTTTTTCCAAAGGACTAGACATGAAAACTAACCGTAATCCAGGTAATAAACAGAAAGGAAAGGATTGAAATTTTATAGAGAACTTTGGGGAAAGGGGAAGGGGGTTGAGAACTTGTCTCTGTCCAATCAGCCGTTCTTCATTAGGGAAATTCCATAACTGAAATCTTAATGTTTCTGGCACACCGTTATTGGAAAAAAAATATATATATATAATTATACATTCCATTTTAAAGAGAATTATTTTTGGCATTTGCGCTTAAGGGAGGATTTTAGATCTTTGGCAATATTGTACAATTCAAAAGGTCCATTTTGGAAAAATGAATAGGAAATGGAACGCTAAATTGTTTTATTTGATTTCTAAAAAAAATAAACATTAATTAAACCTGGCCTTTGAGAATTGTGATATCCTACTACTGTACTATGGATGGGTTAGTTGCTGCTGCTACACCAAACTTAGGGCCTGATTCAGAGGCGCTCGCAGTTTGTGAGCGCTGACTCTGCATCAGGGCTTTTTTTTTTTTTTTTTTCCGCCCCCAGGTCGCTCGCATCGCTGTATGTGCCCGCCCACAGCTTGTGCGAGCGGCCTGGCGATGGTCGCGATAATCGAGACCATCGGGATTGCGACGAGACCCTATGTTAGGGTCTCGGCTCCCGCAAGCCCAAGTGGACTTCCTGCACGAGTGATGTCAGTAGGGCCGCCCACAAACCGGCAGGCTTTCCTAAGGGAAGGCCTGCATTTGTGCAGCCACTCCCCCTCCCCGCCTACAAAACGGGATGAGCTGTCAATCAACATTGAGAGCCGCCCCGTCTTGTAGCGAGCCCCGGAGCGAGTGAACTTCAGTCACTCACTGGGGCTCACGCATGCGTATGCCGGAGGTGGCACAGGGGCCAAACATCGACCCGCTTGCGAGCGGGTCTGAATCAGGCCCTTATTACTACAAAATGTATATGGATCTAAAACACTTTTAAAAAAATGCAGAGTACGACCCAATCCAATCATATGACGGCCTTACAATTCAGATTAAAGATCATCAGAAACGTTCAATGATCCCTGTGTTTTGTTTTTATTTATTTTTTGCATTTTATTTATTTTTCATGAGCTTTGGGCGACAACTCACGTTCAATTCGACTTCTTCATTTTTATCCCAAAACGTTGATTGTCTTCAATGTCCGATCCCATGAGTGAGTGGACATTGGGAGTGTGATTATTGCCTGTGCCTTTAGCATGTGAGTGTTTATATTACTGTAGATTTATTAGGTCAGTGCCTGTATTTGCGTCTTCCCACGTGTTTTTGAGGAAAGAAAAAGTTTTTCTTACTGCCCCCATTAATCATGGAGCAAACCTTCTCCAGCTCTTTCCCTGCCCTTAAATATCATATAATTGTCTTGTCCCACTAGTTGAAATCTTGTTTTGTTGCATATTTGCCAAAGAGACACCCTAGTGGGATAAACCCACAGTCAGCGAGGGGCTGCCAAGCCACAATCTCTTGCCATCAAAAGAGGGTCTATGCCACCTTGGCCCAACAATTCACGTATTTCACCCAGCAGAGGGATAACACCATTATGGGGGGGGGGGAAGGGGGGTTATACACAACAAAGGGTTCTTTTTCATTAAGCTTTGGAGTCTACAGCCCGGTGCTTCCGATCATACTTCTCGAAATTTAAAAGGGCGATGCTTTTACGTTTCACTAGCCTTGTTTTGGTAGTGAAAGCATTGCCCCCAATTTAAAGCAGGGGTGCCATTGCCCCCACACACTAGATATAGCAGGAGTGACGGTACTCGACACACTGGATACAGCAGGAGTACTGGTGCCCCCACACACTGAATCTAATAGGAGTACCAGTGCCCCCATACACTGGATAAAGCAGGAGTACCAGTGTACCCACACCATCTGTCTATTGCAGGCATGCCGGTACCCCCACACTCTGGATATAGCAGGAGTGCTGGTTCCGCCACACACTGGATATAGCAGGAGTGCTGGTGCCCTTACACACTGGATATAGCAGGAGTGCTGGTGCCTCCACACACTGGATATAGCAAGAGTGCTGGTGCCTCCACACACTGGATATAGCAGGTGTGCTGGTGCCTACACACACTGGATATAGCAGGAGTGCTGGTGCCTCCACACACTGGATATAGCAGGAGTGCTGGTGCCCCCACACACTGAATATACCAGGAGTGCTGGTGCCCCCAAACACTGCATATAGCAGGAGTGCTGATGCCCCCACACACTGGATATAGCAGGAGTGCTGGTGCCCGCACACACTGGATATAGCAGGAGTGCTGGTGCCCCCACACACTGGATATAGCAGGAGTGCTGGTGCCACCACACACTGGATATAGCAGGAGTGCTGGTGCCACCACACACTGGATATAGCAGGAGTGCTGGTGCCTCCACACACTGGATATAGCAGGTGTGCTGGTGCCTACACACACTGGATATAGCAGGAGTGCTGGTGTCGCCACACACTGGATATAGCAGGTGTGCTGGTGCCTACACACACTGGATATAGCAGGAGTGCTGGTGTCGCCACACACTAGATATAGTAGGAGTGCTGATGCCCCCACACACTGAATATACCAGGAGTGCTGGTGCCCCCAAACACTGCATATAGCAGGAGTGCTGATACCCCCACACACTGGATATAGCAGGAGTGCTGGTGCCCGCACACACTGGATATAGCAGGAGTGCTGGTGCCCCCACACACTGGATATACCAGGAGTGCTGGTGCCCCCAAACACTGCATATAGCAGGAGTGCTGATACCCCCACACACTGGATATAGCAGGAGTGCTGGTGCCCCCACACACGGGATAAAGCAGGAGTGCTGGTGCCCCCACACACGGGATAAAGCAGGAGTGCTGGTGCCCGCACACACTGGATATAGCAGGAGTGCTGGTGCCCCCACACACTGGATATAGCAGGAGTGCTGGTGCCACCACACACTGGATATAGCAGGATTGCTGGCGCCCCCACACACTGGATATAGCAGGAGTGCTGGTGCCCTTACACACTGGATATAGCAGGAGTGCTGGTGCCTCCACACACTGGATATAACAGGAGTGCTGGTGCCTCCACACACTGGATATAGCAGGAGTGCTGGTGCCTCCACACACTGGATATAGCAGGAGTGCTGGTGCCCTTACACACTGGATATAGCAGGAGTGCTGGTAGACCAATATACTGGATATAGCAGGAGTGCCATTGCCCCCACACACTAGATATAGCAGGAGTGATGGTACTCGACACACTGGATACAGCAGGAGTGCTGGTGCCCCCACACAATGAATCTAATAGGAGTACCAGTGGCCCCATACACTGGATATAGCAGGAGTGCTGGTGCCCCCACACACTGGATATAGCAGGAGTGCTGGTGCCCCCACACACTGGATAAAGCAGTAGTGCTGGTGGCCCCACACACTGGATATAGCAGGAGTGCTGGTGCCCCCACACACTGGATATAGCAGGAGTGCTGGTGCCCCCACACACTGGATATAGCAGGAGTGCTAGTGCCCCCACACACTGGATATACCAGGAGCGCCAGTACCCCCATACACTGGATATAGCAGGAGTGCCGGTACCCTAATACACTGGATATAGCAGGAGTGCCAGTACCCCCAAACACCGGATATAGCAGGAGTGCCAGTACTCCCACACACCGGATATAGCAGGAGTGCCAGTACCGCCACATACTGGATATAGCAGGAGTACCAGTACCCCCACACAATGCATATAGCAGGAGTGCCAGAACCCATACGCACTGGATATAGCAACAGTGCCACTGACCCACAAACTGGATATAGCAGGAGTACCAATGCCACCACACACTGGATATAGCAGGAGTACTGGTGCCCCCACACACTGCATATAGCAGAAGTGCCAGTCCCACCACACACTGAATATTTTTATTTATTATTACCAGTTATTTATATAGCGCACACATATTCTGCAGCGCTTTACAGAGCATATTTGGCCATTCACATCAGTCCCTGCTTCAGTACAGCTTACACTCTATATTCCCCATCACATGGTCACACACATACACACTAGTGGTCACATCAGTCCATGCCCCAGTGCAGCTTACACTCTATATTCCCCATCACATGGTCACACACATACACACTAGGGGTCACATCACTCCCTGCCCCAGTACAGCTTACACTCTATATTCCCCATCACATGCTCACACACATACACACTAGGGGTCACATCAGTCCCTGCCCCAGTGCTTACACTCTATATTCCCCATCACATGGTCACACACATACACACTAGTGGTCACATCAGTCCCTGCCCCAGTGCAGCTTACACTCTCTATTCCCCATCACATGGTCACACACATACACACTAGGGGTCACATCACTCCCTGACCCAGTACAGCTTACACTCTATATTCCCCATCACATGGTCACACACATACACACTAGGAGTCACATCACTCCCTGCCCCAGTGCAGATTACACTCTATATTCCCCATCACATGGTCACACACATAAACACTAGGGGTCACATCACTCCCTGCCCCAGTACAGCTTACACTCTATATTTGCCATCACATGGTCACACACATACACACTAGGGATCACATCACTCCCTGCCCCAGTGCTTACACTCTATATTCCCCATCACATGGTCACACACATACACACTAGGGGTCACATCACTCCGTGCCCCAGTACAGCTTACACTCTATATTCCCCATCACATGGTCACACACATACACACTAGAGATCACATCACTCCCTTCCCAAGTGCAGCGTACACTCTATATTCCCCATCACATGGTCACACACATACACACTAGGGATCACATCACTCTCTGCCCCAGTGCTTACACTCTATATTCCCCATCACATGCTCACACACATACACACTAGGGGTCACATCATTCCCTGCCCCAGTGCTTACACTCTATATTCCCCATCACATGGTCACACACATACACACTAGGGATCACATCACTTCCTGCCCCAGTGCTTACACTCTATATTCCCCATCACATGGTCACACACATACACACTAGGGGTCACATCACTTCCTGCCCCAGTGCTTACACTCTATATTCCCTATCACATGGTCACACACATACACACTAGGGGTCACATCACTCCCAGCCCCAGTGCTTACACTCTATATTCCCTATCACATGGTCACACACATACACACTAGGGGTCACATCAGTCCCTGCCCCAGTGCTTACACTCTATATTCCCCATCACATGGTCACACACATACACACTAGGGATCACATCACTTCCTGCCCCAGTGCTTACACTCTATATTCCCCATCACATGGTCACACACATACACACTAGGGGTCACATCACTCCCTGTCCCAGTACAGCTTACACTCTATATTCCCTATCACATGCTCACACACATACACACTAGGGGTCACATCACTCCCAGCCCCAGTGCTTACACTCTATATTCCCTATCACATGGTCACACACATACACACTAGGGGTCACATCAGTCCCTGCCCCAGTACAGCTTACACTCTATATTCCCCATCACATGGTCACACACATACACACTAGGGGTCACATCACTTCCTGCCCCAGTGCAGCTTACACTCTATATTCCCCATCACATGGTCACACACATACACACTAGGGGTCACATCAATCCCTGCCCCAGTGCTTACACTCTATATTCCCTATCACATGGTCACACACATACACACTAGGGGTCACATCAATCCCTGCCCCAGTGCATACACTCTATAATCCCTATTAAATGGTCACACACATACACACTAGGGATCACATCACTTCCTGCCCCAGTGCAGCTTACTCTCTATATTCCCCATCACATGGTCACACACATACACACTAGGGGTCACATCAGTCCCTGCCCCAGTGCTTACACTCTATATTCCCCATCACATGGTCACACACATACACACTAGGGGTCACATCAGTCCCTGCCCCAGTGCTTACACTCTATATTCCCCATCACATGGTCACACACATACACACTAGGGATCACATCACTTCCTGCCCCAGTGCTTACACTCTATATTCCCCATCACATGGTCACACACATACACACTAGGGGTCACATCACTCCCTGCCCCAGTGCTTACACTCTATATTCCCCATCACATGCTCACATACATACACACTAGGGGTCACATCAGTCCCTGCCCAAGTACAGCTTACACTCTATATTCCCCATCACATGCTCACATACATACACACTAGGGGAGAGCGGGTTCGGATTTCTGAAATCCGAACCCCCCCGAGCCCCCCCGATCCGAGGCAGATCCGAGTCAGGCTCGTCTTTTCCCGCCTGACTCGGATCTGAAATCGAGGCAAAACGTCATCATCCCGCCTTCCGGGTCTCGCGGGTTTTGGATCCTATATAAGGAACCCGCATCAGCGCCATTTTCTCACTCGGCTGTGGACAGTGAAGAGGGAGGGTGGGAGTTAGGGCTGGCTGGGCTGTGTAGTGTAGTGTAGTGCAGAGTAGTGTTGTGTTGTGCTGTGCTGCGCTGTGCTGCTGTTGTCCATAGGGGCTGGCTGGACTGTGTTGTGCAGTCAGTTCTCCATAGGGGCTGTGTCCACTCCAAAGTCCTGTGCAGTGTCCCAGTCCTAAAGGGGTGCTGTCAAGGGGGTGCTCTGTCCATCAGGGGTGCTCCCCCCAAGTGCTAAAAAAATAATATATTTTCTGTGTTTGTGAATTGTGTGCGCAGTAGCCGCACATGCATCAACAAAGTAGTGCCAAGCGTGCGCCTGTGTCATAAGTAAAGGGCCGGCTGGCTTGACCGTTAAAGGGTGCTGTAGCCCCCAAAGTACACTCCAAACCAAAGAAAAAAATATTTTCTGTGTTTGTGAATTGTGTGCACTGTGGCTGCACGTGCATCAACAAAGGAGCAGCGCCAAGCGTGCGCCTGTGTCCCATAAGTAAAGAGCCGGCTGGCTCATTTCTTAAAGGGTGGTGTAACCCACAAAGTGCACTACTCTCCAGCAAAAATATAAAAATATTTTCTGTGTTTGTGTGCGCTTTAGCCGCACGTATATATCAATATAACATAAATGGAGGACCAAACTTTCTCCGATAAAAATAAAATAGGGAAAGATCAAGAACCACTTCCTCCTAGTGCTGTTGCTGCTGCTGGGAGTTGTTTATCATCCCAGAGAGGAAGTAGGAACATCACTACTTTTACTAAACAATTGACCCTCCAACAGTCCCTAGCGATGAGGATGAAGTACGACAGCAGTCATCCTGAAGCAAAACGTATAACTGAGGCCTTGACTGCTATGTTGGTGTTAGACGTGGGTCCGGTATCCACCATTAGTGCAGTGGGATTTAGACAATTGATGGAGGTAGTGTGTCCCCGGTTCCAAATACCGTCTAGATTCCACCTGCATCCTCAAAGCAGCAGCGACAAGCGTGCGTCTGTCTGTTAAAGGGTGGTGTAACCCTCAAAGTGCGCTCCACAAACAATAAAATAATTCTTATTTTTTTTTCTGTCTATTTGAAATGTGTGGGCTGTAGCCGCACCTGCATCCTTAAAGCAGCAGCGACAAGCGTGCGTCTGTCTGTTAAAGGGTGGTGTAACCCTCAAAGTGCGCTCCTCAAACAATAAAAAACTTCTTTTTTGTTTTTCTGTCTTCGTGAAATGTGTGGGCTGTAGCCCCACTTGAATCCTCAAAGTAGCAGCGACAAGCATGCGTCTGTCTGTTAAAGGGTGGTGTAACCCTCAAAGTGTGCTCCACAAACAATAAAAATATTCTTCTTTTTTTTCTGTCTTTGTGAATTGTGTGGGCTGTAGCCGCACTTGAATCCTCAAAGCAGCAGCGACAAGCGTGCATCTGTCTGTTAAAGGGTGGTGTAACCCTCAAAGTGCTCCAAAAAATAAAAAACTATTTTTTTTATGTGTTTGTGACTTGTGTGCGATGTAGCCGCACGTGCATCAACACAGTAGCAGCGCCAAGCGTGCGCCTGTGTCATAAATCAAGGGCCGGTTTGGACATCTGGTCCGGACTGAAGGACTTGCCAACAATTTCTGACAAGTCTACTGTCACTGCATATGATACTGTCCTCAAAGCAGCAGCAACAAGCGTGCGCCTGTCTGTTAAAGGGTGGTGTAACCCTCAAAGTGCGCTCCACAAACAATTAAAAAATTCTTATTTTTTTTTCTGTCTTTGTGAAATGTGTGGGCTGTAGCTTCACCTGCATCCTTAATCAGCAGCGACAAGAGTGCATCTGTCTGTTAAAGGGTGGTGTAACCCTCAAAGTGCGCTCCTCAAACAATAAAAATATTCTTTTTTTTTCTGTCTTTGTGAATTGTGTGGGCTGTAGCCGCACTTGCATCCTCAAAGCAGCAGCGACAAGCGTGCATCTGTCTGTTAAAGGGTGGTGTAACCCTCAAAGTGCGCTCCACAAACAATAAAAATATTCTTCTTTTTTTTCTGTCTTTGTGAATTGTGTGGGCTGTAGCCGCACTTGAATCCTCAAAGCAGCAGCGACAAGCGTGCGTCTGTCTGTTAAAGGGTGGTGTAACCCTCAAAGTGCTCCAAAAAATAAAAAACTATTTTTTTTATGTGTTTGTGACTTGTGTGCGATGTAGCTGCACGTGCATCAACACAGTAGCAGCGCCAAGCGTGCGCCTGTGTCATAAGTCAAGGGCCGGTTTGGACATCTGGTCCGGACTGAAGGACGTGCCAACAATTTCTGACAAGTCTACTGTCACTGCATATGATACTGTCCTCAAAGCAGCAGCGACAAGCGTGCGTCTGTCTGTTAAAGGGTGGTGTAACCCTCAAAGTGCGCTCCACAAACAATAAAAATATTCTTCTTTTTTTTCTGTCTTTGTGAAATGTGTGGGCTGTAGCCGCACCTGCATCCTTAAAGCAGCAGCGACAAGCGTGCGTCTGTCTGTTAAAGGATTACGTCGGTGACAACATCCAAGTAGGCATGTCAGACAGTCCGTACCTGTACTGGCAGGAAAAAGAAGCGATTTGGAGGTCCCTTTACAAACTGGCTCTATTTTACCTGAGTTGCCCCCGCTCCAGTGTGTACTCCGAAAGAGTGTTTAGTGCAGCCGGGAACCTTGTCAGCGAAAGGAGGTTGCTTCCACAAAATGTGGAGAAGATGATGTTCATAAAATGAATTATCAACTCTTCCAGGGAGACCAGCCTCCTGAACGTACAGAGGGTTCTGTGGTTGTGGATTCCAGTGGGGATGAATTAATACTCTATGAGGATGTACACAACACTGAAGAGGGTGAGGAATCGGTGGATGAGGAGGATGAGGACGACATCTTGCCTCCGTAGAGCCAGTTTGTGCAGGGACAGATTAATTGCCAGCTTGTTTTGTGGGGGCCCAAACGAACCAATCATTTCAGCCACAGTCATGTGGCAGACCCTGGCGCTGAAATGATTGGTTTGTTAAAGTGTGCATGTCCTATTTATACAACATAAGGGTGGGTGGGAGGGCCCAAGGATAATTCCATCTTGCACCTCTTTTTTTTCTTTGCAGTAAGTACTGTTTCGGGTCTAGTTTTTCAAACTGCCATCCTGTCTGCCACTGCAGTGTCACTCCTAGATGGGCCACGTGTTTGTGCCGCCCACTCGTGTCGCTTAGCATAGTCATCCAGCTACCTCGGTGCAACCTTTTGGACATAAAAACACTATTGTGAGGTGTTAGGTGTTCAGAATAGACTGGAAATGAGTGGGAATTAAGGTTATTGAGGTTAATAATAGCATAGGAGCAGAAAAACCCACACATTCTGTGATTTTAGCCTCTTTTTATGATTTTCTTTTTAAAAATACAGATTCAAAACACAAAACCCAGAACCCAAAACATGGAAGGGTGGTTTTGGCAAAACCAATCCAGATCCAAAACATGAAGAAAGATCCAGATCCAAAACCAAAACACAAAACACGAAAAGTGGCCGGTGCACACCCCTAATACACACTAGGGGTCACATCACTTCCTCCCCCAGTACAGCTTACACTCTATATTCCCCATCACATGGTCACATACATACACACTAGGGGTCACATCAGTCCCTGCCCCAGTGCTTATACTCTATATTCCCCATCACATGGTCACACACATACACACTAGGGGTCACATCAGTCCCTGCCCAAGTGCTTACACTCTATATTCCCCATCACATGGTCACACACATACACACTAGGGGTCACATCACTCCCTGCCCCACTACAGCTTACACTCTATATTCGCCATCACATGGTCACACACATACACACTAGGGGTCACATCACTCCCTGCCCCACTGCAGCTTACACTCTATATTCCCCATCACATGGTCACATACATACACACTAAGGGTCACATCATTCCCTGCCCCAGTGCTTACACTCTATATTCCCCATCACATGGTCACACACATACACACTAGGGGTCACATCACTCCCTGCCCCAGTGCTTACACTCTATATTCCCTATCACATGGTCACACACATACACACTAGGGGTCACATCACTCCCTGCCCCATTGCTTACACTCTATATTCCCCATCACATGGTCACACACATACACACTAGGGGTCACATCAGTCCCTGCCCCAGTGCTTACACTCTATATTCCCCATCACATGGTCACACACATACACACTAGGGGTCACATCAGTCCCTGCCCCAGTACATCTTACACTCTATATTCCCCATCACATGGTCACACACATACACACTAGGGGTCACATCACTCCCTGCCCCAGTACAGCTTACACTCTATATTCCCCATCACATGGTCACACACATACACACTAGGGGTCACATCAGTCCCTGCCCCAGTGCTTACACTCTATATTCCCCATCACATGGTCACACACATACACACTAGGGGTCACATCACTCCCTGCCCCAGTACAGCTTACACTCTATATTCCCCATCACATGGTCACGCACATACACACTAGGGGTCACATCACTCCCTGCCCCAGTGCTTACACTCTATATTCCCCATCACATGGTCACACACATACACACTAGGGGTCACATCAGTCCCTGCCCCAGTACATCTTACACTCTATATTCCCCATCACATGGTCACACACATACACACTAGGGGTCACATCACTTCCTGCCCCAGTACAGCTTACACTCTATATTCCCCATCACATGGTCACACACATACACACTAGGGGTCACATCACTCCCTGCCCCAGTGCAGCTTACACTCTATATTCCCCATCACATGGTCACACACATACACACTAGGGGTCACATCACTTCCTGCCCCAGTACAGCTTACACTCTATATTCCCCATCACATGGTCACATACATACACACTAGGGGTCACATCAGTCCCTGCCCCAGTGCTTACACTCTATATTCCCCATCACATGGTCACACACATAAACACTAGGGGTCACATCACTCCCTGCCCCAGTACAGCTTACACTCTATATTCCCCATCACATGGTCACACACATACACACTAGGGGTCACATAACTCCCTGCCCCAGTGCTTACACTCTATATTCCCCATCACATGGTCACACACATACACACTAGGGGTCACATCAGTCCCTGCCCCAGTACATCTTACACTCTATATTCCCCATCACATGGTCACACATATACACACTAGTGGTCACATCACTTCCTGCCCCAGTACAGCTTACACTCTATATTCCCCATCACATGGTCACATACATACACACTAGGGGTCACATCACTCCCTGCCCCAGTGCTTACACTCTATATTCCCCATCACATGGTCACACACATACACACTAGGGGTCACATCACTCCCTGCCCCAGTACAGCTTACACTCTATATTCCCCATCACATGGTCACGCACATACACACTAGGGGTCACATCACTCCCTGCCCCAGTGCTTACACTCTATATTCCCCATCACATGGTCACACACATACACACTAGGGGTCACATCAGTCCCTGCCCCAGTACATCTTACACTCTATATTCCCCATCACATGGTCACACACATACACACTAGGGGTCACATCACTCCCTGCCCCAGTGCAGCTTACACTCTATATTCCCCATCACATGGTCACACACATACACACTAGGGGTCACATCACTTCCTGCCCCAGTACAGCTTACACTCTATATTCCCCATCACATGGTCACATACATACACACTAGGGGTCACATCAGTCCCTGCCCCAGTGCTTACACTCTATATTCCCCATCACATGGTCACACACATAAACACTAGGGGTCACATCACTCCCTGCCCCAGTACAGCTTACACTCTATATTCCCCATCACATGGTCACACACATACACACTAGGGGTCACATAACTCCCTGCCCCAGTGCTTACACTCTATATTCCCCATCACATGGTCACACACATACACACTAGGGGTCACATCAGTCCCTGCCCCAGTACATCTTACACTCTATATTCCCCATCACATGGTCACACATATACACACTAGGGGTCACATCACTTCCTGCCCCAGTACAGCTTACACTCTATATTCCCCATCACATGGTCACATACATACACACTAGGGGTCACATCACTCCCAGCCCCAGTGCTTACACTCTATATTCCCCATCACATGGTCACACACATACACACTAGGGGTCACATCACTCCCTGCCCCAGTACAGCTTACACTCTATATTCCCCATCACATGGTCACACACATACACACTAGGGGTCACATCACTCCCTGCCCCAGTGCTGCTTACACTCTATATTCCCCATCACATGGTCACACACATACACACTAGCTGTCACCTCACTCCCTGCCCCAGTGCTTACACTCTATATTCCCCATCACATGGTCACACACATACACACTAGAGGTCACATCACTCCCTGCCCCAGTGCTGCTGACACTCTATATTCCCCATCACATGGTCACACACATACACACTAGGGTTAATTTTTTTGTTTGGAGCCAATTAAAAATACTGGTATATTTTTAGTGTGGGAGGAAACCGGAGCACCCGGAAAAAAACCCACGCAAGCACAGGGAGAGTATAAGAACTCCACACAGTTAGAATGGAACCCACTACCTCAGTGATGTGAGACAATAATGCTAACCATTACACCGTCTGTGCAGCCCAGGGATATCAGTGGCCCCACAAACTGGATTTAGCAGGCGTGCCGGTGCCCCCCCCCCACACACATACACACACACACTGGGTATAGCTAAAGTACCGATGCCCTCACACACTGGGTATAGCTAAAGTACCGGTGCCCTCACATACTGGGTATAGCTAAAGTGCCACTGCCCTCACAAACTGGGTATAGCTAAAGTACCAGTGCCCTCACACTCTGGGTATAGCTAAAGTACCGGTGCCCTCACACACTGGGTATAGCTAAAGTACCGGTGCCCTCACATACTGGGTATAGCTAAAGTACCGGTGCCCTAACACACTGGGTATAGCTAAAGTACCGGTGCCCTCACACACTGGATATAGCTAAAGTACCGGTGCCCTCACACACTGGGTATAGCTTAAGTACCGGGGCCCTCACACACTGGGTATAGCTAAAGTACCGGTGCCCTCACACACTGGGTATAGCTAAAGTACCGGTGCCCTCACACACTGGGTATAGCTAAAGTACCGGTGTCCTCACACACTGGGTATAGCTAAAGTACCGGTGCCCTCACACACTGGGTATAGCTAAAGTACCGGTGCCCTCACACACTGGGTATAGCTAAAGTACCGGTGCCCTCAGACACTGGGTATAGCTAAAGTACCGGTGCCCTCACACACTGGGTATAGCTAAAGTACCGGTGCCCTCAGACACTGGGTATAGCTAATGTACCGGTGCCCTCACACACTGGGTATAGCTAAAGTACCGGTGCCCTAACACACTGGGTATAGCTAAAGTACCGGTGCCCTCACACACTGGGTATAGCTAAAGTACCGGTGCCCTCAGACACTGGGTATAGCTAAAGTACCGGTGCCCTCACACACTGGGTATAGCTAAAGTACCGGTGCCCTCACACACTGGGTATAGCTAAAGCACCGGTGCCCTCACACACTGGGTATAGCTAAAGTACCGGTGCCCTCACACACTGGGTATAGCTAAAGTACCGGTGCCCTAACAAACTGGATATAGCTAAAGTACCGGTGCCCTAACACACTGGGTATAGCTAAAGTACCGGTGCCCTCACACACTGGGTATAGCTAAAGTACCGGTGCCCTCACACACTGGGTATAGCTAAAGTACCGGTGCCCTCACACACTGGGTATAGCTAATGTACCGGTGCCCTCACACACTGGGTATAGCTAAAGTACCGGTGCCCTCACACACTGGATTTAGCTAAAGTACCGGTGCCCTCACACACTGGATATAGCTAAAGTACCGGTGCCCTCACACACTGGGTATAGCTAAAGTACCGGTGCCCTCACACACTGGGTATAGCTAAAGTACCGGTGCCCTCACACACTGGGTATAGCTAAAATACCGGTGCCCTCACACACT
The DNA here is from genome assembly GCA_031769625.1 of Taudactylus pleione. Classification (NCBI taxonomy): domain Eukaryota; kingdom Metazoa; phylum Chordata; class Amphibia; order Anura; family Myobatrachidae; genus Taudactylus; species Taudactylus pleione. The sequence goes on from JAUIMM010000836.1 coordinate 570,425, forward strand.
GGGTATAGCTAAAGTACCGGTGCCCTAACACACTGGGTATAGCTAAAGTACTGGTGCCCTCACACACTGGGTATAGCTAAAGTACCGGTGCCCTCACACACTGGGTATAGCTAAAGTACCGGTGCCCTCACACACTGGGTATAGCTAAAGTACCGGTGCCCTCAGACACTGGGTATAGCTAAAGTACCGGTGCCCTCACACACTGGGTATAGCTAAAGTACCGGTGCCATCAGACACTGGGTATAGCTAAAGTACCGGTGCCCTCACACACTGGGTATAGCTAAAGTACCGGTGCCCTCACACACTGGGTATAGCTAAAGTACCGGTGCCCTAACACACTGGGTATAGCTAAAGTACCGGTGCCCTAACACACTGGTTATAGCTAAAGTACCAGTGCCCTCACACACTGGGTATAGCTAAAGTACCAGTTGCCTCACACACTGGGTATAGCTAAAGTACCGGTGCCCTAACACACTGGGTATAGCTAAAGTACCGGTGCCCTCACACACTGGGTATAGCTAAAGTACCGGTGCCCTCACACACTGGGTATAGCTAAAGTACTGATGCCCTCACACACTGGGTATAGCTAAAGTACCGGTGCCTTCACACACTGGGTATAGCTAAAGTACCGGTGCCCTCACACACTGGGTATAGCTAAAGTACCGGTGCCCTACCACACTGGGTATAGCTAAAGTACCGGTGCCCTTACACACTGGGTATAGCTAAAGTACCGGTGCCCTCACACACTGGGTATAGCTAAAGTACCGGTGCCCTCACACACTGGGTATAGCTAAAGTACCGGTGCCCTTACACACTGGGTATAGCTAAAGTACCGGTGCCCTCACACATTGTATATCTTTAGTGCTTATTAACTTAACTTGCCAACAGTCAGCTCCCTCCCTCCTTCAAGGAAGCCAGGCAAGAAAATCAATGCGGCCGCCCTCATTCAGAGCGAGCGCTTGCATTTTGAGAGCGCCTCTGAATGAGGTCCAGAGATTGGAGCCATCTCTTTGCTGTGTTCTTCTTACCAGGGTGAGTGTAAATGGGATGAGTTCCCCCTGGCTGTTTGCAGGCTTATCCCTGGGTACTGGAGAGGCTCTGGCTGTTATACTGTGCCCTGCGCAGCCTGGCAGCAGGGCGAGCTTTCATGTCATTTACTAGACCTCATCTAATAGTGCTGAATACAGTAATTATGATTTGTTGTAATATCAGAGACAATGGATATAATGAGTTCAACATATAATTATATTGTAATATAAAAATAGACCAGTTTGATAATTACAGGGACAATAACACAAAAAATAAATACATTTCAGTATATAATGGGAAGATGGTAATACCATAGGTTTCCCCATTTAGCTTCTAGTACTAAAAGGAGACAAGTAAAATCCTGACAATGACACGGACAGCTCCATTGTGTCCCTAAAAGATCCGACACTAATGAGCCTCTCCTATTAAGGAGCTTTGGGGTCTATTTACTAAGCAGTGTTAGGAGACAGAGGGCCTGATTCAGACCCGGACGCTATGTGCGGACGGTCGTTCAAAACAAGGGGTCTGCAATTTAAATTGTGCGCTCGCTCATTGCGGTTTGTTGACACCTCTATGTCTGAGCGAGCGAATGAAAAATGCGCTCCCTATTTTGCAAAGACGCCCCTTTGCCGTTCGCATCACACGTCATCTCCGGTATTTATTTGATTAATTGGGTACATCGAAAGGCGTCTGAACTGCTCGCAGTGCTTGTGGTAGGATTTACTTCCCGCTATCACTGCGAGCAGTTCAGGCTAAAAGACAACCAAGTGACGTGGTCGATGACGCTGCTTTGTTAATTATGCACTCCCATTAAACGCCCTTTTGACCGTTTGGCACGCCTGCGTTCGGATCTCCACTCCCCTCGTTTTCAAGCACTTTCCCCTGTTACCACCCACAAACGGTACATTCTGTCAATCACATTAGCAGTCCCTCGCTGTTTTGCGAGCGCTCGATTTCCGACCGCAATGATTGGTTTAAGCATGCACATTACGACCCATACACATGCGCAGTTGTGCGAACATCGCTCAGAGCGAACGAGCGGACGCTTACGAGTGGCTCTGAATCAGGCCCAGAGTGAGAAGTGAGAAGGTACCAGCCAATCAGCTCCTAACTGCCATCTCACAGGCTGTGTTTGAAAAATGACAGTTAGGAGCTGATTGGCTGGCACCTTATCACTTTTCACTCTGTCTCCTAACACTGCTTAGTAAATAGACCCCTTATTCTTGCTCATTTGCTGAATAATGTCTGTCTATTTCGCTATAAGTGCCTGATTTGCTACGGATCGCAACTGTAATTGCGTTTACGCACGCAGTATCACCGCTATGATATGCTAATCCATTGCAATCGCTATGCCGCCGAAGCACATAAGGACGCCCACTTTACTTTACACGGATCCGTAATCTTTAGCAAGCCTGAGAAACCATCGGTAACATCGGGAGCCATCGCAGCCTCACGCACACTTGCACAAGCTCTGACCTTGCTTAGGAATTGCTAACTTCTATGCATGCTATGTGTCCTCAGGCTGCACAAGGCATCGCAGATGTTAATTTATGTACACCCTCGTAATGGCGTTTGGAATGATTGCGCCTTAGTGCGCATGTACAGTAGGGAAATCGCCTCCTGAGTCTACTGAACCTGTCAGTGCATCGCGGCCGCCGGAGAGAGAGGAGGGGGCCCCGGACAGTGAGTGAGCACAGGCCCCCTCCTCACTACACATGCCCCTGGGTTTGACAGCCCTTATAACAAGGGGTGAAGACCGAGTACCCGATGGGTTGGAAAGAGGTGCCCGGTCCGTACTGCAGTGTGTAGAAGCATTCGGCGCACACTAGACACATAGACGCTGCCCGTTGCTGTGAAGTCTGGTGGTTAGGGTGTGTGATTGCGTTAGTGTGCAGGGGCACCGAGAGGGCCGGCCGAATCAGGAGGGTAGGCAAGTATGACATGTACATGTTTGTAAGCGCGTGACATGAGAGCAGCCTGGTAGCCCTGAATGTTAGAATGCCAGGGCAGTTTCGGCTTATGTCTGAATGGGGTTGACCTGGGAGTTTCCCGGGTCTCGGGTACAGTGTGAAAGGGGGCCTGGAGCAAAACCCGGGTTTTTGATAGAGTAATTCAAGTGCATAAGCCACTTATTATACATATTATCTGCAGTGTATAGCTAATGGGTGTGCATTGTGTACTGTGGGCCTGATTCAGAGCCGGACGCTCTGACAGAGCGCTCGCTCTGAATCAGGGCCAGCATTCTGTTTTTTTAGAGCGGCCTCCTGGCCGCTCGCATAGCTGTGGGTTACCACCCACAGCTATAGCGAGCAGCCAGGAAAATGGTTGCGATGGTCAAGACCATCGTGACCATCGGACTTGCGACGAGACCCTTGTGGTAGGGTCTCGTTGCCGCAAGCCCTAAAGTGCTTTCGGCTCTAACAGAGCCGGAAACCTTCCTACTGACATCACTCGTGATGTCAGTGGGGCCGGCCCAAGACCCTTGGGAACGCTTGGGAACGCCTCCGTCTGGGCAGCCACGCCCCCGGCCCGCCCACCAAAGGGGCCGTGCTGTCACTCAACATCGACAGCACGCCCCCTTTGGTACGAGACCCGGAGCGACGGTTCGCCGTCGCTATCCGGGTCTCGCGCATGCGCACGACAGAACCGGCAAAAATGCTAAAAAGCACTGGGCCACCATCGACCCGCTTGCGAACGCACAGCACTCGCGAGCGGGTCTGAATCCGGCCCAGTGTTTTTTACCATTTTTGTACACGCAGTGAAACCGTACCTCCTGACGTAAAGGGGCGCTGCAGTTCCTGACTAGCATATGCTTCTGAGAATAGGTCGCAAAAATGTAACTTTTTGTCGGATGCATTTGGCGGCTGCGTTTGCGCCTGTCTCTGTATAAAGCTCGCTGACGCTGATTTCAGTTTATCCATCACCACCGTGTAAGGATGTAATTTGGAAAAAGCGTCCCTGTCTCTGAGATGGACACTGTGTCGGTGCTGCACGCAGCTGGCCAATTTTTAATTTCGGCCTCCCAGTCGCACAGCGCACAAACTTGCACCTGCCATAGGGCGAGAAATGTACCGTTGCAAGTGGGCGCCTCTGAGACGCAAAATCATCCTCTGCATTAGCACACAAAACGCAGGCGCTGCACCCAAATGGTCTTTTAGGACTTTCTATAAACCCCGGGGGGGGGGGTGACAAATGTCAGCGTTTAATAAACGCTCGGGACCTGTGGGATCGCCGTACAGGTCTGTTATACGTTAACCTTTTTGTAATATCATTTTCAGATAAAGAAAATGGGAAACATCTGCACCGTGCGCAGCTGAAAGGAATCATGTGCGTTATTTAATTTGGAGATCATGGAGAACAGATCAAACTCATTACCACACCTGTATAATAATATATTGTCCACAGGCCTTTGATAATTCAGAATAAAGTTCCCATGTTATATATTATAAATGAAAAAAGCATGCGAAAAATCCATTGAAATTCCATATAATGATATTTTAGTAACAGAGAACACTTATGAAAAATGGACGAGTATTTCTAAATACATTAAGGGTGTCACAGATTTGGCCGCAAAATGAGTGTAATTTGCAGTTAAATAAAATTGCAGGCAAAGCGTATTGAGCCCCTATGTACAGCTGGTGTGTTCTGGTCAGTGACTGGCTTAGGTCTGGCAGACGTCACAGACACTTAAGTCCCTCTTGCACTCATATTGCAAACCATTTATTTTGTGTGCAACAAACACAGGACCTCATTCAGAGTCGGTCGTTGCGGCCGCACGGTCGTAAGGTAAAAGGGTCCGGATATGCAAATGAAGCGCTCGCAAGTTGCGTCGCTAAGATGAGATCGTTAGCTGGACGAGCGAGGGGAGGATGCAGCCGTAAGACTAAAAATACGTCCCCTTCTCGTTCGCATTACACGTCATCTCCGGGCATATAATGATTAATCGAGACCATCGGAGCTGGTCGTAGAGCTTAAGGTTGACCATACCCTCTCTTAAGCACTACGATCAAGTCAGTGTAATAACCTCCCATGTCACATGTGCCATGACACTACTGTACTTAGTTAATTATGCACTCCCATAAAATGCAGTTTGCATAGTCAGGCACGCCTGCGTTCGGATCTCCACTCCCCCGTTCACAAGCACCTTCCCCTGTTACCACCCACAAACGCCTCATTCTGTCACTCAAACTAACGACCTGGCCAAGTTGAAGGAGAGAGATATTTCCGATCGTAACAGCTAGTTTACGCACACGCATTCCGAATTTTACGCATGCGCAGTTTAGCAAACATCGGTGGCGTACGACCGTGCGGCTGCAACGATCGACTCTGAATGAGGTCCACAGACCCTCCAACATGACCCCGTCCCCCGGGTATAAAATGCTCTGCTCCTTCTCACTTCATGTGTGATTGCAGTCACCTGTGTTGAACCAATGAATTGACGAGAAGGGTGACATGTGACTGCAATCATACATGTAGCGGGATGTAGTGTGCTACTTACCGCCAGACAACGCATTTCTACTGATCGCATATACACTAACATATGCGATCAGTAGCACAAAGGGCAGCTCTTTACGATCCATGGACTTCCGGGTTTATGACCCGGGAGTCCGTCTGCTCATGCGCAGAGTGACGTGGTGGCCGCAGGGCATGCTGGGAGGGTCTCCCTCATACCATAGGCCTCATAGGCTTCTATAGGGTAACGCCAGCAAAAGCTTAACCTCCTCCCATTGCCTAACCTGAACCCTCCCTCCCACAGCCTAACCTCCTCCCATATCCTATCCCGAACCTTCCTTCCCACAGCCTAACCTCCTCCTATAACCTATCCCGAACCTTCCTTCTCACAGCCTAACCTCCTCCTATAGCCTAACCCGAACCCTCCCTCCCACAGCCTAACCTCCTTCCATAGCCTAACCTGAACCCTCCCTCCCACAGCCTAACCTCCTCCCGTAGCCTAACCTGAACCCTCCCTCCCACAGCCTAACCTCCTCCTATAACCTATCCCGAACCATCCTTCTCACAGCCTAACCTCCTCCTATAGCCTAACCCGAACCCTCCCTCCCACAGCCTAACCTCCTTCCATAGCCTAACCTGAACCCTCCCTCCCACAGCCTAACCTCCTCCCGTAGCCTAACCTGAACCCTCCCTCCCACAGCCTAACCTCCTTCCATAACCTAACCTGAACCCTCCCTCCCACAGCCTAACCTCCTACCGTAGCCTAACCTGAACCCTCCCTCCCATGGCCTAACCTCCTCCCGTAGCCTAACCTGAACCCTCCCTCCCACAGCCTAACCTCCTTCCATAACCTAACCTGAACCCTCCCTCCCACGGCCTAACCTCCTCCCATAGCCTAACCTGAACCCTCCCTCCCACGGCCTAACCTCCTCCCATAGCCTAACCTGAACCCTCCCTCCCACAGCCTAACCTCCTTCCATAGCCTAACCCTCCCACCTGCAGCCTAAATGATACCTCCCCACGAAGCCTATCCTAAACTCCTCAGAGCCTAACCCTAATGACAACATTCAAACAAATGTAAACATTTCACAGGTCAATTTTACAATGTCGGCATCATAACTATCAACATTGTGGTGTAAACATTATGTTGTATATGTCTACCTAATGACTACGGGGTCTATGTACTAAGCCTTGGAGAGAGATAAAGCGAATGGAGATAAAAAGTACCAACCAATCAGCTCCTAACTGTCATGTCACAGGCTGTATTTGAAAAATAACAGTTAGGAGCTGATTGGTTGGTACTTTATCTCCGTCCACTTTATCTCTCCCCAAGGTTTAGGGTCTGATTCAGCAGCGAACGCAAATGCAATCGTCTAAAGATCGCAGTCACTAAAATATGCCATTGCTTGCCAAAACACAGCCGGCATAAAGATGCCCAATGGCGCTCGTCTGCGTAAACATCGGTACCATCGACACCAGGGGCGTTTCTAGAGAGGAATGGGCCCGTGTGCAGTCTCCAACACGGGCCCCCTCCTCTCTGTCCGGCAGCCAGCAGTGGACTGAACTGTGCGCAGCCAGCACCGGAGTTATAGACTCTGGGCACTAGAGTGCGGCCATAGTCTAAAGAGTATGCTCAGGTCACCAGGAAAATGCTGGCGGCGGCCATTTTCCCTGTACTGCGCATACAACGGGAAATGACTTGGCGGCCATTTTCCAGTTTTTACAGCGCCGGACCCCCGCGCCGACGTGGGACTCCAGAGAGGTAAGTAATACTATGAGTGCAGGGTGTGCGATGCGGAGCCCCCCTGGACCCATTATAGATAACCCCCTGATCTAGCACATCAGCCAGTCACGCAGCATTTACACCAGGTCTGACCAGGCGAAGCCACTGCAAGTCTGCTCGCACGCAGTCAGCTCTCATGCTACGTATGCACTCGCCATGGCTAATTTATGCACGCCCATGACACGGACAGATACCCTGCAAATAGAATAAACATGCACCAGACCGTCTGTTTTACATACAGTATATGTACGTATTACCACAATTATAAATATCGAAAGTCCATCTGGTTACGACTGTTGTAGTTCAAACTTCCATAATCTCCAGAGAAAATCCATATGAAAGAAATTAAAAAATGAACAATATATTGGTATTTATGTTTTGACCAAAGGTATATAACATCCTTTACATGTATTCCTATGGGGTTTTTTCAAAGTGGTATATAGAAATTAATCCTTCACCGTACACAAAAGGCAAAGAACTCCATATAGCTCACATGTATGCTTACATGTAACCGGCGTGTACTTATAGACTGGGCATCTTTAATCTTTACCCATTTGCACAAGGTATTCTATGGTGATGAGGACCCCAGCCAGGCCAAGTGTTCTATAGTGAGGAGGACCCCAGCCAGGCCAAGTGTTCTATGGTGATGAGGACCACAGCCAGGCCAAGTGTTCTATGGTGATGAGGACCCCGGCCAGGCCAAGTGTTCTATGGTGATGAGGACCCCAGCCAGGCCAAGTATTCTATGGTGATGAGGACCACAGCCAGGCCAAGTTTTCTGTGATGATGTGGACCCTAGCCAGGCCAAGTGTTCTATGGTGATGAGAACCCCAGCCAGGCCAAGTGTTCTGTGGTGATGAGGACCCCAGCCAGGCCAAGTGTTCTATGGTGATGAGGACCCCAGCCAGGCCAAGTGTTCTATGGTGATGAGTACTCCAGCCAGGCCAAGTGTTCTATGGTGATGAGGACCCCAGCCAGGCCAAGTATTCTATGGTGATGAGGACCCCAGCCAGGCCAAGTGTTTTATGGTGATGAGGACCCCAGCCAGGCCAAGTGTTATTATTATTATTATTATTAGCATTTATTTATATGGCGCCACAAGTGTTCCGCAGCGCCTTACAAAGTACAAAAACAAATTGTATACAAGTGACTTACAGAACAATACAATACAGGACATGGATAATATACATTGCTACATTAGTGACCATATCACCCAGATAAGCAACAGAGCATAAGCAACCAAGTGTTAGGTGCCCTAGTGGTGAGTAAGAAGTAAATGACACTATAGTAAGGAGAAGCACAAGAGGGTAGATGGCCCTGCTCGTGAGAGCTTACATTCTAAAAAGGTGGGGAAGAGTGTTCTATGGTGATGAGGACCGCAACCAGGCCAAGTGTTCTATGGTGATGAGGACCCCAGCCAGGCCAAGTGTTTATGGTGATGTGGACCCCAGCCAGGCCAAGTGTTCTATGGTGATGAGGACCACAGCCAGGCCAAGTTTTCTGTGATGATGTGGACCCTAGCCAGGCCAAGTGTTCTATGGTGATGAGAACCCCAGCCAGGCCAAGTGTTCTGTGGTGATGAGGACCCCAGCCAGGCCAAGTGTTTCTATGGTGATGAGGAGCCCAGCCAGGCAAAGTGTTCTATGGTGATGAGGACCCCAGCCAGGCCAAGTGTTCTATGGTGATGAGGACCCCAACCAGCGGGGCATTTTTGGCTGCAGGGGAGGACTGAAGTGGCCCAACATGCGCCAGGCCTAATTTACTAGTGCATGATATTTTATAACGTTGGGTGTATGACCTTTGTTCCACACAGATGGGTTTGATAGGACAATTTCATACTGGTTGTAGTCATAAAATTTTAACTGTACATGAATATTCTATGTTATTTTTATCTAATATCCAGCCATCAATCTGTTAATAAGGATACAGTGTTTGGATCTTACCATCCCCATCAATCCAGTGCCTAACAAAAACACAGGCAATAAAATGCTGCGCTCTGTAAATAACCCTTTATAATTACCACATGAAGGAATCTGGAAGTTGCCCAAAAATGATTAATTCTTGATGATAAATATAATTATCTTAGTAGAAAGGAATAAACCCAGACTTCGGAACGCTACTGGTCTTGTCTGACGAGAATAATTTATTATATATGGAAATTAACAATTACATTAATCATATTGCTTCACTTTCTGATGGTAAAAACATCCACGCACACCTTGTCCTTAACAAGTTTTCTCCAAGATACTTCACGTGCCCCAAACGAAGGCTTTCCTCGGAATTACCAGGAACGTAGACAGACATTATTAGGCCATAGCTGGAGGAAAGTTTGGTATCGTTTTTTCTGGGGGGGGCTGTGGAAAATTTCACAACGCGTCTCAGTGGAAAATGATGACTAAAGCCAGGTTCCTAAATGGTTTCACAAAACCATATTTAAACATCTATGCACACGAAAAGCTCATAAATTAAGCCGGAACTAATTTATTAATGTATTAAGGGGCATATTTGTCACATCCCGCAGGTTTTATAGCAGTTCTGATGTGATAATAACGACTACATTCGCAAAGAGAAACATTTATAATTTTGCTTGAATTGACCACATTTCTCTTGCCGAGACACGGTCTCTGATAAAAGCCTGTCCTGATATCATTATCACTTTGCTTCCGGGTATGGACCTTGCAAGCCGAATGCACATGCGCCGATTACATACAGGTAGGCGGCTGTGGAGACTGGATGTTTGGTTGAGCTCTCCCTCTTCTCATGTAGTTGGAAGGCGTACTGGCACCTTAATGAAGCTGAGTATTGCAAACCTGAACATGTTTTGGGCACCTTCAGTCCTAGGGCCTGGGTGTTGCTGCACATAAGCTGGAAGTATTAGCTTGGAAACATATTAAAATCACAAATAGATGACAATTGCTTTACTAAAATAGAGTATACACGTTTAAATGCTCTCATTGCATGCAGAAGAGTCTGAGGCTTGGAGCAGGGGGCACAGATCCGCAGGCAGCAGAGACTGAACCAATACAGCAGATGATGACGGTGGCAGTTTGGAAAGGAAATCACAATAATACTGTGTAACTTTAGCTAAATAACTTAAGTTTGACGCACAAGACCTGGATAGCGACGGGCAATCCGTCGCTCCGGGTCTCGCACCAAAGCAGGCGTGCTGTCGATGTTGAGTGACAGCACGCCCCCTTTGGTGGGCGGGCCGGGGGGGTGGCAGCCCAGACGAAGGAGTTCCCATGAGAACGCCTACCGTCTGGGGGCGGTCCCACTGACATCACTTGTGATGTCAGTGGGAGAGCTTTCGGCTCTGTTTGAGCCGAAAGCTCTCTGGGGCTTGCGGCCACGAGACCCTACCAGAAGGGTCTCGACGCAAGCCCGATGGTCGCAATGGTCTTGACCATCGCGACCATCGTCCTGGCCGCTCGCATTAGCTGTGGGTGGCAACCCACAGCAATGCGAGCGGCCAGGAGGCCACTCCATAAAAGAAAAAAAGACACCCTGATTCAGAGCGAGTGTTCTGTCAGAGCGTCCGCCTCTGAATCAGGGCCGCAGTACGCCTAGGGACTGAGGCAAGTGTCAAAGTGTCAGTAGGTACTTGGATGGCCTTCTGAACCCACGGAGAATTAATAAGCTATTAAAGAGAAGGAAATTTAATTAACGCTGAACTCAGGATTGGGTACAGGGAGTATTACTGTGATACAGGTTACGTACTAGTACATCACACACCACAGATGGAGAAAATGTGCAGAATATGAGATTTCCCTGCTACTGCTGCATCATCCTGCATGTACTGGGCCATGTACACAGAAACATCTAGCCCTGCTACTGCTGCATCATCATGCGTGTACTGGGCCATGTACACAGAAACATCTAGCCCTGCTACTGCTACATCATCCTGCATGTACCAGGCCATATACACAGAAACATCTAGCCCTGCTGCTGCTGCATCATCCTGCATGTACTGGACCATGTACACAGAAACATCTAGCCCTGCTACTGCTGCATCATCCTGCATGTACTGGACCATGTACACAGAAACATCTAGCCCTGCTACTGCTGCATCATCCTGCATGTACTGGACCATGTACACAGAAACATCTAGCCCTGCTACTGCTGCATCATCCTGCATGTACCAGGCCATGTACACACAAACATCTAGCCCTGCTACTGCTGCATCATCCTGCATGTACAGGACCATGTACACAGAAACATCTAGCCCTGCTACTGCTGCATCATCCTGCGTGTACTGGACCATGTACACACAAATATCTAGCCCTGCTACTGCTGCATCATCCTGCATGTTCCAGGCCATGTACACACAAACATCTAGCCCTGCTACTGCTGCATCATCCTGCATGTTCCAGGCCATGTACACACAAACATCTAGCCCTTCTACGCTCCATCATCCTGCATGTACTGGACCTTGTACACAGAAACATCTAGCCCTGCTACTGCTGCATCATCCTGCATGTACCAGGCCATGTACACACAAACATCTAGCCCTGCTACTGCTGCATCATCATGCGTGTACTGGGCTATGTACACACAAACATCTAGCCCTGCTACTGCTGCATCATACTGCGTGTACTGGGCCATGTACACACAAACATCTAGCCCTGCTACTGCTGCATCATCCTGCATGTACTGGATCATGTACACAGAAACATCTAGCCCTGCTACTGCTGCATCATCCTGCGTTTACTGGACCATGTACACACAAACATCTAGCCCTGCTACTGCTGCATCATCCTGCATGTACTGGGCCATGTACACAGAAACATCTAGCCCTGCTATTGCTGCATCATCCTGCATGTACTGGACCTTGTACACACAAACATCTAGCCCTGCTACTGCTGCATCATCCTCCGTGTACTGGACCATGTACACACAAATATCTAGCCCTGCTACTGCTGCATCATCCTGCGTGTACTGGGCCATGTACACACAAACATCTAGCCCTTCTACGCTCCATCATCCTGCATGTACTGGACCATGTACACAGAAAGATCTAGCCCTGCTACTGCTGCATCATCCTGCATGTACTGGACCATGTACACAGAAACATCTAGCCCTGCTACTGCTGCATCATCCTGCATGTACTGGACCTTGTACATGCAAACATCTAGCCCTGCTACTGCTGCATCATCATGCGTGTACCAGACCATGTACACAAAAACATCTAGCCCTACTACTGCTGCATCATCCTGCGTGTAATGGACCATGGCCCTGATTCAGAGCCGGACACTCTGACCAGAGTGCTCGCTCTAAATCAGGGCCCACCTCCATTAAAATGGAGCGTCCTCCAGGACGCTCGTCTAGCTGTGGGTCACCACCCACAGCATATACGAGCGTCCAACAAGATGGTCTCGATGGTCTTGAATATAGCAACCATCGTACTTGCGAGTGAAACCCTGTGGTCGGGTTTCTCAACCGCAAGGCCAAGAGTGATTTTGGCTCTATCAGAGCCAAAATCACTCCCACTGACATCACTAGTGATGTCAGTGGGGCCGGCTTCAGACGGTAGGCGTTCTCATAGGAACGCCTCCGTCTGGCAGCCACACCCCCGGCACGCCCACCAAAGGGGGCGTGCTGTCAATCAACATCGACAGCACGCCCCCTTTGGTGTGAGACCTGGAGCGATGGAAAGTCCTTCGCTCGCCTGGTCTCGCGCATGCGCATGACGGAGCTCCCTCCGTCGTGCGCATGCGCAGTGGGGAACATCGACCCACTTGCGAGCGTACTGCCACTCGCGAGTTGGTCTGAATGACCCCCCATGTACACACAAACATCTAGCCCTACTACTGCTGCATCATCCTGCGTGTACTGGGCCATGTACACAGAAACATCTAGCCCTACTACTGCTGCATCATACTGCGTGTACTGGGCCATGTACACAGAAACATCTAGCCCTGCTACTGCTGCATCATCCTGCGTGTACTGGACCATGTACACAGAAACATCTAACCCTGCTACTGCTGCATCTTCCTGCATGTACTGGACCATGTACACAGAAAGATCTAGCCCTGCTACTGCTGCATCATCCTGCATGTACTGGACCATGTACACAGAAACATCTAGCCCTGCTACTGCTGCATCATCCTGCATGTACTGGACCTTGTACATGCAAACATCTAGCCCTGCTACTGCTGCATCATCCTGCGTGTACTGGGCCATGTACACACAAACATCTAGCCCTGCTACTGCTGCATCATCCTGCGTGTACTGGACCATGTACACACAAACATCTAGCCCTGCTGCTGCTGCATCATCCTGTGTACTGGACCATGTACACGCCAACTTCTAGCCTGCAGCATCATATTGCGTGTGCTGGACCTTGTCTGGATTGTGGGGTGACTGGAATGCCATCTGGTGGCCAGCAACCAGCTCCCGTTTCCCTCATTGTGACATCATGAGCGGGATGCATGACGCATTTCATTCGGGACGCGATGCATCCTGTCGCTCTTCGCCTGCATATCAGCATCGATAACACCGGTATGCATGAAGGAATGCACTATGGACTGCTCTCTCGGCAAGATTGGTCCTTTGCGAATGAGAAACTTCCGGGTCTATGAACCAGAACCCCCTCTGGAGTCCTTCTGCGCATGCCAGATATGGATGAAGAGAATGTGTAGGCCCCGCTCCCCCCTTTGCAATCGGTTGCCCCCTCCAGGACTCTCCTGGAGAGGGTTTAATGAAAGTAGACAAGCATGGTTTGGGAGAGAGCTGCACGGAGCCGCCACAGACGAGGTCAGAGACTACAGCTCACCTCTGCTTTACCTTTCACTTCCCAATGCATCTGTTCCATGAAACGTACAATTGCGGGTGAAATTCTGCCAGAGGTGGCTTCATTATGTCATGTGTGTGATGCCAGTAATTACTCATCTCCTTATACCCAGTTTCTTGGAAACAGCTCCTGACATAATACCAGGCACATACATTGCAAAACCTTGGGCTGAAGCGTGGCAGTAAATCATCTTACTGGTGTTTCCCACAGGACGTGATATGAGACATAAATGCTGGTCACGTATTATGTAAGATCCTCCCCTCTGGTTACCTGTTCCTGCACCCTATGACCTTGTGTTATGTGCTGATTGCAATCTCTCCAACCATAGAAACTGTGTCTGACTTACTGTTCTATATTTTACCTGCTGCAGTCATTTGTATCTAAGTCAGTGCTGTCCAGATATTTCCATGAATGCAGATGCAGATTCATGTAGGTGGATCCACAGCCAGGGACATGACCCCGGGACACAGCAGTGACTCTGGCCCTGATTCAGAGCCGGAGTAATTAGATGAACATGAAACACTTTGCTTTATAAATGGTATCATTTAGCATTTTATATTTGTACGGATGTACTATTCTTCCACTCTCCTGCCTATACCGTGCCATGCCTGGTGAGCCCGTATTATATAACAGACATAGGGGGCCTCAAGTAGAGTTTGGCGTAATTTACATTAAAGGCGCATTATGCATAGTGTACAGAGCTGTACGTCTCTTGATGTGGTGCACCTATGAAGCTGCAGACTACGTGACATATGTGCGCTGGAGCAAATGCTTACCTTGGAGGGACCCTCTAAAATGTTTTTCAGACACTGAGGAGCCTGAACCCTCAACCACCATACCACCATACGTAAAGACCCACACCCACACAAGTGTGCCCGAAATGATGGTCTATCTATGTGACGTTTGGGATTAAAATCTTCTGCAAAGTCTACAAGTGCCAGAACCTAGTACAGTAGCTACTTGTGTTTGCACTGGAGCAAGCAGAAGCAACCTAAGTGCAGAGTACCGGTCTGTCTAGTCACTATATATATATATATACATTAGGGGTGTGCACCGGCCACTTTTCGTGTTTTGTGTTTTGGTTTTGGATCTGGATCTTTCTTCGTGTTTTGGATCTGGATTGGTTTTGCCAAAACCACCCTTCCATGTTTTGGGTTCTGGGTTTTGTGTTTTGGATCTGGGTTTTGTGTTTTGGATCTGTATTTTTTTTTAAAAAAGCATAAAAACAGCTAAAATCACAGAATTTGTGGGTTTTTCTGCTCCTATGTTATTATTAACCTCAATAACCTTAATTTACACTCATTTTCAGTCTATTCTGAACACCTCACACCTCACAATAGTGTTTTTATGTCCAAATGGTTGCACCGAGGTAGCTGGATGACTATGCTAAGAGATACGAGTGGGCGGCACAAACACGTGGTCCATGTAGGAGTGGCACTGCAGTGGCAGACAGGATGGCAGTTTGAAAAACTAGGCCCCAAACTATACATAATGCAAAGAAACAAAAGAGGTGCAAGATGGAATTGTCCTTGGGCCCTCCCACCCACCCTTATGTTGTATAAACAGGACATGCACACTTTAACAAACCAAACATTTCAGCGCCAGGGTCTGCCACACGACTGTGGCTGAAATGATTGGTTTGTTTGGGCCCCCACAAAACAAGCTGGCAATTAATCTGTCCCTGCACAAACTGGCTCTACGGAGGCAAGATGTCATCCTCATCCTCCTCATCCACCGATTCCTCGCCCTCTTCAGTGTTGTGTACATCCTCATCCTCACTGAGTATTAATTCGTCCCCGCTGGAATCCACAACCACAGGTCCCTCTGTACGTTCTGGAGGCTGGTCTCCCTGGAAGAGTTGATAATTCATTTTATGAACATCATCTTCTCCACATTTTGTGGAAGCAACCTCCTACGCCTTTCGCTGACAAGGTTCCCGGCTGCACTAAACACTCTTTCGGAGTACACACTGGAGGAGGGGCAACTCAGGTAAAATAGAGCCAGTTTGTACAGGGACCTCCAAATTGCTTCTTTTTCCTGCCAGACAGATGCATGCTTGTCGCTGCTGCTTTGAGGATGCAAGTGCGTCTACAGCCCACACAATTCACAAAGACAGAAAAAAAAAGAAGAATATTTTTATTGTTTGTGTAGCACACTTTGAGGGTGTCACCACCCTTTAATAGACAGACGCACGCTTGTCGCTGCTGCTTTGAGGATGCAAGTGCGGCTTCAGCCCACACAATTCACAAAGACAGAAAAAAGAAGAAGAATATTTTTATTGTTTGTGTAGCACACTTTGAGGGTGTCACCACCCTTTAACAGACAGACGCACGCTTGTCGCTGCTGCTTTGAGGATGCAAGTGCGGCTACATCGCACACAAGTCACAAACACATAAAAAAAATTGTTTTTTATTTTTTGGAGCACTTTGAGAGTTACACCACCCTTTAACAGACAGACGCACGCTTGTCGCTGCTGCTTTGAGCATGCAAGTGCGGCTACATCGCACACAAGTCACAAACACATTAAAAAAATAGTTTTTTATTTTTTGGAGCACTTTGAGAGTTACACCACCCTTTAACAGACAGACGCACGCTTGTCGCTGCTGCTTTGAGGATGCAAGTGCGGCTACAGCCCACACAATTCACAAAGACAGAAAAAAAAAGAACAATATTTTTATTGTTTGTGTAGCACACTTTGAGGGTGTCACCACCCTTTAACAGACAGACGCATGCTTGTCGCTGCTGCTTTGAGGACAGTATCATATGCAGTGACAGAAGACTTGTCAGAAATTGTTGGCACGTCCTTCAGTCCGGACCAGATGTCCAAACCAGCCCTTGACTTATGACACAGGCGCACGCTTGGCACTGCTACTATGTTGATGCACGTGCGGCTACATCGCACACAAGTCACAAACACATTAAAAAAATAGTTTTTTATTTTTTGGAGCACTTTGAGGGTTACACCACCCTTTAACAGACAGACGCACACTTGTTGCTGCTGCTTTGAGGATGCAAGTGCGGCTACAGCCCACACAATTCACAAAGACAGAAAAAAGAAGAAGAATATTTTTATTGTTTGTGTAGCACACTTTGAGGGTGTCACCACCCTTTAACAGACAGACACACGCTTGTCGCTGCTGATTTGAGGATGCAGGTGCGGCTACATCGCACACAAGTCACAAACACATTAAAAAAATTGTGTTTTATTTTTTGGAGCACTTTGAGAGTTACACCACCCTTTAACAGACAGACGCACGCTTGTTGCTGCTGCTTTGAGGATGCAAGTGCGGCTACAGCCCACACAATTCACAAAGACAGAAAAAAAAAGAACAATATTTTTATTGTTTGTGTAGCACACTTTGGGGGTGTCACCACCCTTTAACAGACAGACGCACGCTTGTCGCTGCTGCTTTAAGGATGCAGGTGCGGCTACAGCCCACACATTTCACAAAGACAGAAAAAAAAAGAACAATATTTTTATTGTTTGTGTAGCACACTTTGAGGGTGTCACCACCCTTTAACAGACAGACGCACGCTTGTCACTGCTGCTTTAAGGATGCAGGTGCGGCTACAGCCCACACATTTCACAAAGACAGAAAAAAAGAACAATATTTTAATTGTTTGTGTAGCGCACTTTGAGGGTGTCACCCCCCTTTAACAGACAGACGCACGCTTGTCGCTGCTGCTTTGAGGATGCAGGTGTGGCTACAGCCCACACATTTCACAAAGACAGAAAAAAAAAGAAGAATATTTTTATTGTTTGTGGAGCGCACTTTGAGGGTTACACCACCCTTTAACAGACAGACGCATGCTTGTCGCTGCTGCTTTGAGGATGCAAGTGCGGCTACAGCCCACACAATTCACAAAGACAGAAAAAAGAAGAAGAATATTTTTATTGTTTGTGTAGCACACTTTGAGGGTGTCACCACCCTTTAACAGACAGACGGACGCTTGTCGCTGCTGCTTTGAGGATGCAAGTGCAGCTACATCGCACACAAGTCACAAACACATTAAAAAAATAGTTTTTTATTTTTTGGAGCACTTTGAGGGTTACACCACCCTTTAACAGACAGACGCACACTTGTTGCTGCTGCTTTGAGGATGCAAGTGCGGCTACAGCCCACACAATTCACAAAGACAGAAAAAAGAAGAAGAATATTTTTATTGTTTGTGTAGCACACTTTGAGGGTGTCACCACCCTTTAACAGACAGACACACGCTTGTCGCTGCTGCTTTGAGGATGCAGGTGCGGCTACATCGCACACAAGTCACAAACACATTAAAAAAATTGTGTTTTATTTTTTGGAGCACTTTGAGAGTTACACCACCCTTTAACAGACAGACGCACGCTTGTTGCTGCTGCTTTGAGGATGCAAGTGCGGCTACAGCCCACACAATTCACAAAGACAGAAAAAAAAAGAACAATATTTTTATTGTTTGTGTAGCACACTTTGGGGGTGTCACCACCCTTTAACAGACAGACGCACGCTTGTCGCTGCTGCTTTAAGGATGCAGGTGCGGCTACAGCCCACCCATTTCACAAAGACAGAAAAAAAAAGAACAATATTTTTATTGTTTGTGTAGCACACTTTGAGGGTGTCACCACCCTTTAACAGACAGACGCACGCTTGTCGCTGCTGCTTTAAGGATGCAGGTGCGGCTACAGCCCACACATTTCACAAAGACAGAAAAAAAGAACAATATTTTAATTGTTTGTGTAGCGCACTTTGAGGGTGTCACCCCCCTTTAACAGACAGACGCACGCTTGTCGCTGCTGCTTTGAGGATGCAGGTGTGGCTACAGCCCACACATTTCACAAAGACAGAAAAAAAAAGAAGAATATTTTTATTGTTTGTGGAGCGCACTTTGAGGGTTACACCACCCTTTAACAGACAGACGCATGCTTGTCGCTGCTGCTTTGAGGATGCAAGTGCGGCTACAGCCCACACAATTCACAAAGACAGAAAAAAGAAGAAGAATATTTTTATTGTTTGTGTAGCACACTTTGAGGGTGTCACCACCCTTTAACAGACAGACGGACGCTTGTCGCTGCTGCTTTGAGGATGCAAGTGCAGCTACATCGCACACAAGTTACAAACACATAAAAAAAATTGTTTTTTATTTTTTGGAGCACTTTGAGAGTTACACCACCCTTTAACAGACAGACGCACGCTTGTCGCTGCTGCTTTGAGCATGCAAGTGCGGCTACATCGCACACAAGTCACAAACACATTAAAAAAATAGTTTTTTATTTTTTGGAGCACTTTGAGAGTTACACCACCCTTTAACAGACAGACGCACGCTTGTCGCTGCTGCTTTGAGGATGCAAGTGCGGCTACAGCCCACACAATTCACAAAGACAGAAAAAAAGAACAATATTTTTATTGTTTGTGTAGCACACTTTGAGGGTGTCACCACCCTTTAACAGACAGACGCACGCTTGTCGCTGCTGCTTTGAGGACAGTATCATATGCAGTGACAGTAGACTTGTCAGAAATTGTTGGCACGTCCTTCAGTCCGGACCAGATGTCCAAACCAGCCCTTGACTTATGACACAGGCGCATGCTTGGCGCTGCTACTATGTTGATGCACGTGCAGCTACATCGCACACAAGTCACAAACACATTAAAAAAATAGTTTTTTATTTTTTGGAGCACTTTGAGGGTTACACCACCCTTTAACAGACAGACGCACGCTTGTTGCTGCTGCTTTGAGGATGCAAGTGCGGCTACAGCCCACACAATTCACAAAGACAGAAAAAAAAAGAACAATATTTTTATTGTTTGTGTAGCACACTTTGGGGGTGTCACCACCCTTTAACAGACAGACGCACGCTTGTCGCTGCTGCTTTAAGGATGCAGGTGCGGCTACAGCCCACACATTTCACAAAGACAGAAAAAAAAAGAACAATATTTTTATTGTTTGTGTAGCACACTTTGAGGGTGTCACCACCCTTTAACAGACAGACGCACGCTTGTCGCTGCTGCTTTAAGGATGCAGGTGCGGCTACAGCCCACACATTTCACAAAGACAGAAAAAAAAGAACAATATTTTTATTGTTTGTGTAGCGCACTTTGAGGGTGTCACCACCCTTTAACAGACAGACGCACGCTTGTCGCTGCTGCTTTGAGGATGCAGGTGGAATCTAGATGGGATTTGGAACCGGGGACACACTACCTCCATCAGTTGTCTAAATCCCACTGCACTAATGGCGGATACCGGACGCACGTCTAACACCAACATAGCAGTCAAGGCCTCAGTTATACGTTTTGCTTCAGGATGACTGCTGTCGTACTTCATCCTCATCGCTAAGGACTGTTGGATGGTCAATTGTTTAGTAAAAGTAGTGATGTTCCTACTTCCTCTCTGGGATGATGAACAACTCCCAGCAGCAGCAACAGCACTAGGAGGAAGTGGTTCTTGATCTTTCCCTATTTTATTTTTATCGGAGAAAGTTTGGTCCTCCATTTATGTTATATTGATATATACGTGCGGCTAAAGCGCACACAAACACAGAAAATATTTTTTTATTTTTGCAAGAGAGTAGTGCACTTTCTGGGTTACACCACCCTTTAAGAAATGAGCCAGCCGGCTCTTAACTTATGGGACACAGGCGCACGCTTGGCGCTGCTCCTTTGTTGATGCACGTGCAGCCAAGTCACAAACACAGAAAATATAATTATTTTTGGTTTGGACTGGAGTGTACTTTGGGGGTTACAGCACCCTTTAACGGTCAAGCCAGCCGGCCCTTTACTTATGACACAGGCGCACGCTTGGCACTACTTTGTTGATGCACGTGCTGCTACTGCGCACACAATTCAAAAACACCGAAAAATATTTTGTTATTTGGTTTGGAGTGTACTTTGGGAGTTACAGCACCCTTTAACGGTCAAGCCAGCCGGCCCTTTACTTATGACACAGGCGCACGCTTGGCACTACTTTGTTGATGCACGTGCGGCTACTGCGCACACAATTCACAAACACAGAAAATAATTTTTTTTTTGGTTTGGACTGGAGTGTACTTTGTGGGTTACAGCACCCTTTAACGGTCAAGCCAGCCGGCCCATTACTTATGACACAGGCGCACGCTTGGCACTACTTTGTTGATGCACGTGCGGCTACTGCGCACACAATTCACAAACACAGAAAATATTTTTTTTTTTGGTTTGGACTGGAGTGTACTTTGGGGGTTACAGCACCCTTTAATGGTCAAGCCAGCCGGCCCTTTACTTATGACACAGGCGCACGCTTGGCACTACTTTGTTGATGCACGTGCGGCTACTGCGCACACAATTCACAAACACAGAAAATAATTTTTTTTTTGGTTTGGACTGGAGTGTACTTTGGGGGTTACAGCACCCTTTAACGGTCAAGCCAGCCGGCACTTTACTTATGACACAGGCGCACGCTTGGCACTACTTTGTTGATGCACGTGCGGCTACTGCGCACACAATTCACAAACACAGAAAATAATTTTTTTTTTGGTTTGGACTGGAGTTTACTTTGGGGGTTACAGCACCCTTTAACGGTCAAGCCAGCCGGCCCTTTACTTATGACACAGGCGCACGCTTGGCACTACTTTGTTGATGCACGTGCGGCTACTGCGCACACAATTCACAAACACAGAAAATATTTTTTTTTTGTTTGGAGTGTACTTTGGGGGTTACAGCACCCTTTAACGGTCAAGCCAGCCGGCCCTTTACTTATGACACAGGCGCACGCTTGGCACTACTTTGTTGATGCACGTGCGGCTACTGCGCACACAATTCACAAACACAGAAAATATTTTTTTTTTTGGTTTGGACTGGAGTGTACTTTGGGGGTTACAGCACCCTTTAACGGTCAAGCCAGCCGGCCCTTTACTTATGACACAGGCGCACGCTTGGCACTACTTTGTTGATGCACGTGCGGCTACTGCGCACACAATTCACAAACACAGAAAATATTTTTTTTTTTGGTTTGGACTGGAGTGTACTTTGGGGGTTACAGCACCCTTTAACGGTCAAGCCAGCCGGCCCTTTACTTATGACACAGGCGCACGCTTGGCACTACTTTGTTGATGCACGTGCGGCTACTGCGCACACAATTCACAAACACAGAAAATAATTTTTTTTGGGTTTGGACTGGAGTGTACTTTGGGGGTTACAGCACCCTTTAACGGTCAAGCCAGACGGCCCTTTACTTATGACACAGGCGCACGCTTGGCACTACTTTGTTGATGCACGTGCGGCTACTGCGCACACAATTCACAAACACAGAAAATATTTTTTTTTTGGTTTGGAGTGTACTTTGGGGGTTACAGCACCCTTTAACGGTCAAGCCAGCCGGCCCTTTACTTATGACACAGGCGCACGCTTGGCACTACTTTGTTGATGCACGTGCGGCTACTGCGCACACAATTCACAAACACAGAAAATAATTATTTTTTTGGTTTGGACTGGAGTGTACTTTGGGGGTTACAGCACCCTTTAACGGTCAAGCCAGCCGGCCCTTTACTTATGACACAGGCGCACGCTTGGCACTACTTTGATGGTGCACGTGCGGCTACTGCGCACACAATTCACAAACACAGAAAATATATAATTTTTTTAGCACTTGGGGGAGCACCCCTGATGGACAGAGCACCCCTGGACAACACTACAGCACCCCTTTAAGACTGGGACACTACACAGGACTTTGGAGTGGACACAGTCCCTATGGAGAACTGACTGCACAACACAGTCCAGCCAGCCCCTATGGACTTTGAAGTAGTGGACACAGCCCCTATTAACAACAGCAGCACAGCACAACACAGCCAGCCCCTATGGACTTTGAAGTAGTGGACAACAGCAGCACAGCGCAGCACAGCACAACACAATTCTACTCTGCACTACACTACACTACACTACACAGCCCAGCCAGCCCTAACTCCCACCCTCCCTCTTCACTGTCCACAGCCAAGTGAGAAAATGGCGCCGACGCGGGTACCTTATATAGGATCCAAAACCCGCGAGATTCGGAAGGCGGGATAAAAGGTTTTGTAACCCTCAAAGTGCGCTCCACAAACAATAAAAAAATTATTCTTTTTTTTCTGTCTTTGTGAATTGTGTGGGCTGTAGCCGCACTTGCATCCTCAAAGCAGCAGCGACAAGCGTGCGTCTGTCTGTTAAAGGGTCGTGTAACCCTCAAAGTGCGCTCCACAAACAATAAGAATATTCTCCTTTTTTTTCTGTCTTTGTGAAATGTGTGGGCTGTAGCCGCACCTGCATCCTTAAAGCAGCAGCGACAAGCGTGCGTCTGTCTGTTAAAGGATTACATCGGTGACAGCATCCAAGTAGGCATGTCAGACAGTCCATACCTGTACTGGCAGGAAAAAGAAGCAATTTGGAGGTCCCTGTACAAACTGGCTCTATTTTACCTGAGTTGCCCCCCCTCCAGTGTGTACTCCGAAAGAGTGTTTAGTGCAGCCGGGAACCTTGTCAGCGAAAGGCGTAGGAGGTTGCTTCCACAAAATGTGGAGAAGATGATGTTCATAAAATGAATTATCAACTCTTCCAGGGAGACCAGCCTCCAGAACGTACAGAGGGACCTGTGGTTGTGGATTCCAGCGGGGACGAATTAATACTCTGTGAGGATGAGGATGCACACAACACTGAAGAGGGTGAGGAATCGGTGGATGAGGAGGATAAGGACGACATCTTGCCTCTGTAGAGCCAGTTTGTGCAGGGACAGATTAATTGCCAGCTTGTTTTGTGGGGGCCCAAATGAACCAATCATTTCAGCCACAGTCGTGTGGCAGACCCTGGCGCTGAAATGTTTGGTTTGTTAAAGTGTGCATGTCCTGTTATTACAACATAAGGGTGGGTGGGAGGACCCAAGGACAATTCCATCTTGCACCTCTTTTTTTTCTTTGAATTATGTACTGTTTGGGGCCTAGTTTTTCAAACTGCCATCCTGTCTGCCACTGCAGTGTCACTCCTAGATGGGCCACGTGTTTGTGCCGCCCACTCGTGTCGCTTAGCATAGTCATCCATCTACCTCGGTGCAACCTTTTGGACATAAAAACACTATTGTGAGGTGTTAGGTGTTCAGAATAGACTGGAAATGAGTGGAAATTAAGGTTATTGAGGTTAATAATAGCATAGGAGCAGAAAAACACACAAATTCTGTGATTTTAGCTGTTTTTAAGCTTTTTTTAAAAAAAATACAGATCCAAAACACAAAACCCAGAACCCAAAACACGGAAGGGTGGTTTTGGCAAAACCAATCCAGATCCAAAACACGAAGAAAGATCCAGATCCAAAACCAAAACACAAAACACGAAAAGTGGCCGGTGCACACCCCTAATATATATATATATATATATATATATATATATATATATATATATAATTATATATATATATATATATACACACACAGTGTATACAGTGTATGCTGCAATCTATGATCCCCCGTATCCAGAACATAATGGTGGGGTCATAATAGAGTTTAATGTATTTATACTACTCGCCTGTCATCAGCAAGAGAAACCTGTCTAGTCATGAGGTCTGTTGTAGAAATTTCTAATTTAGTAGTTAGGGCAATGAATCTGGAAGCTAGACTCACATTTGCTATTTCGGGACACCCTATATAGTATACTAGTATTTGTTGTCTTTGCTCGACAGTCATTTAGAGTAAGGACTGTGAGTCAATAACATTAAACAGAGTTGTGACCTTATTGTGTTTTTCTCTCACTGACTTTAAAGCAACCCAAAGTGTTACACAGAAAGGTTGGGGAACAATCTCTACAACATGTCATGATCAGGTGACCAAGACCGCATGATGAGTACTCTAGGCCGAGATAACGTGGAGCCTTCTGTGTCAGCCTGGCCTCGCACAACACGATGAACACGATCTACAAACTTACAGAACAGTGCAACATAAGGGGCAGGGCTAATGGGGAGACATCATCTTGTTAGGGGTGACTCTTGCCTCATTAGATAAGACATGGCAGATCCCACCGTTCTTGGGCTGGAAGTCTAGAGGATAAATCGGGATTTCCAGCTTGTTTTCTGTCTAGAAAAGTCTTTGTTTGATAACAACAAGTCTATGGATGTGTAATGTGCTGTCTCCTGTGTTCCATATTCAGCGAAACAGCCATCATTGTCTAATATCCTATTCTGCTTCTTCTGTTGTTGAAGAGGCTCACTGTTTTCCCATCCCGGGGATTTTCAAATCCCCCAAAATAGGTGTGAACATGCAGGCATACATCAGGCCTGTCTCTGGGAGTTTATGTCAGCTTATGGCGCACACAGATCAGTACTCACAAGGAGGATTAGGAGATTTGGAGGATAATTTACCACTCTTCTGTGGCATGGATCAGGTCTATTGTAAGAGGAATTAGGGCATTTCCTTCTGCCAAATGATGTATGCATGGATCATGTGTGTGCATTCCACGCGTTTCACACATCCACTGCTAAGCCTCTAACTGAGCTCTTTAATTAGTCTTTATGAAGGGAACAGATTAGCTTTGTCTTAACATCTAAATATTGATTCACACAGTCTGCAGCAGAAGCGATCTCACCAGCTTGAAGTAAATAAGACAATAAAGATTTAAACTATTTAATAATGGACATGTGTTACCTTCTGTGACCCCCCCTATACCTTATTCTGTTGCTACCCTCCCACTGACGCCAATGTCTAAACACAAACCAAGACAGTTAATGACCAGTAGTGTGCTCCCTGTATAGTCATTTAAGCTGGAGGTGCACAGTTATAACTTTTACCCACACATTTCCTTTGTCATGGACTATGGGACCGGTGCAGATAGCGTACCATGCCAGTGATGGTAGAATATCTTATGAGAAATTGTTCTGCATATTGCCCAAAAAGTTGGTGCATGCATATATGCCAATGCAGGTTTGTGTGGTTCAGGCCTGGAGAGGTGGACAGGCGGGGAAGGAGTACAACAGCAACTGCAGGCTGAACAGGACTTGACAAGCTACAGTAACAGGGACCGACCCACGCATTTTGGTTTTCGATCTGTATCTCCTTCAAAGTTTTGGATCTGGATTTGGCTTTGCAAACCACCCTCAAGTGTTTTGGATCTGGATTTTTTAAAATAAAAAATAGATAAAAAGTTTTAAAAACAGCTAAAATCCTTTAAATTATGCAATCCAAAACCCGAAATTTAGATTTAAAATCCGAATTCCGAACTGCAAAAGGATCAGAACCGCGACCCGGATTTACCCGGATCTCCTCAGGAGATCAGAACCGCGACTCAGATTTATCCGGATTCACGAAATTCGGGTGGATTTGGATTTCTGGAGAACCGAACCGCACATCTCTAGTATATATTAGAGAGGTGCGGTTCGGATTTCCAGAAGTGTTGTGAATCCAGAGAGATGCAAGTCATGGTTTCGATCTCCCGAGGAGGTTCGGACAAATCTGAATCGCGGTTCTGATTTTCGGATTTTGGATTGCAAAAATTACATGATTTTTAGCTGTTTTTTTTTTTAAAACCCAGATCCAAAACCAAAACCCAAACTTGAAGATGAGTCCAGATCCAAAACCAAAACACGGAGGTCAGTGCACATCTCTAATATACATATACATACATATATATATATATATATATAGTGACTAGACAGACCAGTACTCTGCACTTAGGTTGCTTCTGCTTGCTCCAGTGCAAACACAAGTAGCTACTGTACTAGGTTCTGGCACTTGTAGACTTTGCAGAAGATTTTAATCCCAAACGTCACATAGATAGACCATCATTTCGGGCACACTTGTGTGGGTGTGGGTCTTTACGTATGGTGGTATGGTGGTTGAGGGTTCAGGCTCCTCAGTGTCTGAAAAACATTTTAGAGGGTCCCTCCAAGGTAAGCATTTGCTCCAGCGCACATATGTCACGTAGTCTGCAGCTTCATAGGTGCACCACATCAAGAGACGTACAGCTCTGTACACTATGCATAATGCGCCTTTAATGTAAATTACGCCCAACTCTACTTGAGGCCCCCTTATGTCTGTTATATAATACGGGCTCACCAGGCATGGCACGGTATAGGCAGGAGAGTGGAAGAATAGTACATCCGTACAAATATAAAATGCTAAATGATACCATTTATAAAGTAAAGTGTTTCATGTTCATCTAATTACTGCACAGAGGGCCTAATTTAGACCCGCTCGCGAGCGCTCGCTAGTGGGTCGATGTTGGCCAAGTACGCATGCGCACGACCGAGGCAGCTCCATCGTGCGCATGCGCGAGACCCAAATAACGACGGCCAAGCCGTCGTTATGGGTCTCGCACCAAAGGGGGCGTGCTGTTGATGGTGAGTGACAGCACACATCCTTTGGTGGGCGTGCCGGGGGCGTGGCTGCCCAGACGGATGCGTTCCCATGGGAACGCCTTCCATCTGGGTCCGGCCCCATTGACATCACAAGTTCTGTCAGTGGGAGTGCTCTCGGCTCTGTTAGAGCCAAAAGCACTCCAGGGCTTGCGGCAGCGAGACCCTACCACAAGGGTCTGGTCGCAAGCCCGATGGTCGCAATGGTCTTGACCATCGCGAACACCATTTTGGCGGCTTGCTATAGCTGTGGGTGGTCACCCACAGCTATGCGAGCAGCCAGGAGGCCGCTCCAAAAAGGAGCAGGGACAGTCCTGATTCAGAGCGAGCGCTCTGTCAGAGCGTCCGGCTCTGAATCAGGGCCAGAGTCACTGCTGTGTCCCGGGGTCATGTCCCTGGCTGTGGATCCACCTACATGAATCTGCATCTGCATTCATGGAAATATCTGGACAGCACTGACTTAGATACAAATTACTGGAGCAGGTAAAATATAGAAAAGTAAGTCAGACACAGTTTCTATGGTTGGAGAGATTGCAATCAGCACATAACACAAGGTCCTAGGGTGCAGGAACAGGTAACCAGAGGGGAGGATCTTACATAATACGTGACCAGCATTTATGTCTCATATCCCGTCCTGTGGGAAACACCAGTAAGATAATTTACTGCCACGCTTCAGCCCAAGGTTTTGCAATGTATGTGCCTGGTATTATGTCAGGAGCTGTTTCCAAGAAACTGGGTATAAGGAGATGAGTAATTACTGACATCACACACATGACACAATGAAGCCACCTCTGGCAGAATTTCACCCGCAATTGTACGTTTCATGGAACAGATGCATTGGGAAGTGAAAGGTAAAGCAGAGGTGAGCTGTAGTCTCTGACCTCGTCTGTGGTGGCTCCGTGCAGCTCTCTCCCAAACCATACTTGTCTACTTTAATTAAACCCTCTCCAGGAGAGTCCTGGAGGGGGCAACCGATTCCAAAGGGGGGAGCGGGGACTGCACATTCTCATCATCCATATCTGGCATGTGCAGAAGGACCCCAGAGGGGCTTCTGGATCATAGACCCGGAAGTTTCTCATTCGCAAAGGACCAATCTTGCCGAGAGAGCAGTCCTTAGTGCATTCCTTCATGCATACCGGTGTTATCGATGCTGCTATGCAGACGAAGAGCGACAGGATGCATCGCATCTTGAATTAAATGTGTCATGCATTACTCTCATGATGTCACAATGAGGGAAACGGGAGCTAGTTGCTGGCCACCAGGTGCCCCTTATCACCTGGGCTGCAGGGTGGCATTCCAGTCACCACAAAATCCAGACAAGGTCTAGTACATGCAGTATGATGCCACAAGCTAGAAGTTTGTGTGTACATGGTCCAGTACATGCAGGATGATGCAGCAGTAGCAGGGCTAGATGTTTGTGTGTACATGGTCCAGTACATGCAGTATGATGCAGCAGTAGCAAGGCTAGATGTTTGCATGTACAGGGTCCAGTACATGCAGGATGATGCAGCAGTAGCAGGGCTAGATGTTTGTGTGTACACGGTCCAGTACATGCAGGATGATGCAGCAGTAGCAGGGCTAGATGTTTGCGTGTACACGGTCCAGTACATGCAGGATGATGCAGCAGTAGCAGGGCTAGATGTTTGTGTGTACACGGTCCAGTACATGCAGGATGATGCAGCAGTACCAGGGCTAGATGTTTGCGTGTACACGGTCCAGTACATGCAGTATGATGCAGCAGTAGCAGGGCTAGATGTTTGCGTGTACACCGTCCAGTACATGCAAGATGATGCAGTAGTAGCAGGGCTAGATGTTTGTGTGTACACGGTCCAGTACATGCAGGATGATGCAGCAGTAGCAGGGCTAGATGTTTGCATGTACACGGTCCAGTACATGCAGTATGATGCAGCAGTAGCAGGGCTAGATGTTTGTGTGTACACGGTCCAGTACATGCAGGATGATGCAGCAGTAGCAGGGCTAGATGTCTGTGTGTACATGGTCCAGTACATGCAGGATGATGCAGCAGTAGCATGGCTAGATGTTTGTGTGTACATGGTCCAGTACATGCAGGATGATGCAGCTGTAGCAGGGCTAGATGTTTGTGTGTACATGGTCCAGTACATGCAGGATGATGCAGCAGTAGCAGGGCTAGATGTTTGCATGTACATGGTCCAGTACATGCAGTATGATGCAGCAGTAGCAGGGCTAGATGTTTGTGTGTACACGTTCCAGTACATGCAGGATGATGCAGCAGTAGCAGGGCTAGATGTTTGTATGTACATGGTCCAGTACATGCAGGATGATGCAGTAGTAGCAGGGCTAGATGTTTGTGTGTACATGGTCCGGTACATGCAGGATGATGCAGCAGTAGCAGGGCTAGATGTTTGTGTGTACATGGTCTGCTACATGCAGGTTGATGCAGCAGTAGCAGGGCTAGATGTTTCTGTGTACATGGTCTGCTACATGCAGGTTGATGCAGCAGTAGCAGGGCTAGATGTTTGTGTTTACACGGTCCAGTACACGCAGGATGATGCAGCAGTAGCAGGGCTAGATGTTTGTGTGTACATGGTCCAGTACATGCAGTATGATGCAGCAGTAGCAGGGCTAGATGTTTGCATATACATGGTCCAGTACATGCAGTATGATGCAGCAGTAGCAGGGCTAGATGTTTGTGTGTACATGGTCCAGTACATGCAGGATGATGCAGCAGTAGAAGGGCTAGATGTTTGGGTGTACATGGTACAGTACATGCAGTATGATGCAGCAGTATCAGGGCTAGATGTTTGTGTGTACACGGTCCAGTACATGCAGGAAGATGCAGCAGTAGCAGGGCTAGATGTTTGTGTGTACACGGGCCAGTACACGCAGGATGATGCAGCAGTAGCAGGGCTAGATGTCTGTGTGTACATGGTCCAGTACATGCAGGATGATGCAGCAGTAGCATGGCTAGATGTTTGTGTGTACATGGTCCAGTACATGCAGGATGATGCAGCAGTAGCAGGGCTAGATGTTTGCATGTACATGGTCCAGTACATGCAGTATGATGCAGCAGTAGCAGGGCTAGATGTTTGTGTGTACACGGTCCAGTACATGCAGGATGATGCAGCAGTAGCAGGGCTAGATGTTTGTGTGTACATGGTCCAGTACATGCAGGATGATGCAGTAGTAGCAGGGCTAGATGTTTGTGTGTACATGGTCCGGTACATGCAGGATGATGCAGCAGTAGCAGGGCTAGATGTTTGTGTGTACATGGTCTGCTACATGCAGGTTGATGCAGCAGTAGCAGGGCTAGATGTTTGTGTTTACACGGTCCAGTACACGCAGGATGATGCAGCAGTAGCAGGGCTAGATGTTTGTGTGTACATGGTCCAGTACATGCAGTATGATGCAGCAGTAGCAGGGCTAGATGTTTGTGTGTACATGGTCCAGTACATGCAGTATGATGCAGCAGTAGCAGGGCTAGATGTTTGCATGTACATGGTCCAGTACATGCAGTATGATGCAGCAGTAGCAGGGCTAGATGTTTGTGTGTACATGGTCCAGTACATGCAGGATGATGCAGCAGTAGAAGGGCTAGATGTTTGGGTGTACATGGTACAGTACATGCAGTATGATGCAGCAGTATCAGGGCTAGATGTTTGTGTGTACACGGTCCAGTACACGGAGGATGATGCAGCAGTAGCAGGGCTAGATATTTGTGTGTACATGGTCCAGTACATGCAGGATGATGCAGCAGTAGCAGGGCTAGATGTTTCTGTGTACATGGTCCAGTACATGCAGGATGATGCAGCAATAGCAGGGCTAGATGTTTGTGTGTACATGGTCCAGTATAAGCAGGATGATGCAGCTGTAGCAGGGTTAGATGTTTCTGTGTATATGGTCCAGTACACGCCGGATGATGCAGCAGCAGCAGGGCTAGATGTTTCTGTGTACATGGTCCAGTACATGCAGGATGATGCAGCAGAAGCAGGGCTAGATGTTTGCATGTACATTGTCCAGCACATGCAGTATGATGCAGCAATAGGAGGGCTAGATGTTTGTGTGTACACGGTCCAGTACACGCAGGATGATGCAGCAGTAGCAGGGCTAGATGTTTCTGTGTACATGGTCCAGTACACGCAGGATGATGCAGCAGTAGCAGGGCTGGAAGCTTGCGTGTACATGGTCCAGTACACGCAGGATGGTGCAGCAGTAGCAGGGCTAGATGTTTATGTGTACATGGTCCACCACACGCAGGATGATGCAGCAGTAGCAGGGCTAGATGTTTGCGTGTACATGGTCCAGTACATGCAGGATGATGCAGCAGTAGCAGGACTAGAAGTTTTCGTCTACATGGTCCAGTCCATGCAGTATGATGCAGCAGTAGCAGGGCTAGATGTTTCTGTGTACATGGTCCAGTACATTCAGGATGATGCAGCAGTAGCAAGGCTAGATGTTTTTCTGTACATGGTCCAGTACATGCAGGATGATGCAGCAGTAGCAGGGCTAGATGTTTGTGTGTACATGGTCCAGTACATGCAGGATGATGCAGCAGTAGCAGGGCTAGATGTTTGTGTGTACATGGTCCAGTACACGCAGGATGAGGCAGCAGTACCAGGGCTAGATGGTTATGTGTTGTTAAATTTGTAAATAAACCTTTTAATAAATTCCTTCCTATAAACCTCTAAGATTCACCTGCCTAGAACCTCTACGACAAAACCCTGCCTAAAAACCTCTAAGACAAAACCCTGCCTAAAAACCTCTAAGACAACGCTAATTGCGTACGCAGTATGACCGCAAATAAAGACAGGAGTGGAATCTTGTGGTTCCAACGCACAAGTATTATTCAGGTAAAAGTACAGTCAGTTACACGCAATCTATACATACATAATTTAGGCGTAAAAGGAAATAATACAGACCAAGTACGGTTATACATACGCTGCGCCTCCGGACCCAGAGATAGACTTCTGACTAGATATCCTCAGTTCACCCAAAATTCAGCATGAACTGGCAAACCAATGTTTGGACACATGTATTTATTACCCCCCAGACTGAAACAGAACAAAGGGGAAACTTCCTGCTGATCTCATTGGTTCCCAGAGGAGGAGCATATGTAACGACACATTTAACAGGTTGTTTCAAATAGACTTTCCCTGCCTCTAACAGCTGGGGTCTTTCTGGTAACGCCTTCTGTAACATCCTAACAGTTGAATCTAAAATATACATTTTGGTTGCTTGTAGGTTCTGCGGTCCATAACTCGAGAATGCATAATGCGATCTCCTCACCGATAGCACCGGAAAACTGTGGAAAGAGTATGCGTCAGAACAACTCCAAGAATGACATGCTTATCTTGTATAATTCCTTAGTTAACAAATATCTTTATTTCTTAGCATTTAAACTAACTGAACCTTCTTGAATCATACATTTTGATGCTAATGGAACCTTGTGTGCGAATATGTAGTGTGTGGGTATTCGGGGTTTAATATAAGGACGCTAGTTGATAATGGGTGAGATTTAAGTGCATAATCTCTCATACACGAAGTGAACATCCAGCAGTGTGGATGGCTGAGGGTTGTAATTCCACATGCCCTCTGTCAGCAGGCCCCCACCTGCTGTGTTGAAAGGAAAACAAAACCTCTTTTGTTCTCACAGACTCTTGTGTGAAGTGCAAATGTATTATCACCTCAAACTATGGGATTTAGAGCCATCTTGTCTAGAATTCAGGCAAATCCAATTGTGTAGATATTATATTACAATTGCCACAACTATACTTTGTCTGCATCCCGGGATTCCCAATTTGTATGTAAAAATACCCATTGTCTCTTCTTATTTACTTCTACTTAGAAAGCTGGTTTTTCCCGTTGCCCTTGGTGTTAACAAAAACATTGCCATCTGTTCTTAGTTAATGGGTTATAACTTGAATTAATGCTGACCGCACAAAATGGTGTCTTGTGATCTCATTTCCAAAATGGAGTCTTGTGGCCATTCGCAAGATGGCGTCGCTGCGATTACATTTTAAACTGAACTTGTCTCACTCAATTATTCAACTTCGACAGTCCACCCTTTAATAGCAAACAACATGCTATCACAATCTGCTATTTGAATCTGTTTAGCCATGCATGAGAATATACCGTTCAATGTTATTATGGTATGACACAGTATGGTCATTTGAACCATTCAGATAATGCGTCTCCGGGAGGGACATAAAACTGCCCTTATACGCACACCGCGGATCCTTAAGGGATCATGGGAAAGATGTGGGGATGCACCTATCCTATAAGGAGAGCCTTGGAAGGGGTTGGGACTGCATTACCTAAGATGACTTAAAACAACATAAACATTATATCCATGCACGACCACTCAAACTCAGGCTACATTGTTATACACTACGTCATAACTCAGGATTGAATTACAGTTCTTCCTTATTATTGTTATTCACATTTTCACAACAATTTACTGTACTGAAATTGGACCGGCACTCCCCTGATTTGGTATAGCACTCCTCGTCCTGACTCCACTCCATCAGCTCCGCCATCAGCTCACATCTCCTTTATTGGTCCCCCATCACAGACACGGAGCATCCCCAAACAGATCATCATGACAAAAAAAAAAAACTCTGGAAAAAAAAAAAGAACTAGGATGACCACAGCAGACCACTCCATTGCTGGAAGCACTGATCTACACATTTCTTTAGCTCAGATATCTCACCGTCACCTTTTTAATCCTTCCGGCACAAGCTCGCAATCGACAGGTCCACGTTATCGGCCTTGTCTCTGCCTTGTATCTCCACCGGTTGGTTAACCTCCCTATAGTGAGCGGAATGGATCCACGTATCTTCCCTGGCCACCCTTTGAGGATGCTGTATCGTCAGATACGGACCTTTCCACCGATCAGTCAAACAACCTGAGCTACAAAAAAAATTTGGATCATAACAAATTCTTCCAGATTTGACATCATGACAGGTTGCATTAGACATGTTAGTTAATAACACTTCCAATTTCGGTTATTCTCATTCATCTT
Organism: Taudactylus pleione; assembly: GCA_031769625.1. Classification (NCBI taxonomy): domain Eukaryota; kingdom Metazoa; phylum Chordata; class Amphibia; order Anura; family Myobatrachidae; genus Taudactylus; species Taudactylus pleione. The sequence continues at coordinate 604,789 of JAUIMM010000836.1, forward strand.
CGTGAGACCCTGCACAGTAACCTCATTATCAATTTTTCACATGAGGCTGCCTGTTTGGACAGTATCTCAAAGGGGGGGGGCAAATAAAGGAAAAGACAGTCTGGGATAATCTTAGTGTTGTTACCCATCATCTTACGCATGTTCTTGAAAAAGTCACCTGTAAAATAAGTCCCCCTATCATTTTTAATAATTCTAGGGATATGGTATCTGCATACAGGTTCTTGCAATTAAATCTTGTTATTAATAGCTACTGCTCTAAATAATGCCTGTGCCGCTGGGTTGGATAGTTTTCCGAGTAGTCGACCTCAGCCTGGCATGGCTGCCGTTTATCCTTAGCAACCTTGTGTCCTATGAGTGGGAGATAAAGCACAACAGTTTAATATCATTTAAACATGACCCAAAATACAACAATAAATCATCCACATTTTACATTAGAACAGATCCATTGATAGGTTGAAAAAAAATATAAACAGTCATATAAGGCCTGGGAGAAGATACTGGGGTTACCTATGAACTCATGGGAAACTTGTGTTCCTGTGTGGTGTTCTTCGCTTTGCAGTACTTACGTGTCCCACTTGGTGACAGTTAAAACATAATTTTGAACGGGGTGGATGAAAAGATTGTTGTGGGATTTGAGCAAGAGGGAAAGGTGGTGGGTATGGGTAAGGATAGGGAGGGTAAGGATATTGTGGGGGATATGAGTATGGGACCTGTGGTTGTGTATGATATGTGGGGTAAGGATGTGTTTGCTGTGGTGTGGGATTGGTGAGGACGTGTAATTGTTCAGGTGTAGGTGTGTGTGTGGGTGCAGGTGTGTCGGGTGGCTGTGATGTTATTGTCATTCCATCCAGAGCTTGGATACTGACAGCCATTAGTTTTTTGCTCTGGGTCTCTCTCTTTTTGGAGATGTTTTTATCATGTTCTATGGCAGACTCTATGAGGTTATCTATTGTGAGTCCCCTCCAGCCAGGTTGTGAGGTCTGGACCCGAATCTTTAAATTGTCTTTCAGACCGTCCATGAGTACCGTGACTATCATTCCCCTGTGGTGAGTGCTATCTTTAATATCTTCTATCCCAGTGTACTGGGTGATAGCCTGCAGAGCCCGGTCGCAATAGTCTTCTGCAGTTTCACTCTCCTTTTGCTTAATTGTGAAGATTTTGTTCCAGTTAACTACTACTGGAAAATATACACCCAATTGAGTCACAATGCGGGAAATGTTACCTTGGTTTCCTTGCTCTGTTAAATACACAGTCCGTGATAAATTTTGTCACGTCGGTATTGTGTGGCAGGCAGGCCCTTAACACTACATGCCAATCTTTATTAGTGGGCTCATGAGAACTACCCAAATTTCTCAAAAATCTTTGACATTTGGCTAGTTCCTTTTTGGGATTGGGGAAATCATTTATGATGGAATTCAGTTCTGCTCTTGTCCATGGACAATGCATTACTACTTCCCTTGTGGGTACTATACCGTTTGCATCTGCATTTCCATTCAGAATAGTTATTGTCCGAATGGGATGCAGACCGGCAGCGTTGCTACCTCTGACCTGATTACCTGGCTGGGGGTTTAATCTGCTGCTGTTACGTATGGTATTAACAACTTCGTCAATGGGTGCAGAGTGTATTAACACTTCCCTTGCTGTTACCGATGGAGATGGCGGCACCACCCGTGATTGTGGTGATGCAGCATCTATCATTTGCACAGCATGGGAAATGGCAGACATTACAATAGGCTCATCATCCATATCATAAACACTTTCTTTATGGTTGCTTAAGAGAGGGTACAAGTTGCTTGTTAAATTTTTATTGGTATTTTTGGTAACCATACTTGCACCTCCATCCACATAAGGTGGGGGAGGTGAGCGTGAACTGCTGGCAATAATCTCCACGACGCTACTTTGCCGCACGTGCGCGCCAATTTGCGGCTCGCCCGTATTGCATCTCAGCGTCGTGGATGTATTTTCTGGCAATGCGTTCGCAACGCTAGTTTGCGTCGTTTGCACATTTTTAAGCCAAGCATCCCCTTCATGCTGCCATATTTTTAAACATTCTAAATATTTAATCTTTTTCTCTCGGGATCGCACCATACTGATGTGATCCTGGACATTATCTAACACATTTTTATCAAAACTACCAATTCTGGGGAACGGACTAACACTCTTTCTCGTCATATTAAACCATATATCACAATACCTTATTGCATAAGTACCGTACTTAGTATGCATAATACGACGGGCTGATCCAATTGGAGCCTCCATTAGCAGCACATCATTGCTTAACATTTCTACCGTTTGCGTGGCTCCCATTTTGAGACAACTCCTACGCTTTTCAATAAAAATTTAAACTGGTGAAAGACAATCAAGATACTTTCACTTACCTACGGACGAAATTTCTAGATGCGCCACGCTCACCTACGGACGAAATTTCTAGATGCGCCACGCTCACCTACGGACGTTATTTCTAGATGCGCCACGCTCACCTACGGACGTTATTTCTAGATGCGCCACTCTCACCTACGGACGTTATTTCTAGATGCGCCACGCTCACCTACGGACGTTATTTCTAGATGCGCCACGCTCACCTACGGACGTTATTTCTAGATGCGCCACGCTCACCTACGGACGTTATTTCTAGATGCGCCAGCTCACCTACAGACGTTATTTCTAGATGCGCCACGCTCACCTATGAAAGTTATTTCTAGATGCTTTCACTCACCTGTTCTCTCTCAGCTCACAATCACACCTAGTGCGGCTCAACTATAATGCTCAAATATTATTGAACACTGCAGTCACACTGAGAGCCGGTCCCTAACAAAAATAACAAACCATACATCTACTCTGTGTACTGAACGGTAAAGCTGCTTACCGAGCGACTAGTCTAACCCTTGCACCTAGCCCTTAAGTATCATATGATACCCTTAACTGTCCAACACATACTCACTGTTACACACTTCTTCTCTGCGCAGAAAATAAACGTTTAACCCAGATATTGGTAGATAGAAAAAAATGTAAACCTTAATGGCTTTGTTCAAACACATGGCAGCAGAACCGGAAGTGCGTATATGCTTATTGTGCGACCGGCCGCATACACAATTATGTGACTACCACACAAGCGTATAATGACTTTTTAACTGCGTACGCAAAAATGCATCTCAGCCACATACTCAATACTGCGGCACCCCTCTAAACGTAAGGTTCTATCAACAGAGAAAAACAAAAAAGAAAAAATCTTTTTTTTTTCTTTCTCTCTTGTCCCTGGATTCTGATCAGCGCTTCCTCTACACAATAACCGGCAGTATGCTCTCAGCAACACTGTGGTAATGAAAGACTAATGCGTCTCCCAAAAGGTGCCTCCACCCTTTTGCTGAGAGAGGACTGACGGAGTGTTATCGTGTATCAGTGTGATAAACCGATGCGAGCCCCCACTGTTAAATTTGTAAATAAACCTTTTAATATATTCCTTCCTATAAACCTCTAAGATTCACCTGCCTAGAACCTCTAAGACAAAACCCTGCCTAAAAACCTCTAAGACAAAACCCTGCCTAAAAACCTCTAAGACAACGCTAATTGCGTACGCAGTATGACCGCAAATAAAGACAGGAGTGGAATCTTGTGGTTCCAATGCACAAGTATTATTCAGGTAAAAGTACAGTCAGTTACACGCAATCTATACATACATAATTTAGGCGTAAAAGGAAATAATACAGACCAAGTACGGTTATACATACGCTGCGCCTTGGACACATGTATTTATTCCCCCCCAGACTGAAACAGGACAAAGGGGAAACTTCCTGCTGATCTCATTGGTTCCCAGAGGAGGAGCATATGTAACGACACATTTAACAGGTTGTTTCAAATAGACTTTCCCTGCCTCTAACAGCCGGGGTCTTTCTGGTAACGCCTCCTGTAACATCCTAACAGTTGAATCTAAGATATACATTTTGGTTGCTTGTAGGTTCTGCGGTCCATAACTCGAGAATGCATAATGCGATCTCCTCACCGATAGCACCGGAAAACTGTGGAAAGAGTATGCGTCAGAACAACTCCAAGAATGACATGTTTATCTTGTATAATTCCTTAGTTAACAAATATCTTTATTTCTTAGCATTTAAACTAACTGAACCTTCTTGAATCATACATTTTGATGCTAATGGAACCTTGTGTGCGAATATGAAGTGTGTGGGTATTCGGGGTTTAATATAAGGACACTAGTTGTTAATGGGTGAGATTTAAGTGCATAATCTCTCATACACGAAGTGAACATCCAGCAGTGTGGATGGCTGAGGGTTGTAATTCCACATGCCCTCTGTCAGCAGGCCCCCACCTGCTGTGTTCAAAGGAAAACAAAACCTCTTTTGTTCTCACAGACTCTTGTGTGAAGTGCAAATGTATTATCACCTCAAACTATGGGATTTAGAGCCATCTTGTCTAGAATTCAGGCAAATCCAATTGTGTAGATATTATATTACAATTGCCACAACTATACTTTATCTGCATCCCGGGATTCCCAATTTGTATGTAAAAATACCCATTGTCTCTTCTTATTTACTTCTACTTAGAAAGCTGGTTTTTCCCGTTGCCCTTGGTGTTAACAAAAACATTGCCATCTGTTCTTAGTTAATGGGTTATAACTTGAATTAATGCTGACCGCACAAAATGGTGTCTTGTGATCTCATTTCCAAAATGGAGTCTTGTGGCCATTCGCAAGATGGCGTCGCTGCGATTAAATTTTAAACTGAACTTGTCTCACTCAATTATTCAACTTCGACAGTGTACATGGTCCAGTACATGCAGGATGATGCAGCAGTAGCAGGGCTAGATGTTTTTGTGCACATGGTCCATTACACGCAGGATGATGCAGCAGTAGCAGGGAAATCTCATACTCTGCACATTTTCTAAATTTGTGGTGTGTGATGTACTAGTACGTAACCTGTGTCACAGTAATACTCCCTGTACAAATTCCTAAGTTTAGCGTTAATGAAATTTCCTTCTCTTTAATAGCTTTTTAATTCTCCGCGGGTTCAGAAGGTCATCCAAGTACCTACTGACACTTTGACACTTGCCTCATTCCCTAGGCGTATTGAGTCTTCCATTACAGTAGCTGGCTGTGACTTGTTACTTTTCACTTTTACACAGGACATTTTCCACGAAATACAAATGTTCCAGTAACGCCCAGCTCTGCGGTATGACAGAGCAGAAGGCCAGCTGTGCCCAATGTGGGCAGTCCGTGTCCCTGCCTACAACTAGCCAAAGCCTGATCACCACCCGGACATGTCTTCAGTTTAACAAACACGTTATTTCATGGCCTATAATTATTCATGTTTGAACTCAAGTTGTATGGCAGTCTGCTAGCTCAGAGACTCATAATGCATTGTAGCACATAACAGCACTGTCTTCTGTGCATGTGCCCTGCCTCTGGGATTTTACTCCACTGGTGCAAGTTTATTAGGTATAGATTAGGGGTGAGCGGGTTTGGATTTCTGAAATCCGAACCCCCCCCGAGCCCCCCCGATCCGAGGCCGATCCGAGTCAGGCTCGACTTTTCCCGCCTGACTCGGATCTGAAATCGAGGCAAAACGTCATCATCCCGCCTTCCGGGTCTCGCGGGTTTTGGATCCTATATAAGGTACCCGCGTAGGCGCCATTTTCTCACTCGGCTGTGGACAGTGAAGGGGGAGGGTGGGAGTTAGGGCTGGCTGGGCTGTGTAGTGTAGTGCAGTGTAGTGTTGTGTTGTGCTGCGCTGTGCTGCTGTTGTCCATAGGGGCTGTGTCCACTCCTCCAAAGTCCATAGGGGCTGGCTGGACTGTGTTGTGCAGTCAGTTGTCCATAGGGGCTGTGTCCACTCCAAAGTCCTGTGCAGTGTCCCAGTCCTAAAGGGGTGCTGTAGTGTTGTCCAGGGGGTGCTCTGTCCATCAGGGGTGCTACCCCCAAGTGCAAAAAAAAAATATTTTTTCTGTGTTTGTGAATTGTGTGCACTGTGGCTGCACGTGCATCAACAAAGGAGCCAAGCGTGCGCCTGTGTCCTATAAGTAAAGGGCCAGCTGGCTTGTCCGTTAAAGGGTGCTGTAACCCCCAAAGTACACTCCAAACGAAATAAAAAAATATTTTCTGTGTTTGTGAATTGTGTGCACTGTGGCTGCACGTGCATCAACAAAGGAGCAGCGCCAAGCGTGCACCTGTGTCCCATAAGTAAAGGGCCAGCTGGCTTGTCCGTTAAAGGGTGCTGTAACCCCCAAAGTACACTCCAAATAAAATAAAAAAATATTTTCTGTGTTTGTGAATTGTGTGCACTGTGGCTGCGCGTGCATCAACAAAGGAGCAGCGCCAAGCGTGCGCCTGTGTCCCATTAGTAAAGGGCCGGCTGGCTTGTCCGTTAAAGGGTGCTGTAACCCCCAAAGTACACTCCAAACAAAAAATATATATATTTTCTGTGTTTGTGAATTGTGTGCACTGTAGCCGCACGTGCATCAACAAAGTAGTTACAAGCGTGCGCCTGTGTCATAAGTAAAGGGCCGTCTGACTTGACCATTAAGTGACACACAGTGACACAGACACACACACACAGTCACACACACAGTGACACAGACACACACACACACCATTGTTTTGGAGTCAAAGTGCACTCCAAACAAAATAAAAAAATATTTTCTGTGTTTGTGAATTTTGTGCACTGTGGCTGCACGTGCATCAACAAAGGAGCAGTGCCAAGCGTGCGCCTGTGTCCCATAAGTAAAGGGCCGGCTGGCTCATTTCTTAAAGGGTGGTGTAACCCACAAAGTGCACTAGTCTCCAACAAAAATAAAAAATTATTTTCTGTGTTTGTGTGCGCCTTAACCGCACGTATATATCAATATAACATAAATGGAGGACCAAACTTTCTCCAATAAAAATAAAATAGGGAAAGATCAAGAACCACTTCCTCCTAGTGCTGTTGCTGCTGCTGGGAGTTGTTCATCATCCCAGAGAGGAAGTAGGAACACCACTACTTTTACTAAACAATTGACCCTCCAGCAGTCCTTAGCGAGGAGGATGAAGTACGACAGCAGTCATCCTGAAGCAAAACGTATAACTGAGGCCTTAACTGCTATGTTGGTGTTAGACGTGTGTCCGGTTTCCGCCATTAGTGCAGTGGGATTTAGACAATTGATGGAGGTAGTGTGTCCCCGGTTCCAAATCCCGTCTAGATCCTCAAAGCAGCAGCGAAAAGTGTACATCTGTCTGTTAAAGGGTGGTGTAACCCTCAAAGTGCGCTCCACAAACAATAAAAAAATTCTTCTTTTTTTTCTGTCTTTGTGAAATGTGTGGGCTGTAGCTGCACCTGCATCCTCAAAGCAGCAGCGACAAGCGTGCATCTGTCTGTTAAAGGGTGGTGTAACCCTCAAAGTGCGCTCCACAAACAATAAAAAAATTCTTCTTTTTTTTCTGTCTTTGTGAATTGTGTGGGCTGTAGCCGCACCTGCATCCTCAAAGCAGCAGCGACAAGCATGCGTTTGTCTGTTAAAGGATTACATCAGTGACAGCATCCAAGTGGGCATGTCAGACAGTCCGTACATGTACTGGCAGGAAAAAGAGGCAATTTGGAGGCCCCTGTACAAACTGGCTCTATTTTACCTGAGTTGTCCCCCCTCCAGTGTGAACTCCGAAAGAGTGTTTAGTGCAGCCGGGAACCTTGTCAGCGAAAGGCGTAGGAGGTTGCTTCCACAAAATGTGGAGAAGATGATGTTCATAAAAATGAATTATCAACTCTTCCAGGGAGACCAGCCTCCAGAACGTACAGAGCGACCTGTGGTGGTGGATTCCAGTGGGGACGATTTAATACTCTGTGAGGTTGAGGATGTACACAACACTGAAGAGGGTGAGGAATCGGAGAATGAGGAGGATGAGGACGACATCTTGCCTCCGTAGAGCAGTTTGTGCAGGGACAGATTAATTGCCAGCTTGTTTTGTGGGGGCCCAAACGAACCAATCATTTCAGCCACAGTCATGTGACAGACCCTGGCGCTGAAATGATTGGGTTGTTAAAGTGTGCATGTCCTGTTTATACAACATAAGGGTGGGTGGGAGGGCCCAAGGACAATTCCATCTTGCACCTCTTTTTTTTTCTTTGCATTATGTACTGTTTGGGGCCTAGTTTTTCAAACTGCCATCCTGTCTGCCACTGCAGTGTCACTCCTAGATGGGCCACGTGTTTGTGCCGCCCACTCGTGTCGCTTAGCATAGTCATCCAGCTACCTCGGTGCAACCTTTTGGACATAAAAACACTATTGTGAGGTGTGAGGTGTTCAGAATAGACTGGAAATGAGTGGAAATTAAGGTTATTGAGGTTAATAATAGCATAGGAGCAGAAAAACCCACAAATTATGTGATTTTAGCTGTTTTTATGCTTTTTAAAAAAAAATACAGATCCAAAACACAAAACCCAGAACCCAAAACACGGAAGGGTGGTTTTGGCAAAACCAATCCAGATCCAAAACACGACAAAAGATCCAGATCCAAAACTAAAACACAAAACACGAAAAGTGGCCGGTGCACACCCCTAGTATAGATTCATGTACTGTAGCTGTATTAACCCATTCCCTTGGAAAATTTCGGGTTCTGTTGCAGGCTGGTTAATAATATACAGGTCAAACTCAAGTTATTTAGCTAAAGTTACACAGTATTATTCTGATTTCCTTTCCAAACTGCCACCGTCATCATCTGCTGTATTGGTTCAGTCTCTGCTGCCTGCGGATCTGTGTCCCCTGCTCCAAGCCTCAGACTCTTCTGCATGCAATGAGAGAATTTAAACGTGTATACTCTATTTTAGTAAAGCAATTGTCATCTAATTGTGATTTTAATATGTTTCCAAGCTAATACTTCCAGCTTATGTGCAGCAACACCCAGGCCCTAGGACTGAAGGTGCCCAAAACATGTTCAGGTTTGCAATACTCAGCTTCATTAAGGTGCCAGTACGCCTTCCAACTACATGAGAAGAGGGAGAGCTCAACCAAACATCCAGTCTCCACAGCCGCCTATCTGTATGTAATCTGCACATGTGCATTCGGCTTGCAAGGTCCATACCCGGAAGCAAAGTGATAATGATATCAGGACAGGCTTTTATCAGAGACCGTGTCTCGGCAAGAGAAATGTGGTCAATTCAAGCTAAATTATAAATGTTTCTCTTTGCGAATGTAGTCGTTATTATCACATCAGAACAGCTATAAAACCTGCGGGATGTGACAAATATGCCCTTTAATACGTTAATAAATCTGTTCCGGCTTAATTAATTAGCTTTTCTTGTGCATAGATGTTTAAATATGGTTTTGTGAAACCATTTAGGAACCTGGCTTTAGTCATTATATTCCACTGAGACGCGTTGTGAAATTTTCCACAGCCCCCCCCAGAAAAAACGATACCAAACTTGCCTCCAGCTATGGCCTAATTGTAACACCCCCTAAACTGGGTATACGTAAGAATGGGGTTTCTAGGTTCTTTCTTGGGTCAGAGAGGTAAAGAGGTAAGCAGACTGACTTTGGACAAGTATATTAGGTATTTAATTACAACAAAGAGATCATATCACGTCAATTGGCACTTTTACAATGAAAATTACAGGTTCAATTTCTATTACAATTCCCAAGAATAACACAACAAATTATATTTTATTGTTCAGGAAACAGTCTCCTTGCTGTCAACTAATATTCTTCTCCTCCTGCTGATGTCAAAAGATTGATGCATGCAATTTACTTTAAGCAACATTTTAACTAAATACTTGTAATCATTACCCCCAGTGTATTTATCATACAGTAATGATAAAGAAATAATAGTCTCTATTTAACTAGTTTATATGCTAACTACTTTCCCAAGACTTTTTGGCCAGACTCCCTAATAGTTCATGAGCTCATATATACATAAAGTCCTGTTGGTGTGCACTACGTTGCCCGGGTTATTGGATGCTAGCACCAACTTTAAACTGTCACTAATGGAGATCTCTCCACTCTGAGTAGGTTAAATTGCTCAAGCTGAATTTATTCCTGTTGCAAATGTCCCTCTTTATTAATCCTGAATAACAGTCTCTATAAGTAGACTAATGCATTGACAATTTGGCAATCATCCAGGTCGTTGTATTACTGTTACTGATGTTGCAACTTGTTGCTTTTTACCCAGCCACATGAACGGCTGTCTGTTCTCTTTATTAGAAGTGTGGACACCGCTGAGGCTTTCCTTGTAGTCTAAACGGGTTTTATATGGCTCCATCTGTTTTCACACCCTTTTCACATTATTTTAGTTTCACCTGTAGTTATTACAGGGCAATTGGAGTAGAATTAGTAAAATTCTACTCCAACCCCTAGTATCACTTATTTTTAGTAAAGCAGATCGCATTTCCCATAATTGTAATGGGAAATGTGATCCGACCATAGTTACTAAAAATAAATTGTAAAAAAATACTGGGGGAAGCCCTGTGATAATAACGCCACCTGGAGGTGGCGTTATCCAGGGTCTCTCCCGGTTACCGGGCTCCCACTCTGCTCTAACGGGGAGAGCAGAGGCAGGAGCCGGTACCAGTAATCAGCTATGTGGTCTAAATAGACCGCAAGCTGATTGCTGTAAAAAAAAGAAAAAAAAAATGAAACATTTTTTTTTTACTTACCTGAATCCAGGGACCGGTGATCGGGCCTCCGGTGATGGCTCCTCTCCGGTCAGCTGGTCTCCCACAGTGCACTGCTGCCCGGTCATCAGGTGATCGGGCCCCAGTGCAGTATGGGAGATCACCTGATCGGGAAGCCCGGAGAAGATCACCGGAGGCCAGGAGGATGCAGGTAAGTGTAATGAAGGGAGGAGGGGTCGCGGGGGTCCGCGATCATGGGGGGCAGGGCTTAGCACCAGGGGGTGGAGCTTAGCATCATGGGGGGTAGCAGCGAAGGTGGGTCGGCGCATGCGCGGGCTCTTAGTCGCGGTATTTTTTCCAAAAATACCGCAACTACAGTGCGGATGGGATCCGCAGGGACAGAGCTTTATCGCAAGCTCTGTCCCTGCAAGGGATTTATAGTAAATCCCTGTGATATTGCCTGAAGTCGCAATGCGAATTCACTTGGTAATATCACACTACAATCCGCATTCAATATGCGGATTGTAGTAAATAGAGCCCTATGTGACAACAGATTACTTGGTGTTGTTAATAGTCGCTTGTTAGTGGTGTCTCTCTTTGCTACTGATGGGGAAGATCTCTGCTGTGCACTGCTCTGATGGGGCCATTGCGGCTGCCTAACAGTGGGCCATTGTTAATGGTTATCTGCGGGGGCGGTGGTGTGTAATAAGTCTCTTACCACCGTGACCTCCTGGTTCCCTGCAGTGCCCGACACAGCCTCCAGAGGACCCAGGATAGACTCGCCTCCATCTATATGCTGATCCCACTGACTCCGCCTCAGTCGTGCCTTCTACCCGACAGGCTTCCACTTCCTGCTGTCAGTTCCCTTCTGCCGCCGCAATGTCTCTAGACCACAGCCACGACTTTCCTTGTCTCCGGATCGCCGCTCCTGTCCTCTGGTTATATCAGGTAAACAGCACACCGGAGCTCTCTTCAGCTACCGCTACCTCAGGGACCTGCCGACCGTTCCTCTCTCTCCGGTCCCTACAGCGCAACAAGGGGGGGAACAGTTTGCGGCGTTTGCTCCTGGGACCAACTGCCAGTCGACACACATCCTGGACTTTTCCCTGCTCTCTCCCTAGACACCAAGCTAATGCTCCACCTGTCCTCACGTGCTGACTTGTCAACCTATCACCGTGTGACTAACGGGGGTACCTCTCCCTTGTCTCAGACTCCTTGGTAGAGTCCTGTGTTCTTCCTTCTATAGGGGCAGCACAGTCACACATGTACCCATTGACTACTTTATCTGAGAACAATCTTCTTTAATAAAATACATTTATTTACATTTTTCTGGAACATTCATGACTTCACTTTACTTGGCACAGACTGTTTAACAATTATGACCCCCTAATTTCAGGGTATCAAAATAATGTCTGTCTACGTTCCTGGTAATTCCGAGGAAGCCTTCGTTTGGGGCACGTGAAGTATATTGGAGAAAACTTGTTATGGACAAGGTGTGCGTGGATGTTTTTTCCATCAAAAAGTGAAGCAATATGATTAATGTAATTGTTAATTTCCATATATAATAAATTATTCTCGTCAGACAAGACCAGTAGCGTTCCGAAGTCTGGGTTTATTCCTTTCTACTAAGATAATTATATTTATAATCAAGAATTAATAATTCTTGGGCAACTTCCAGATTCCTTCATGTGGTAATTATAAAAGGTTATTTACAGAGCGCAGTGTTATTATTGCCTGTGTTTGTGTTAGGCACTGGATTGATGGGGATAGTAAGATCCAAACACTGTGTCCTTATTAACAGATTGATGGCTGGATGTTAGATAAAAAACATAGAATATTCATGTACAGTTAAAATTTTATGACTACAACCAGTGTGAAATGGTCCTATCAAACCCATCTGTGTGGAACAAAGGTCATACACCCAACGGTATAAAATATTGTGCACTAGTAAATTAGACCTGGTGCATGCCGGGCCACTTAAGTCCTCTCCTTCAGTCCGCTGGCTGGGGTCCTCATCACCATAGAACACTTGGCCTGGCTGGGGTCCTCATCACCATAAAACACTTGGCCTGGTTGGGGTCCTCATCACCATAGAACACTTGGCCTGGCTGGGGTCCTCATCACCATAAAACACTTGGCCTGATTGGGGTCCTCATCACCATAGAACACTTGGCCTGGCTGGGGTCCTCATCACCATAGAACACTTGGCCTGGCTGGGGTTCTCATCACCATAGAACACTTGGCCTGGTTGGGGTCCTCATCACCATAGAACACTTGGCCTGGCTGGGGTCCTCATCACCATAGAACCCTTGACCTGGCTGGGGTCCTCATCACTATAGAATTCATGGCCTGGTTGGCGTCCTCATCACCATAGAACACTTGTCCTGGCTGGGCTCCTCATCACCATAGAACACTTGGCTTGGCTGGGGTCCTCATCACCATAGAACACTTGGCTTGGCTGGGGTCCTCATCAGCATAGAACACTTGGCCTGGCTGGGGTCCTCATCACCATAGAACACTTGGACTGTTTGGGGTCCTCATCACCAAAGAAACTTGGCCTGACTGGGGTCCTCATCACCATAGAACACTTGGCCTGGCTGGGGTCCTCATCAGCATAGAACACTTGATCTGGTTGGGGTCCTCATCACCATAGAACACTTGGCCTGGCTGGAGCCCTCATCACCATAGAACACTTGGCCTGGCTGGGGTCCTCATCACCATAGAACACTTGGCCTGGCCTGGCTGGGGTCCTCATCACCATAGAACACTTGGCCTGGCTGGGGTCCTCATCACCATAGAACACTTGACCTTGCTGGGGTCCTCATCACCATAGAACATTTGGCCTTGCTGGGGTCCTCATCACCAAAGAACACTTGGCCTGACTGGGGTCCTCATCACCAAAGAACACTTGGCCTGACTGGGGTCCTCATCACCATAGAACACTTGGCCTGACTGGTGTCCTCATCACTATAGAACACTTGGCCTGGCTGGGGTCCTCATCACCATAGAATACCTTGTGCAAATGGGTAAACATTAAAGATGCCCAGTCTATAAGTACACGCCGGTTACATGTAAGCATACATGTGAGCTATATGGAGTTCTTTGTCTTTTGTGTGCGGTGAAGGATTATCTTCTATATACCACTTTGAAAGAAACCCCATAGGAATACATGTGAAGAGTGTTATATACCTTTGGTCAAAGCATAAATACCAATATATTGTTAATTTTTTAATTTTTTTCAGATGGATTTTCTCTGGAGATGTATGGAAGTTTGAACTACAACAGTCATAACCAGACAGACTTTCGATATTTAGAATTGTGGTAATACGTAGATTATATATAGTACGGTATATATGTGTGATTAAGTGTTTTGGAGTATGTATGTACAGTATCCATGCTATCTGGTGGTCTCGGCTAAGTCACTAGAAGCAGGCTACATTCTGGATTGGTATCAGGAGCCTCCTTTCCCAGTATATGTATTGCTACCTCTCGCCTCGCTCATTACCTCTCTCTGCCAATGGACCCTGCCCTAAGGCTTTTGATATTATGCTAAACACGTCCCAGCAAATCCTAGTTTCGGTATCAGTCGCCAAGTCTGCTCTGGATCTTTTCTATTGTAGATTTCTTTCATCTAAGCTGGAAGACTGATTACACTCTACCAAGAGCTCAAAAGTAACTAAATTTAGGGGAAAAGTCTGGATTTAATCAGCTTCCGCCCCTTCTATCATGCATTCGGGTTCTAATTAAATACCTAGAAGGGGTAACTGACCCCAAGTCGGCACCCATGCTCTTTAACCCTGCGGTAGGGTCTCGCTGCCGCAAGCCCTGGAGTGATTTTGGCTCTATCAGAGCCAAAATCACTCCCACTGACATCACTAGTGATGTCAGTGGGGCCGGCTGGAGACGGTAGGCGTTCCCATGGGAACGCCCACCAAAGGGGGCGTGCTGTCAATCAACACCGACAGCACACCCCATTTGGGGCGAGACCCGGAGCGACGGAGAGCCCGTTGCTATCCGGGTCTCGCGCATGCGCAGTGGGGCAACATCGACCCGCTTGCGAGCGTCCTGCGCTCGCTCGCGGGTCTGAATGACCCCCTCTGTGCCTTGATCTCCTTGGGCTTAGACAAACAGAACGGACGGAGGAAATTTTGCACAACCATTGGTCAAGTGCACAGTGGGCGTGTTCACACAAATGCATCTGTAAAGCTTTCAAACACAGACTGTAAAGTGACAGTTGGGAGCTGATTGGTTGGTACTTTATCTCCGTCCACTTTATTTCTCTGCAAGTCTTAGTACATAGGCCCTGATTCAGTCCCGGACGCTAATCCGCGAACGCACGCTATGGCCGATAATCGCACGTTTGCGCATGCGTCAATATGTGCATGCGTGAGTCACTCACTACGCTCGGAAATTGTGCGCTCGTAGTACACAGACTGGACTCTATTTTGAGTGACGTTTGTGGGTGGTAACAGGGGAAAGTGCTTGGGAACGGGGGAGTGGATGTGTGAACACAAGCGTGTCAGGCCGTTTAAACGGCATTTTAGTGGTGTGCATAATTAGCAAAGATCGCAGTGCTTGCAGCGGTGTAGGGTCTGCCTCAAGCGTTGCGTGCAGCTCCGATGGCTCTCAATGTTACCGATTAATCACACACTTCCTGGAGACAGAAAGGTGTGCAGCTTTATACTGGCATGCGTTCGCTCTGCCTTCGCTCTCTCTCTTTTGGCTGCGTGAGAGCGCAGCTTTGCGTCCGGGTCTGAATGAGCTCCATAGATCCCTGAGTCCGGTTATTGGGAAACGTTATTGTTGCTGGAGAGAAACTAGGAATAAACAGTAAGAGCCAGGACAAATGATGGCTAACCAGTTATCCTGGCATGTTGGTAAATGTGGCCAGAAGATCAGTGTGCTTTGCAGTGATGACCTCGTCCATTCTGGTTTCTACACCAAGCGGCAAGATCCAAGTCTATCCATGTTGTCTTGAGTAATATGAGTGCTACCAGCAGCACAATGCCGCACTTACATTCGCTGAGATATATTACCGCTCTTTCTTGATACCGTGACCTTCATCTCATATAGGGACCAAGCACCTGAAAGTTCACTACTATCTATGGCTCCTAGTGGGCAAAATAATTTCTTCTGTTATATCAGTCCAAAGGTTTACATTTGATCCACCCAGGGTTCCACTTACGCCTGTGAAGTTAACCACCATGGGGAGCGGCAGATTCTATTCTTCGCTACGTGTTGCAGCTGGACCGAAGATGACACAATTGTCTTACATCGCTGCTGTGTCCGGCTATTTTTATTTGGCTAAATCACAGAGGCAGAGATGGGGATTATTTTAGTCCTGTGGTTTCCTAACATATAATGCCAGGGACAATGGGAGGTCACTAGTGGCACAATCTCGTCCGGAAATGCCATGGTTCCTGCTAACATATTATTCATTGCATGCTTGGCATAGCCCGTAACTGAATCTCGAGTTTGCTCTTTGCCTTGTATTGAAACACTCAGATGCCGCAAACCTACAACTGTTACCCTCATGTTCAGTTTTCTAAATATTTCTGTCATTGCGCCTGATATGGCTTGGAATGTCTGCCCAAGGTGCCCCCTCCCCCCAAACAATCCATCTGAATGCCCCTCACCTTGTGTGGCCCAAGCAGGGGGTGATAGGGTGAGGAGTGGGTGCCTGTCTCAAAGTCATCAATTGTGGTTTTCCAGGTGTATTCAGTTGAGGTTATAATACATAATAGTTAATTAGGATGAAGACAATGCAGTTCTGTTATGGTCAAAAGCTTCCATACATTTCATAAATTATCCACGCGTTTCGCCTGGCCACTAAGCAGTGTACTATCCCTCCTTATTATGAAGTGGAGAAGCGTCAAGTGTCAGCATCATCTGCAATGCGGAATGTTACAGGATGCCTCTATAGAGCTGTCCAAGTCACAGACGGTGTAATTGTTAGCATTACTGCCTCACAGCACTGAGGTTGTGGGTTCAATTCCCACCACGGCTCTGTGTGGAGTGTGTATATTCTCCCGGTGCTTGCGTGGGTTTCCTCCGGGTGCTCCAGTTTCCTCCCACATTCCAAAAATATACTGGTAGGTTAATTGGTCTACCTACAAAATTAACCCTAGTGCGTATGTGTGTGTGCGCATGTGATAGGCAATATAGATTGTAAGCTTTTCTGGGGCAGGGACTGATGTGAATGGCCAAATATTCTTGGAATATATGTGCGCTATATACATAACTGATATAATAATAATGTCCCCTGTACTTCTATCTGGAGGGTACCAGAAGGGGTCAGGGCAGAGGAAATACATTACACTGCTCCTTACTTCCCCTGTCCTACCTATCTAGTTGCAAGCATCAGGTTCACACAAATATACATACCCGCTAATACATATGTCTGCTTTCTGGCCATGCAGACAATATGGGGGTTTTGCATTAGGCAAACTGGCATACAGTAATTCCAGCAGCGGCATCAGACCCTCAGTATGGAGCTTATATTCAGTATACCTCCTTTAAGATAGGATTGTGTGTCCAGGAATAGCGAATGTTAATGCAAAGTTACAAGCGTCAATACATTTGAAAGTGTTTAATTTTTAGTGCACGAAAGATGTTCTTTGTGGCTGGAAAATTATCTAAAAGTTAGTCGTATAATTCTGCTACTTCTGTGAGACTCCTAATATCTGAAATCACCTTGTAAATTATTGCACCCATAGGCGTGCACAGCACATTACATTAGGGTGTGCACCACCAGAAAAACACGTCTATCTCTGCTTTTGGGGGTGGAGTCTATTGAGGGGCGGGGTCTGGCGACGGGGTAGGATGTTGTCTTCTCAGATTGAAGAGCTTTGTCAAAAACTGCCATTGTTTGTTATAAAGTAAATATGTGTATAGAAATTAATATCATATATACCGTATATATATATCACATATATATCACATATATCATATATTATATATATATATATATATATATATATCCAGCGATTGTCCATAACCAAAGGACCAGGCGGCACTCAAACGGACTTTTCAAGTAAGTAAAAGTGGTTTATTAAGCCAACGTTTCAAAGCCTCAAGGGCTTTTTCCTCAGGGTGTAACAAAAGAAAACATATAGTGCTTACCTTAAATAGTGTATGCATCTATCAGTGACCCAGTCAGAGCTCGTGTCCAAATCCCGTCCCGGCGTCGCGGCATGTATGACGTCATGCACGGCGCGTGTATATACACGCTTCTGTAACTAGGCAACCTCAGACTCTGTCCACACTGATCCGCAGACTGTTCAAACATACCGCGGCGTCTGGGGAGAGGACAACAAGTATGACATACATAAATACAAAGTATCAAGTGCATGGATACAATCAGGGACTCGAAATATACCAATATTAAATAGATGAAACTTCATATAAATATAGCAATATACAATTGAGATACTATTAACCAAGGATGTATATTACATTTTAACCATTTCAATACCACTCAGCAACATTACATAGGAACAATAAACACCATTATTCTAATTAATTAAAGAAAGACATTCCACGTAATTTTTTCATTTAGTCCCTTTGGGTATATGGGGCCTGATTCAGACCCACTCACGAGCGGCTGTCCGCTCGCAAGTGGGTCGATGTTATGCACTGAGCATGCGCTCCGTCGTGCGCATGCGCCAGACGCGACGAGCGAAGGAAAGTCCTTCGCTCGTTGTGTCCGATCAAAGGGGGCGTGCTGTCAATGTTGATTGACAGCACGCCCCCTTTGGTGGGCGTGCCGGGGGCGTGCCTCCCTGACGGGGGCGTTCCCATGGGAACGCCTCCCGTCAGAAGCCGGCCCACTGACATCACTAGTGATGTCAGTGGGAGTGATTTTGGCTCTGATAGAGCCAAAATCACTCCGGAGCTTGCGGTTGAAAACCTCAACCGCAGGCTCCGGCTCGCAATTTCGATGGTCGCGATGGTCTCGTATAGCCTGTGGGTGGTGACCCACAGCTATACGAGCGTCCAGGAGGACGCTCCATGAAAATGGAGCCCGGCCCTCATTCAGAGCGTGCGCTCTGCTCAGAGCGTACGGCTCTGAATGAGGGCCTATATCCTCTATTTGCAAACTTAGATACCACTTTATCCAGTTCAGATTCCACCATGTCCCTATATATATATATAAAAAATAATTAGTGCGCTTAATTCAGAGTTTGGAACAATACCAATGTCCAGGGAATGAGTCCCACAAGTGATTGCACAAACAGTGTCTTGTAACCAATTCCTCACATATGAAAGTGGGATTGTGAAGCAGAGATCCTGTATATGAAATGGATCGGCGTCTTCTCCAATATATATATATATATATATATATATATATATATATATATACAGGGTTCGACAAAACCCGGCGACTAGATTTCGCTGCCTGGCGACCAGATTTTCAGCAACCCCCGGGCCCTATAGTGCAGACCGCAATCCACCCTACAGAGTAACAAACACACAGCCACCAGCGGTGGTTGTATGTTTGTTATAGCAGCCGATGAGAGTCTGTAAGACTCTCATTGGCTGCTGCGTCGTCCACGGAGTGAGCTGGTTGGAGCTCACTCATGAGCTCCGCCTTCTGGCTCACCCCGCAGCATGTGATGTGAGAGACGTCATGACGTCTCTCCCATAGTGCAGAGCGGGCCTGTAGGAGCGGACAGCGGCGATCGTCAGCAGGAGCGTGGATCAGGTAAGTTGCGCTTTTTTTTTTTAAGGGGCACTGCATAGGGGGGTGACCATTACTAGGGACACTGTGAGGACACTGCATAGTTTGGGTGGCCGCTACTGTGGGGGCTCTGCATAGGTGGGGGTGGCCGCTACTGGGGACACTGTATGGGGGGCCACTACTGGGGCACTGTGCAGGGTGGGGCCGCTACTAGGGGAAATGCATAGTGGGGACTACTACTGGGGTCTACTACTGGGGTCACTGCATAGGGGGGACTACTACTCGGGCACTGTATAGGGGGACTACTACTGGGAGGACAGCTACTGGGGCCAATGCATAGGGGGGACCACTTCTGGGGGCATTGTATATGGGGACCACTACTGGGGGCACTGCATAGGGGGGTGGCCACTACTGGGGGCACTGAATAAGGGGGTTGTTACTAGGGCACTGTATAGGGGGCTCTACTAAGGGCAATGCATAGTGGGGACTACTACTGGGGGCACTGCATAGGGGGGACTACTACTGGGGGCACTGCATAGGGGAGAATTACTACTGGGGCACTGCATAGGGGTGCCTAAAGCATATTCTTGCATCTGGGTCCACCACTCTCTAGTTCGGCCACTGCCGGCGGTGGCTTTGCTTGCCCGGGGTTTTTTGGCTGTGGAGGGGTGGTCTTTCAGGGGGTTGGTTGCCTGGAGAGGGGGTTAGCTGCTCAGTAATGTGGCTGTGGGAGGGTGATTTACCTGGGGTACCCCGTTAGTGGTGTGGCCATGGGGGTTGGTTGCCCGGGGCATAGGTGCTCAGTAATGGTGCCCCAGGGGAAGGGGGGGTCTGGCTCCTACACTTTCATCCTGGCTCCTAGGTTTAAGAAAAAATTTACAAGCCCTGTATATATATATATATATATATATATATAATATATATGCCCTGTATGTATATATATATATATATATATATATTATATAAAGCTGGACAAGGTTTGGAGGCCCAGGGGAGGGTTAGTCACTAAAGGGCAGGCAGAGCGGCCGCTGGCCACCAAAGGGACCAGCCCATACTCAGGATTTGGCTGACTTGCAATACTGGCTGGTCTTGACAGGTCAGCGCTGGCTCCTGAGTCCTGTGTTGTGCGTGTAGGGATGGGCTGTAGATGGAGCCATCAGTGGTAACTGACAGGTTCCACAAAGGCTTATGGGGGAGCTGCTGTGGCTGGGCAAGGCAAGCAGCTTTCCCATCAGCCATGAGCTCCGAGCTGAGCTGTGCTCCGATCGCAGCAGCCCGGCCAACGGTAGTGGAGCAGGGGTAAATAAAGGGCGGCAGCCCCTAAAGAAAACAAAGGATCGGCCCAGTGGGAATCGGCCCTGGCATCCCAATCCACCCCTGCTGCAGGTGTTTGTGTGTGTGTGTGTGTGGGGGGGGGGGGTGCTGTACATTAGGGTGTGGCACCCCCCATGCGCACTATTATACTATTCTACTTCACAAGATCACCTGCTCCACCTGGTACTCGCTGACTTCAGCTTTGCGTCTCCTATGTTGTACCATGCATGCAAGTGAGGGGAGAAACGCGTCAACTGAGAGAATTTCCATGAGTTCCCTTTGTAACCTACAGACACAGCCAAGGTGGTTTTAGGAACCCCACGGGCACATATGTAACACAAATGCACAAAAGCTCATGTGCTTCACTCAAGAATGCATGACAAAAAGATTTTTAAGCATTTACAGCTATCTTGACAACTTTATGTAACTTTATTTGTCGGATATGTAAAACTCTTCAAAATGATGACCCACGTCTGTCCACTGGGTGGTGAAACTGGGCTGCTGCCAACATCTGGCTCATTAAAGAGGTATTTATCAAAGCTTGAAAGAGAGACCAAATTGCAAGAAATAAAGTACCAACCAATCAGCTCCTAACTGTAATTTCTTAAACACAGCCTGTAAAATGTAAGGTAGAAGCTGATTGGTTAGTATTTTATCTCTCACAATTTTATCTCTCTCCAAGCTTTGATAAATATCCCCCCCCCCCCCCGCCCTCAAGTAATAATGAACCTTGAGAAGATTTCAGTAAATAACCGGTGTTAGAAGTCTTCACAGCTGTCTCTCCTGCAGGGTACCTGAGAACATGGTCATTATTCCCAAAGTGGATTATTCTCATATGGGTCGTTCTGTGGGCACCGACTCTTACAGTGGTTACAGTGGTAAAGTTATTTCAAAAGCTTGAATAGAAATGTGCAGAGCCCCAAAGGTTAAAGGCACTTGTGGATTTAATACTGTACAGGTTTTTTGGGAGGAAGTTTGGAGATTGTAAAGATCAATGAAGCGCAGCTTAACACCTGGAGACATGATACAAAATATAAAATGATGGACTGTACGAGAGCATTGTGCAATGATGGCGTCTGCGCGCCTTATCTGCCGCATTCCTGCCCGTAATGTCTCACTTGCACATATTTCCTCCCTGGCATCTGCTCTCCAGGTGCCTCTGGTTCCTCAGATCCCATCTACTGACCTAGAGTACTTTGTCAAGAGAGTTTTAAATCCATGTTGACTCGAGAGGCCCTTAGGTTAACCTCCATGTGGAACATCTTGGTTCTATGCTGTGCCGAGGCTTGCATTGGGTTTTTGCTCGACGAGTCTGAATTTAAAGTGATTATTTAATAACAACCACTGAGCATGAAAAGTACACTTCAGTTTCATACATAGCGCTGGATGACCTAGTTGACATTTCTGAGTAATTAAACAACACATCCTGTGGAGCTTTCCAGGGCCAGTGACATAAATAAGAGACTGGCATGTGCGCAATGGGGAAGCGATCTGGGCTACTGGGATGGAGCATTGCGATATGAATTGTCAAGGATCTTATCTTAGGACTGTCATGAGTCACATGATCATTCCATGAGTACAATGTCATCATGTGATGACTTTGAAGGATCTTTTGGAGTCTCCCTATGGCCCAGTACGTTGTCACCTCTTGGTCCAGTTGAGTAGTTCTCCGCATACAGGATATTGATAGAGAGTGCATGGACTCTGGGCTAACCAAGCGGTGGTCACTCAGAGAGCTGAGTTAGAGACCCCACAACAGAACAACTGGTGATCATAGATACGTGCACGGTGGGGTTAGAGGTTAGTGTTGTAGGCTCTTCCAAAGTACAGTTATACAGTAATAACTGCTCTATAAGCAGTGTATGTATGCATATACTGGGTATGTAGTTAGGAAGCCGACTGTTATAACCCAACAACGGACCAATGATAAGCTTCGAAATCCCAACGCCTATCATTATCCCTACGTCGGAGGGTTAGGTTAGAGGTTTCCTGGCGGCGACTTAGGGTTAAGCACCCCCTGGGAGGGTTAGGGTCAGGCTAGGGGAAGGGGGGGTTAGGCACCCCCGGGGGGAAAGTAAGGGTTAGGCATCCCCCTGGGAGGGTTAGGTTTAGGAGGGGGGTTATGGTTAGGCACCCCTAAAGGAGGGTTAGAGGGTTAGGGATAGTACAAATACTTACCCTGTCGGTATCTTCTATTGTCGGTCTTCCGGCGTCAAGATTTGAACCCCCAGACTTAGGTCCGGCGGTAACTCATACCGATTCCCATATATTGTATACATTGGTGGTAGTTGGGAACCCCGCTTTTCACGCTCACCCTGGTGATGGCGTCTCTGTTTCCATCCCACAGGAAACCTGATGGATTTCTGATGCCACACAGGGAAAAAGGAGAGAGGGAGAAAAACATCTCCAGCCTGAACTAACAATGACCTCCGCCAAGAATGTTGCATTAAAATGTTCCCATACAGTGCTGAAAATTTGTTCCTTATTACAGGGAAACAGACGTATCTTGTTCAAACCAGGAGTAGAAGCAAAGAAGGTTTTTGTGGCTGTATCTGTGGGGGGTTTTCCATACCCCCCCTCTCCACTCCCCCTCACCCGGCAGGCTCCATTTAATGTTGTGCAACCATTATGTGCACGGGAACCCTTCGTTTTGTGGGAACTGTTGGCATGTTAGTGGGAAAGAAGCCTTTTCCCATACTTCATCTTCAAAGCTCTATTTATACAATTATTAGAAAAAGGAATATTGCAAAAATTAATGCAAACAAAACAAAAAAAAAATTTAGAATTCACAGCGGGCGATGTCTTCCGTCTACGTCTTACGGAAAAATGTTGCAAATTTAATTAAACACTGTGCAGATGCAAAGAGGGTAATGGCGGAAGAATCATAGCTCGCTGTTATCAATTATCTGTAATAGAAAACACGTACGGTTGCCCAAACAGCAAATGTCTTTACCGGGCTGGAGAGATGGCCTGCAGAGACCAATCCAAGACCTTGATGAAAACAGGTGCTGGACAACTATAACAACCAATCAGATGGGGACCTGCCACAGATGGACATTAGTTCTGATGGCTGCTGTCGTAGGGGCTGGAGGCGGTGCCATCTCACAGGTGCGTATGTTAATACGGGCAGATAGTCACGTAAGACTTATGATGGCTATAGGGCGTCCAGAATTGCGACCACATTATGTCATGCTTGCCCACTCTCTCCCGGAAATTCTGTGAGACTCCGTAATTTGGGGGACAGTCTCCTGCCCAGAAAGTGGACAAGTCTCCCGCATCCCGTCACTTTTGCCATGAACCGCATCAGCGCGGCCGCGCCACCGCAACGTTTCACAGCAAAACATCAGGGGGCTGTGTCGCGATGATGCAATTAACAGCACCATGCCCCCAACCGGCCCACCTGTGACCCCCAATTCCAGAGACTGACCTGCTCTATGTGTGACTCAGTATCTGGCACAATGTTTCCATACGTTACACAATATCCTTTATGTGCATACACACGGTTAGATGTGTCAGATGAACGATTGAACGATTTTACCAATGATTTGAACAATTGAACGATTTCTGGCTGCATTAAAATGAATGGAATTGTCCAAATCTGACTGCAAACAGATCTGATGTCAGATATCGTTATCTGACCATCAGGAGCGCTCATCGTTCATCTGACAAATGTCAGATATGTCAGATTTTCCTTCAGATATGAACAATTGAACAATTTTTAAAATCGTTATTGTACAGATCTGAAGGAAAATCTGACCATGTGTATGCACCATACTTTTGGCGCATACGTTTCCCCAGGGGGAGAGATGTGAAAGCTGATGGGTATTGCTTGAGGACACCAATTATAGTAATACGGTTCATGACGTTAGTTGTGACCCCGCTGTCACTTTCTGTGTGTAGTTCTCCAACCATAGACACTAAGGGCCTGATTCAGACCCGCTCGCAAGTGCTATGCGCTCGCAAGTGGGTCGATGGTGAGGCATGCGCAAGCCCCGTGGCTTGCTACAAACGGGATGATAGATGATAGACAGCTCGCCCCGTTTTGTAGGCGGGGTGGCGGGGTGGCTGAAGGAACGCCTGCCGTTTGTGGGCGGCCCTACTGATATCACCAGTGATGTCAGTAGTGAGCTTCCGCCTCTATTAGAGCCGGAAGCTCACTGGGGCTTGTGGCAGGCACGACCCTACCACAAGGGTCTCGTCGCAAGCCTGATGGTCGCGACCATCACCTGGCCGCTCACAAAAGCTGTGGGTGGTCATCCACAGCTTAGCGAGCGGCCAGGAGGCCGGCTTTTAGAAAAAAAAGTGTCCGCCCTCATTCAGAGCGAGCGCTCGCTTTTTGCGAGCGGCTCTGAATGAGGTCCTAAGAACAACTAACATGAATCATATCTCTCCAAAACAATAAGCAAACAGAAGTGAGCCCTGGGCTGTAACATAAACTGTTATTTGTATCAGAGCAGGAACTTAAAAAAAAGATATATATATATATATATATATATATTTATATATAAAATGTAAACCTTCACATCTCATAGTATATATATATATAAAATGTAAACCTTCACATCTCATAGTATATAAGTATATATATAAAATGTAAACATTCACATATCATAGTATATATACTGTATATAAAATGTAAACATTCACATATCATAGTGTTCATCGGTCGCGATGTTGGACGGTGGCGGCCAGCTGCGTAAGCCTCAATTTATGCAGGCTGGCCGGCATGTGAGGCCAGGAGTGTGCATCCATGGACGCAGATCCTGGTCTCGCCACATCCAGAAGATGGGGCAACATGCAGGCCGTCCCCGCACCTGCACCGCCCCCATAATAGCCTCTGCCTGTCAGAGTGGCTTTACATCTGCATTCGCTCCGCTGCTGCCCCTGTGACTGACAGGCCGAGGCAGCCGGAGGAGCAGTGTGAAACTAAGGGGGTGGTCCAGGGGTGGACCGGGTGGCAGCAGACTCCAGACCACTCATTAGCCAGCTCACCGATCCACGGCCGCCCGCTCAGGACAGGAACTGATTTCATTGGCCGACATTGCCCGCCCCTGAGTGGGAGGAGCTAGTTCGTCCCCATACCTTGTTCAGTTGTTATAAGCAGCGACACTACCAGCAATAGCATGTTTGTCCTGTGCACACATGTCATCAGATCGCGCCTGACGACATCAGTGGAGTGTCACTGACGCCGGTGGCACGCTCAGTCGGACATTCTGCCCCTGCCAGTGTGGCCAACGGTCCGCCTATACTAGTGCATCTTTGTACACAGCTGGTAGGATGCAGTAGCGGCTCCACCTCTGAATCACCCCCAGTATCAGGAGTTAGCCCAGTGCATGTTGATGATTTAACCTCCAAAAAATAATTGGCGTTGTTACTCTTTAGGGCCCTGTTCATAAAGGTCAAAGGGCCTCTTATGCATGTGGCGACAGAAGTTCCTGCATGTTATTATTAATATTATATGTACAGGCCCATTCATCATTGTAGTCTCGATGTAGCTGCCAGCCGTTCATCAAGCTCTCGCGAGCAGTTCTGAATCAGGCCCTCTGTGCGCACGAGTTCACCCACGCGCAGTTACGCTGCCTTTCAGGTGAACTTTTTGCCGCCACTAAATAGCTGTGAAATTGGCGGTGTTGGGGATCGCCGGCATCTGGGGCAATACTGAACTGCTTTGGTGCGCAACTGTAAAATCGCTGCGAGTTTGCAGCATGATTTTCGCTGTGCCACCTGCTTCGCAAGATTTACATGGAGAGGAGCAGTTGGCATATCGATAAACAGTGCCCACTGACTAAACCGCATCCACTTTGCCCGCAATTAGAATATATTGTTTTTGTGGACAGACATTTACTAAAGATTACTCTCCACACTCAGTGATAATGAATCCAGGATGCTCCATGTAAAACTGTGTTGTTTGCTAGATAAACATCACACAATAGACGAGCGCGGGATGTGCGCGGGATGTGACAGCGAGCATCCCTCAGCTTGCACAATCCCATGACAGCGAATGGCTGGAGATCATAAAAAGCTGTCATCGCCAGGAGCAGCTCCTCAGCGCTGATTTAAGCCTCAGCCTGGACCAATTACACAAATTGAAAACTTGCCTGCCCCAGGCTGCTGCTGCCTCATTGTGAACGTCTCTTACAAGCGGCGATGTGAGATTAACAGAGGATTAACATTTAGTGTAATAATGTATTTACATACTCATTCAAAATCCATTCGATGTGCAGGCACCCGGGATTAGTACAAAGAAAGAGACTTCTGACACAGAAACATTGAGGACTATTTTACATGTCAAACAAACCACATGGCACTTTCAGGTGAGGCCCTAAAGCTTGAATCATGAGAAAGTAACCTTAGATGAAAATGTAAATACATAAAGTTACCTCAGATGAAAATGTAAATACATAAAAATGTAAATACATAAAGTTACCTCAGATGAAAATGTAAATACTTAAGGTGCATACACACACAACGATTTTTTGAACGATTATCGTTAACGATATCGTTAATCATTCAATCATAGAAAAAATCGTTAACTTTCTAAGTTAAAACGATGAAAGATTATCGTTCATGCGCGTTCACGTTTGTAGTTCAGTCAGACTGACCAACTCAACGATTTTCAGTAAGGGAATATGCAAAAATCGTTTGTTGTTCAAAAAAATCGTTGTTTATATTTAGTAAATGAACGATTTTAGTAAACAATTTTTGTTCATTTTTCCCTTGAAAAAATGAACGAAAATCATTTATTACACACACAACGATTTTGTTACCAACGATTTTATGAACGATTTTCTGTCAGATTATTTGTCAGATTTTTTAAAGTGTAATGAACGATTTTTTTGAACTACAAACGATTTTTGCATATTCCCTTACTGAAAATCATTCAGTTGGTCAGTCTGACTGAACTACAAACAACAAACGTGAACACGCATGAACGATAATCGTTCGTTTTAACTCAGAAAGTGAACGATTTTTTCAACGATTGAACGATAAACGATATCGTTATCAATAATCGTTAAAAAAATCGTTGTGTGTGTATGCACCTAAATTGATCAGTATATATGTTAGACATTCACAATGTCAACACTGATGCTATGTCGACATTATTAGAATGTCAACACAGGGCTTGACTGAGAGATATACGCTATTGCGATCCTGTGAGAAAATGACGCAGCCGCCGGAATATGTATTGAGACACCCACGGGCGACACAAGCATCTGCATATAAAGATGCAGCATCGCTCTCAGATCATTCCATGTTAGCACTCCTGAGTTACTCTATGGTCATGCAGAACTGAGACGTATTCCATGCGTACGGAATCGCCGGCGCAGGATGTGACACTCCCAGAAAATTGTTGCGACATGCCGGCGTGTTTTGCTACCTCCCCCGAATGCTGTCAATCACACTGCAAGTAAACGGTCGCTACGAGCGACTATGGTAACGCACCTGCGCAGTGCGACTTAGCTGCCTGCACCTAGATGTAAATAAATATCAGCATCCCGTACATATCTGGTCCATAGTCACCACACATGGAGTATAATCTATAGCAGTAAATAGCTTCCCGTGTGTGGGGCAGGTTAGGGTTACTTTGTGGGGGTCAAATGCTGGCCATACACATGGGCAATAGGGAGTGTGCACGTGGTTCTGTCACCCAGGGCAAAGGAGCCTGGGGGTGGCACTGTCGCTGCCCCATGTCCCTGCATCTGGCTGGCAGGATGTCTAGAACGGCACCCTGCGGCTAGTAGCACCAATAGCACTCAAGGCACGCACCCTGCAGTGTGTGGAGCATCCGGGCTAGGGGTGGCCATCGACCACCGATGATTAGCAACTTTCGACCATTGATGGTTAGCAACCATTGACCATCAATGGTTAGCAACCATCGATGGTCTAACGGAGATGGTGAGAGGTTTCACCATCGAAGAGAGCCACCAATGGTAAAACATCAGTGGCTGTCCCCTGTTGGTGGCTGCTGGCCCCGGTATGAGCCTGTGCGAGGTTCCGTCTGCGCATACCTTAACCATCGTTGTGCAATTATGGGGGATATTCAATTAGCCAAGATAAGCAGTTTTCGGAGGAAAAGTTTTACTGATGACGTCATTTCGCCAGGCGAAAACTTATCCCCGTATTCAATTCCAAAGATTTTTGACCTACGCGGAAAGTCAATGCATTGGCCTAGGCGAAAAATATTCGCTTATGAAAACAGGCGGAAAAAAGTGCAGAATTGCGGTTTTGGGGTGCAAAGGTGGGAGAACCACCCTGCACCCTTGGGACAGGCCCCCAAAAGTTAACTGCATCAAAAAAATCCTAAAAATTAAGAAGTGACTTTGAAAAAGGGTGCGGAAAAATTCAAAGTTGGGGTACAAACTTCAAAATTAGCAAAATAAGCTTTAGGGGGGTCTGCAAGTATGGGGGAGGTGTTTTTTTATTGCAGGTGCTTGCTGAAGGTGCGTTTTTAAGGTTTATTAAAACTTAACTTTGCGATTTTTAACCATGCCTGCACCCATTTTCATGTACCCCAAATTTGCTGGGACTAGTTATTTTCTCAAAAAAAACCTGCTAAATGCTATTCTTCATCACTTGTGCAAAGACGCTAACTAGCAGCTATTGAGAGCATTTAAGTACCCCAAATACCTTCAGCAGGGCTATCCGGGGGCATCTACATTGATCCCCAACGTTAGTGCATGTTTTGGGGGGTGCCAGGCTGGTTTCCTCAAATCTGACAGCACTTTTCATCTGTTTGAGTCTCGCCGGGTCCCGTTTTCGCGTCCTTTGGAATTGAATAGGGTGAAAAGTGGGGCCGCGCACGAAAAGTTTTCGCCTCCAAATCACGTGCAGTTGGCGAAAAGTACGGCAGGCGAAACCTTTCTGTTTTTACGCGTCTAATTGAATATGCCCCTAAGTGTTCATTATTCCTGGTACAACTGTGCTGCATCAGTGCTGACACTCACTAAAGCCGACACCGGCCTCCGCTAGTTATTCAATCCTCCATCTGCCCGTTCACAACACCTTCGCCCCTTCCACTGGCAGTTTACATCATGTATGGGATTAAACTATAGTGTAAGAACACCCACAAGCTCTCAGCCCTGCTGTCCCTACACCTTACCCCAGCCTGGAAAATGTGCTGTACGTGCATTACGTTGGGAACTGTCCCATCACAAACAGGCTGCAGACAGGGAAGATGAATGTAGCATGTCACAAGGATCATTAGCAATGAAGTAGTATGTCTCAGTGCCTCTCACAGCTCCTCCATACACGTACAGTATGATGTCCGCACGTACTCTGCCAAGTCACAGCAGCTTTGTGTGAGCTCATCTGCCAGGGCTCTGCCAATTCACTGACATTCATCTGAGAGTCAGAGAAGTACGTAAGAGCGTCATTTCACTGCAAAACCCAAATCAGGCCGTCTCAGGAGATGTGTGAAGGCTTCTATAGAGCGGGGAGGTGGAGTAGTGGGGAAGTCTGTGGTACCCTGAGTCCTGGGAGTAGCACTTATTAGTACTATTTATGTGGAGATACCTCTGCCTTGCTGGAAAATAATGCTGCCTGTGTTTTGCTGTACAGATGTTGATATTGTGTTTCTGTATGTTGTGCTTGTGCCCGGGACTGTGCCCTGTTTTCTCCCCTGGGACTGTGGCCTTTCCCACCGGTTCTAAACTGGTCGTAATGGTGGGCATGAGCAGGGCTGTTGAGAGCCCGGGTAATGGAGGGGCGTGGCCTAATCGCGGGAGGCGTGGCCACACCCCCTTGGAAAAAAAAGAAATATTCATAACTTTTTAATTTCTGCCTAGTGGCGCTGCGTGCTGGGGAGGGGGGCGCTGTAGGCCCCCCAGCCCGGTGCTAAGCAGGGGGGGGGGCGCGATCAGTGTGATCGCTCCCCCCCCCACAGCCATAGGAGACTGCTCCGGTTGTGTGCACAAGCACAAGCTCTCAGCACAAGCTGCGTGCTGAGCTGCTGTGAGGGAGTGGGGGGGCCACACCAGACCCAGGCCCCGCCGGGCCCCTCTAGCAAGCCCGGGTAAACTGTACCCGCTCCCCCTCCCCCTCTCGGCGCCCATGGGCACGAGGGAGGGACTAGTCCATTGGACCTTTGAGGGGAGCCCTGCACATTATGGAGAGAATGGCCGGCTGCCGTTTAAACACTGGCTGCAGCACCCGACCCCAGCGGGAGTGAAGCCGGAGCGTGCAGGGTACCCGGAGGAAGGAGATATAAGGGGCTACAGGACTGACAGTTGGAGTCGTTGCCTGAAGCAGTTAAGTGGAGCAGAGCTCCTGTGCTAAGGGGACCGTACCTCAGGAACATTGGTGGCGGCGCCGCTGAGAGAGTCCGGAGGCAGCCTGGTGTGAAGTGAGGACATAACTGACGGGATTCACCTCAGATACAGTTAGCGGTATGTTCCCGGCAGCAGCAGAGCGGCTGGATGGCGGGGAACTTCGGCAACGTCATTGACGGCAGCTGCTAGAGGCGGAGTCAGGGGCGGAGCGGAGTAGA
The DNA here is from genome assembly GCA_031769625.1 of Taudactylus pleione. Taxonomy (NCBI): domain Eukaryota; kingdom Metazoa; phylum Chordata; class Amphibia; order Anura; family Myobatrachidae; genus Taudactylus; species Taudactylus pleione. The sequence continues at coordinate 635,855 of JAUIMM010000836.1, forward strand.
GCCGAACCAGCCTTTTAGTGTCCAGGGGCGGCGACCAAGAAGGAGAGGCAGTCTGGTGGAGGATGGAGCTTACTGGAGGGGCGGTGGTAACCAGGCTGAGTGACTGCAGGAGAGGTCTGTAATTATGCCAGTGACAGCCCTTCATACTATATCTAAATAATAGAAGCAGCTACAGTATAACTACGCGGACTTCAGTCAAAGGTAGTCATTAGCCTTCACTTATATAGTGACTTGGATACATGGCTGCCATATAAGAGCTATGTGGAACTTTATCATCGAAACTGCTGCCGGAAATAAGCCCTTAATTGCTTCACAACCCTGCTGTGTTAGTAACTTAGTAACTGAGCCAGTCAGCCAGGATTTCAGTCAGCGACACTCAGGGCCTGATTCAGAGCCGGACGAAATCAGCCTTTCGCCCGCAGTAGGTACGACCGTCCAAATGTCAAACCAAGCGCTCGCACGTGTGTTCGCTCGTAGCGAGTCTTCCGCCCCATATTTCCACAACCCCTCCTCTAGCTAACGAGCGTCTGAAATGGCGAGCGCACTACTCGTTTTTTGATGAAGTGTTCGCTCGCACAAGTACGACCGGAAGTAGGCCTGTCATTTGTCGATCGCCTTGTTTCTCCTTCGTCAAACATCCGTGAATCGATTGGTGCCAATCATTACCTTAATTTACTTAATTGTTGGTCGAAAGTTTTCAATCTTGTTTCTTCTTTGAATGTCAATAAACTTTATTGTTTGTTTTGTGTTCATTTTGGTCCGTAGAATCCGTCCGCTTTAACGGCAAACTTGTTTTTTTTCAATCCAAAGGCTGTTTGTTTGTTTTTTTAATAGCTTTTAGTTTGGTTTATAATTTAGATATTGTTTTATTTCCGGCTTGTTGCTAACGCATCCAAATGCAGCAAGCCAATCATAAGTCACAATATATTCTTAGAGGTTGTTCACATGACTCACACATTAACCAATAGAATTCCTCATGTTATTTATGAAAGTACATTAGCCAATCAAAATTTAGGGGTCCCTGTAATAAAACTGATTTGTGTAAAAAAAAAACATTGCCATCATGAGAGCCAGTGCTTTTACACGGCGTGAGCTGCTGGTGCTCACTGAAGTGCTGGATCGCCGAATAACCGACATGCCGGCACCCGTCAACCAACTAACGCAAGCGACGGCCGTACGCGGAGGTGCGGCACAGGCTGCGGGCCTTGGGATTTCGGAGGACCATCGGCCAATTAGAGCGCCGGTGGTCGGATTTACGCCGCCGGTCCCCACACCTGCTTGCGCATCTTCGCATGAGGATCCGTCGGCGTAAGTGGATATTTGAATGTTTATATATCTATGACAATCTGTTGTTACTTTTTGTCTTTGCTAATGTAAATTTGCAATAATGCGTGTGCATGCGTGCAGTATGCGTTTTTTTCGGGCTAAATGAGACCTTGTTAATGTTGTTGATTTTTAATTATTATTTTCTTTTGGGTTAATGTTTTACATTTTAAATGTTTTTTGGTATACATATTTGCTAATATTACAAACTATACATCATTTAGGTCAGGAGCGTATCCATAGACGGAGTCGGAGGCCTGCCCAACCCCTCTCCCCAACTCCCACCATCTCCTCCCCTGCACACTCCTCCCAAATTTCTCCACCCTCCCCTGACCTGGACATCCCTATTTCCCCTTCCTCTCCTGCTCCCCAAATCCAAATAACCCCTCCCTCCCCTGTCCTACCAATCCACATTCCCACACCCTCCCCTGATGCACCCACTTCTGATTTCAACCCCTCCCCTTTATCCCCACCGGACATTTCCCCACCTTCGGCCATCCACTGGCCCACTTCTTCTGAGGAAGAGGATCTGGGCCAACCTGGCCCTGAACCTGCAGGTATTTTGTATTTCATGTTTGCAATTATTTTGTTAAAATGTGCCCTATATGCATACACTGTGGTATCCCTGCTTACAATCTAAGGGCAGTCCAATGTTTTTGTTTTTTTTTCTTTTGGGTTAAAGCATCTTTTTTTTCTTTTGGGTGCTAATTTTTTAATAATTTTGGCCAAAATTTAATGTTTAATTTTTTTTTTATTCGGGTTTTTATTTTATTTTTTTAAGTTTTTTGGAGTTTGTTTACCTAAATTTTGCCCAAATTTATTCATGTTTCATAACAAAATAAACTTTACAATAACCACATATGCCAGAGCCAAATACAAGTTTCATTGTGCTTTTGTAAATTTCTACACTAAAATCAATATACAAATTGTGTAAGGATTATTTAAGATCCCAAAGTGATTGTTCAAACCACTATTCTCATGTTCATGTTTTGTTAAGTTGTTTTTTTGTGCCAATTGGTAATTTAGGCAAATTCATGTTACCACTATATTATAGCACAAAAATTAGCATGGTATGTAAACTTTTTTTAATTGTAAATCATACTGTTTTTCTGTTATGTTTTCTTTTAAAAATTCACATTTAATTAAAACACATATTTGTCTTTCAACAGACCCAAGGAGGTGGGATCAGGCGATTTTGGCCCATATAATGGTGATGAGGGGCCATTTGGTCCAGCTGCTGGTCTCAATGGACCATTTAATTGTTTTTTTGCGCAATTACATTTTTATTTTACTTAATTTTGCTAATAAAAGGAGTTTATTTAAACAAATCTCATTTATTGACTCAAACATTAGCTCACAAGGTCAATCAATGTGTTTTTTTTTTTTAAACATTTGGGTTTTTGGAATTTGCATATGAAAATGCAAACAATGTGGCAGACTAAATTTTTGGAGTAAGTATTCTTTAAAAATGTAACTTTAAAAAACAAAGAGTGGTTTCCAAGACTTTAAAGACATATTTTGTCATTCAACTAATTGGGACAATTGATATTAACTCCATAATGTTTCGCTAAAATACCCTTATATAATTATTTAATTTATTCTAAATTATCCATGTAACTCCCAAAATAGGAAAATAAAGAGGAAAAAAGGTAGGGCAAACTATGCAAACATGTTGTTAATTGTTATTTTGTTTAAAAAAAAAAAACACTTGGAAATTAAGTTAAAAGGTACTGTCCATTTGCTGGTTTTTCATGTAAAAAAAAAAAAACGATGAAATATAAAATTTGTTTATTACACAATAGCTCACAATACAAAAAAACCACACAACTATTTGACAAAAAAAATCAAGAACTGGTTGAAGATGGTGCATGCCAAATCATGTAAGAAACACATTTGTCCAGGTGTAAAGGTCATTTGTGAGACATTAATGTCACAGGCGATCAACTTCAGGAAGTAAGAAGGTTGTTGTTTGGATTTTGAAAAAAAAAAAAGGTTAAAATTTGAAACATAGGATAGTAAACACACATAATTTTCATTATTCAAAATGTCAACAAATGTAAAACAAAGGAAATTCAAATACCTGAAAAAGCGTGTAACTACCTTATCACGTATGGCCCTCCCTACACTCTCCTCCGACCACACTCGGGGGGGCCATCCTCAGACAAGGCATCCTCTGGCTGCATTGGGACACCACTCCTTAAGGCGATGTTGTGAAATATCCCACACAGGACCACAATTTTGGAAACCATAGCCGGCAAATACATGAGGTCGCCACCAGAGCGGTGGAGGCATCGAAATCAGCCTTTTAAAAGGCCAATACAACGCTCCACCCCCTGCCTGGTGGCAGTAAGTGATGAATTATATTGACTTTGTGGCCCTGGTGTAGGAACCAAATAAGGAGTGAGCAGCCAGGGCGTGCAAGGGTAACCACTGTCTCCTGTGAAAATAAAAAAACATTCAGTACCATTTCTAAGTCAACAGTGTTTGCTTTAAAAATTAGGGGTACCACTTACCCAGAAGCCATGCATCACCAGCTTGTAGGTTGTTTAATTTGTGCCAAATCCCTGATTGCCGGATGACAAATGAATCAAGTGCACTTCCTGGAAATTTGGCATTCAGGGACAGGATCTGGAGGGAGGCATCACATACCACCATTACATTCATTGAATGGAAATGTTTGCGGTTCCTAAATATTGCCTCCAGTGCTGCTGGAGGCTGAAATGGTATGTGAGTGCCGTCCACAACCCCTATGATGTGTGGGAAGCCTGCAATTTCGAAAAATTTCTACTTCACCACATTAAGGGACCCCATATCCAAAGGCATATTAATAAAATGATGGAGGTGCTTAAAGAGTGCATCCATTACCGCCCTCAGGATCCTTGAAAAGGAGGATTGGGAAATGCCAGCAACGATCCCAACTGTGGTCTGGAAGGATCCTGAGGTGCAAAAATGTAACACCGATATTAACTGCATAAGTGGTGGTATTGCTGTTGGATTGTTAATCTGCCTTTCCAGATCACTCTCTATTAATGAAAGAGTGTCTAGGATGATTTGGGGTGGTAGGCGATAACGCCGTAAAACCACATCATCAGGCATTCCAAAAAGGGTGACACGTGTTCTAAATATCTGGGGCCTTGCACGCCTACGATGCCTACGCCTAGGAGGATGTTCAGGTTGGTCGGGGTCGTGGACCATCGCCACTATAATTCGCCCAACATCAATCTGAAATGTTAGACAATGTAGTTATTTTTACAACATTAAAAAATGAGAAAATATACTTATCTTTTTTACACATTAAGAAGAATCTTACAGGGTTAGGCAGTGACATCTTGAAGTAAACCTACTAATTAGATTTACCATAAAAAGAATGTAAAAATTAACACAAAATAAAGACAGGCTAAGGCAAAAATATAAAGAATGCATGCACTACACAGATGATGTTGTTATTCTAGGATTTTAATTGAAAATGCCAATGTACGCTAACGCCACAGACAGGAGATGTGCAAAATATACGCAATAGAGGATACAAAATCCAGCTAAATGGTACGCTAACGCCACAGACAGGAGATGTGCAAAATATACGCAATAGAGGATACAAAATACCGCTAAATGGTACGCTAACGACACAGACAGGAGATGTGCAAAATATACGCAATAGAGGATACAAAATCCTGCTAAATGGTACACTAATGACACAGACAGGAGATGTGCAAAATATACACAATAGAGGATACAAAATACCGCTAAATGGTACGCTAACACCACACCCAGGAGATGTGCAAAATAAACGCAATAGAGGATACAAAATACCGCTAAATGGTACGCTAACGACACAGACAGGAGATGTGCAAAATATACGCAATACATTTCGCATTTTTGATGGCCAAAAAATCATTTGCCCCCCCCCCAAAAAAAATGCATAGTGTGACCTCTTATAAAAACATGATACATTTTTTAAATAAACAGGGTCTAATGTATGTCAATAAACACTTACCGCACAAAGACAATCACCAAAATATAAAAGCAGCAAGACGAAAGGAGAAAAAAAAAAAAAGAACTAAATTAAAAAAAACAAACACGTATTAACATTAAAAAAAATTAAAAAAAATACAAGTTTAAATCAACCCAAAAAGCGACCCACAAAACTTACCTCAACACAAAGAAAAGGCTTAGTAAAAAAACACAAAAATGCGAACGAAAAATAAATAAAAATCGACAACTCGCACCAAATCCAACCAACTACTTCACAAACCACTACTCCGCAACTATCACAACCTCCAACCACTTCAATCAACCCACCCCGAAACAAGGCCACAAAAAAGCCTAAAATAGACCTAACTTTCCCGCTCAAATCAATTACGCACAATAGATGCGCCTGTATAATGCACAGGCATCTATAAAAACATCACGAGAGGCCACAATGGGTCTGCTGAGTTCAAGGGTTTAATCATGTCCACTGAACAGCAGCAAAGCCAAAATCCAGGACCTCACAGTAAGTAGCTCCAAAATTTAAAGTTACCACACAAATAAAAAAACCAAAAAAATTAATTTTTAGTATTTTTTTGTAAGGTGTTGAGACTGACAATGAGGAGGCTGCGGGGCCTAGTACCCAGGCCAGGGCCAAACGAAAAAGGCAGCCACAATTCACAAGAAAGGAGATGGAGGCTTTGGTGCAAAAGTGCGTGGATAACTTGGCACAGGCACCCCGAAATATGGGTGCAACCCAGAGATGGAAACTGTGGTAGGAAATAGCCAGTGCTGTCAATGGGGTTGGTGATTTTGTCCGTTCAACCCGGGAGGTCAAACGCCGGTACGTAAATGCTGTAACCTATTTCCAAAATTCTAAAAACTTAGTTAAAAAACTAAACATACATTTTTAAACAACAGATGGAGCGACTTCAAATATCAGCTAAAACAAAAACTGGCTGATAGGGCTAGGCATGCAGGGGGGACAGGTGGTGGGCCAACCCCTGTGTCATTGGAGTTAACAGATTTGGAGGAGCTGGCACAGGGGTGTGTGCAGGAAGAGGAGGTGTTTGGCGTGTCCAACATGGACACAGACATGCCAGACTTTGCGGCTCCACATGTTGCTGCAGGTAATTTAGTTATAAATGTTTGAACAACTTGTTTAAATACAAAGACAAATGTACTAATATTTTTATGATCTCTCTTTTTCACACAGGCACAGAAGAGGACGAGTCTGCTCCTGAACTGAGGTTTGGCCGCAGTAGATCTGCTGGCTCCGCAGGGGAGGAAGCAGTATTTCCGGCTGGGGACCCTGTGGCGGACAGTCCAGGGCTTTCCGCCTCGCAGGCAGTGGCCCTTCTCACAGATCTCAATGATAAAACGGATAAAAACACATAGATTCTGATGAGGATGGACGCCAATCTGCTACGGGTGGCGGACGCCCTGGAGGCAAACGCTGCTGCCAATGTCAGAATAGCTAATGCCCTGGAGCAGCTCATCCGCCTGCGCATGTTGGAGCCGGCCTCCCTTCCTGCTGGAACATCAGGGCCCTCCACCTTTGGCGCAACATCAGCCATCCCTCCAAATGTGCCTAGCCCTATGCCTAGCCCAGAGGAAACACCAGCTACCTCTGCCCAGGCACGCCGTACAACCAGACAGACAAAGTCATGCTCCCTCCAACATCAAGCCAAGCGGGGGAGAAGGCGTTGACAGCACTGGCTAATTTCCCCAAATTCCATCTCTGTGTTTGCCCCATATTTTTGCTACACCAAACCTCCCTCTTCTTTCTTGTGAATTGATTTTTTTTTTAACATTAATTTATTTTTGGGATGTAAAATAAAAAAAAAAATTTGGCTGAAAAAAAAACACATTTCTAACAAAATGTGAAAATTTAATGTGTGAAAAATAAAAATCCCTTCAAAAAAAATGTGTGTCAAATTCATTAGCAAATGGCTAAAAGGGACTGGAACAAACATACTTAAATATAAATACATAACAAAGGTCATATACTTAAAAAAAAATTAAAATCCAAACAACATAAGGTAACAGGTAGGTAAACAATAACACAAGCAAAGCAATTAGTAGCTGATTGTCTTTCTGTATTGTAGCCAAAATGTAAAAAGAAATTATACATAAAAAAAATGTGTTGGGCTTTTTAAAAACAAAATAAATCTGACAACAACATGCGTACGGAATATAGCAAAAAAATCAAGCATTTTTACCTTTATTTAAACATTTATTTTGGGATTGCTGTGATTACAAAACACAAACAAATAGGAACACAACATGCGTTCCAAATTTAGCTAATAAATCATGGTCATTGCAAATCACCTTCTCGCAAGTGAACCAATTATTAGGTGATTGGTCTTGTGCCTTATAAAGGAGAATAGCAAAACATTAATTCGCTAAGGGAGCTACGAAGAGACCATCGTCTTTGAGAGATCCAATACCCTGCCACAAGCTGAACGAGCAGTCCTAATGGAAACTGGATCACACAGTGACGTATCCAAAATAGCATCCAAATTGGACGTTCGCACAAGATAATACATGTACGCCCAAAAAACGGCTTGCCACGCCTGCGTTTTCTCATCTCCACCCCCGTTACCACCCATAAACGGAACATTATGTCAATCAAATGACATAGGTCACTTCCTGTTCGATGTTTATACAAGCTAACGAAAAATGACCGCAATGATCCAGCCGCACATGCGCAATGAGAACCGGACGCATGCGTGGTTTAAAACAATCGAATGCGTACGAGTGAACGGCTGATTGCGTCCGGCTCTGAATCAGGCCCTCAGTGCAGAAACACAATAAGGGACAGTTTAAGCCAGTGTGAGGAACTATTAACCCGGGCAACGCAGTGTAGACCAACAGGAACTAAGCGCTACACTTTTGCATGAACTATTAGTTTTCTGGCCAGAAAAGTTTAGAGATAAGTTAATAGTTAGGAGGATGTTTAGCTAGTATGTCATTGCAATTTGGGAAGTAAGTAAACCAAATTGTTAATATGTATTGAACCAAACAGCTGCATAATTGCGATGGTCGCATTAATCTTTTAAATCCTATAGGGAACGAGAAAAAGAGAAATCTGTGTTCCAGTATAATAAAAATTGTTTGTTGTTCAAGGAAGGTTATCGAGAACGGTAGCACGATAAAAGGTGGTTGTTGTATCTTTAAAAGTGTGAATTGATACTGTATGAATTCTTTGCTGTAATAAATTACTTCATACGACCCTGCAAGTCCAGTGTGCTTACCTCCTTACCTCTCTGCGAAGAAGAAAGAAGAACCTGAGGGTTTCACCCCTATGGTCGGTAAAAACAATTTGGGGTATTACAAGTCGCCCATAGTAATTTATCAGCTACTAGCTAGGATTTATCAGATATGTTCTGTAAAATGATAGGTAGAAGCTGATTGGATGCTATGGGTAACTTCTCCACATCTCCACTCTAGAACTTTTAAAAGGGATCGCTGGTCCCTATGAGGGTTGCAAGGGAGAATGCTTATTGGGGCACAGACGCAGCTGGTAGTATTATTTTTCTGTCTATATCCCAGTCGGCATTCAGCTTGCACATACATGCCTACCCTCCCGGTTTTCGCGGGAGGCTCCCGATTTTTCGGGTAACCTCCCGCACCCCTGGAAGAGTAGGCATTTCTCCCGCATTCTGCCCACTTCCTAGTGAAGTGGGCAGAATGAGGAGAATACCCGCGGCGATCGCGGGTCTCCGTAAAGGGGGCGGGGGCTTAAGCCGTGATTCTGCATGAATCAGAGCATTTGGTCCCGCCCCCTATGTAAATTGCACCCAATCACGGCAATTTTACCGTGAGGGGGCGTGGCTTAATGACGCGAATTGTCAAGCCCCGCCCCCGTCGGCCCCCTGATGCTTCTCTTACTCGGGCTTCTCCCGGGAAGAGAGTATTAAAGGTAGGCAACTATGACCCTGCATTGTCCTGAGTGGCAGAACCATGGGCTTCTGATATCCTCCCTTATACAACATCTTTAATTTGCCGGTATCTACTGTACATGTCATTCAGAAATGTTTGGGCCTGATTCAGCAGCTGCGAATTCACATGGAACACCGCGGCGAAAATATGGCAATGCTTGCAAAAGCGCCGCCGACATAAAGAAGCCGCCTGCTGCTTTCTCACATCCGTCCAATATCGCTCTAATGGGCTCTCGAGCTGCGTATGCAATGGCTGTGGCTAATTTATGCACGCCCAAGCAACGGCGTCCAAACGTACAGGCACGCCTGCATTTCACCAATCACTCCCCAAACGCTGATATCCTGTCAGTCACTCTGCGATGGATTCCTCTGTGTGTGTAATCGCAGTGCATTCGCAGCGCACGCATAGTGCAGCTTATACACAAGTGCAATGACTAAACATCGCTCAATCTGCGTACGTAGTTGCATTTGCGAATGCTGCGCTGGATCAGGCCCTCAGCCCTCCAGCTCTATGGTTCCCACTTGTGTTTCCCACAAAGGTCTTTTTGTAATCCAAGCAATTTTTATTTTCATGTTGTCCTGCATATCGGAGCCCCGTGTGCAAACAAAACTAACATCACACCTTCAAATGATGTAAAGTCATGACTGAAAAGCCCAGAAAGACTTATTTAAAATAAAGTATGTGGTAAAAGTGGCAGGGGGGGGTATGCACAAACCAATAACATAAAGTAGGAAAGCGGAAACATCTTTGCGTATAACTGCATATTAGTAGAGTGATAAGTGTCAGAATTAATTGCTGTGGAACATACAGTAAAATTCCTATTTGTACAATGACATAAATAAATAGCATTTAGAAAGGGCATATTATTTATTTCCAGGTTGAAAATCTATTTATTACCGAATAATTGTCTCTAACCTTGTAATGTTGGAAGAACACATTAGAATGATTGGTGATTATAGAGCCTATTCAATATACGATAAATGGCCCGGTAACCATGCGGAAACGCTGGTTTCCGCATATTTAAGTTACCGGGCCATTCATCATTAGGGGTCTGATAGGAACCCCCCGATATTCAGCAAACTGACGAGAACAAGCGCCATCTTCAGACGGGAAGCAATCGTGAAGCCGACTGTCTATATACCGGCAGCCGGCTTCCCGACTGTCTTATCCCGGCAAGGGTGAAATGCCGGGCATCTAGATGTAGACGCCCGCATTTCCCCGACGCCGGGAGACCGGCGCCTGGCATCACGATCGTAGTGATGCCAGGCGTCGTGAGCGGACAGCCGCGGGGGGGAGGGTTAGGTTTAGGGCTCCCGGGGGGGACTTAGGGTTAGGCACTCCCCTGGGAGGGTTAGGGTTAGGCTAGGGGGAGGGAGGGTTAGAGTTAGGCACCCCCGGGGGGGACTTAGGGTTAGGCACCCCCCCGGGGGACTTAGGTTTAGGTAGCGGGGAAAGGGGTGGTTAGGGTTAGGCACTTAGAGGGGGGATTAGGGTTAGGCACTTGGGGGGGAAGTTAGGGTTAGGCACCCCTAAGGAGGGTTAGGGTTAGAGGGGTTAGGTTAGGTTAGTAGATACCTATCCACGATCGGGATTTCCAGCGCTGTCGGGCTTCTGCTGCGTCGCACTCTGCTTCTGTCGGGCTGCCGCTGACGGGAATTGAACCGCCGGCCATGCCGCCGCCGGCCATTCCCTTCAGACGGTGCTTGTTCTTGGATCCCTGCTCCTTCCTATGGAAAGAAGTTTCGGGGATGCGAAGAGGGATCCGAGCGGATCTCTCCGCCACCTCCTCACTTCCTCCCCGGCGGCTTTGCGCATGCGTGACCCGAGGTCACACATGCGTAGCCGGGACGACGGAGAGAAGGTAAGTAACGCAGCTATAGAAGTAGCTACGATACTTTCCACGGAGACATCAGCTTTTCGGAGCAGTTGTCATTTCACTGGAGCAATGATGAATTGCTCCGGTGTCAGGCTTTCCCCGCTGCGAGTTCAATACTTCATCATCGGAGACCATACGGTCTTCGATGATGAATAGGCCCCTATGTGTCAGGAGAGCAGCTGTCTGAAGACATCTCCCAGGTGTGAATAAAACCTCTGAATTTTATCATCCCATGTACAATTGTCTTAGGGCCTGATTCACTACCAATCACAACTGCGATTAAGCACGCAATCGGCCGATTGTTGCGTACTGCGCATGCGCGAACCAGCCAACGCGATCAGGATTGCGAAACACAGGCGTGCCAGTGCATTTGAACGCCATTACAGTGGCATGTATAAATTATCCACCAGGTTGGCCTGCATGCACGGGCGATGGTCGATATCATTATTGTCCATATGTGCCTGTGCATCGCTGGTCGTTTGAGGGTTGGTAGGCACCTAAAAATGAATGATCTGAACGATAACAATATGAACTATATCAGGCCTCAACACACGCGGGTGCCTATGATCATAGCGGTTAAAAAAACTGATGACATAAAAGTAAAAACAAAAATATGGGAGGGCTCAAATCTAATTGGATTAATATTTAGCCGTCGTGTAAAACAAAAGACTTCAGATAAGAACAGAACTACTGGCCAATTCCTTGAATACATTTACTCAACAAAACCCACAATGTTCTCTCATCTCCGCCAAGGAGCCGGCCAGTCAGAAAGCATGGGAGGCCTAGCAGCAAAGGGCTCTGTGTAATCTGGGGAAGCCATATTACCGCCTCTAATCTCCACCTGCATTGTCCAGATTACATCCCATCTTCTGCCCCTGACACAATAACGGAATACCACAGTCATCCGGTGAATCAGCCTATTGTTCTCCGCTCACTGTGTATTGGAAAGGAGTGTTGTATAGAGGTGTATTAGCATGCAGGGGGTAACATTACTAATTCAGGGGGCTATAATTACATAGGGTGCTGATGGATCCCCCAAATGCGCTGGGTACCATTGTGTTAGGTCACTTAGAGGACCAGGCCCTGCGGCAATGACAAAGTGAGTGTGTAATTCAGTGGTCTGCAAAAAAAAGTTCAGTATGTTCTTTGTTATGTACTGTAACATCATGTAGGTTCCACTGCCTGCAAATCCACTTCTGCCCGGTGCCCTATTGTGTGCAGAATGAAAAACACACGCAGAATACATTATCAGGCTCAGAGGCACATGTACGTACCTCAGGCTCAGAGGCACATGCGCGTATCTCAGGCTCAGAGGCACATGCGCGTATCTCAGGCTCAGAGGCACATGAAGGTATCTCAGGCTCAGAGGCACATGTACGTATCTCAGGCTCAGAGGCACATGCGCGTATCTCAGGCTCAGAGGCACATGTACGTATCTCAGGCTCAGAGGCACATGTACGTATCTCAGGCTCAGAGGCACATGAAGGTATCTCAGGCTCAGAGGCACATGTACGTATCTCAGGCTCAGAGGCACATGCGCGTATCTCAGGCTCAGAGGCACATGTACGTATCTCAGGCTCAGAGGCACATGTACGTATCTCAGGCTCAGAGGCACATGGAGGTATCTCAGGCTCAGAGGCACATGTACATATCTCAGGCTCAGAGGCACATGTACGTATCTCAGGCTCAGAGGCACATGCACGTATCTCAGGCAGAGGCACATGTACGTATCTCAGGCTCAGAGGCACATGTACGTATCTCAGGCTCAGAGGCACATGTACGTATATCAGGCTCAGAGGCACATGAAGGTATCTCAGGCTCAGAGGCACATGTACGTATCTCAGGCTCAGAGGCACATGAAGGTATCTCAGGCTCAGAGGCACATGTACGTATCTCAGGCTCAGAGGCACATGCGCGTATCTCAGGCTCAGAGGCACATGTACGTATCTCAGGCTCAGAGGCACATGTACGTATCTCAGGCTCAGAGGCACATGGAGGTATCTCAGGCTCAGAGGCACATGTACATATCTCAGGCTCAGAGGCACATGTACGTATCTCAGGCTCAGAGGCACATGCACGTATCTCAGGCAGAGGCACATGTACGTATCTCAGGCTCAGAGGCACATGTACGTATCTCAGGCTCAGAGGCACATGTACGTATCTCAGGCTCAGAGGCACATGCGCGTATCTCAGGCTCAGAGGCACATGTACGTATCTCAGGCTCAGAGGCACATGTACGTATCTCAGGCTCAGAGGCACATGGAGGTATCTCAGGCTCAGAGGCACATGTACATATCTCAGGCTCAGAGGCACATGTACGTATCTCAGGCTCAGAGGCACATGCACGTATCTCAGGCAGAGGCACATGTACGTATCTCAGGCTCAGAGGCACATGTACGTATCTCAGGCTCAGAGGCACATGTACGTATATCAGGCTCAGAGGCACATGAAGGTATCTCAGGCTCAGAGGCACATGTACGTATCTCAGGCTCAGAGGCACATGAAGGTATCTCAGGCTCAGAGGCACATGTACGTATCTCAGGCTCAGAGGCACATGCGCGTATCTCAGGCTCAGAGGCACATGTACGTATCTCAGGCTCAGAGGCACATGTACGTATCTCAGGCTCAGAGGCACATGGAGGTATCTCAGGCTCAGAGGCACATGTACATATCTCAGGCTCAGAGGCACATGTACGTATCTCAGGCTCAGAGGCACATGCACGTATCTCAGGCAGAGGCACATGTACGTATCTCAGGCTCAGAGGCACATGTACGTATCTCAGGCTCAGAGGCACATGTACGTATATCAGGCTCAGAGGCACATGAAGGTATCTCAGGCTCAGAGGCACATGTACGTATCTCAGGCTCAGAGGCACATGAAGGTATCTCAGGCTCAGAGGCACATGTACGTATCTCAGGCTCAGAGGCACATGCGCGTATCTCAGGCTCAGAGGCACATGTACGTATCTCAGGCTCAGAGGCACATGTACGTATCTCAGGCTCAGAGGCACATGAAGGTATCTCAGGCTCAGAGGCACATGTACGTATCTCAGGCTCAGAGGCACATGCGCGTATCTCAGGCTCAGAGGCACATGTACGTATCTCAGGCTCAGAGGCACATGTACGTATCTCAGGCTCAGAGGCACATGGAGGTATCTCAGGCTCAGAGGCACATGTACATATCTCAGGCTCAGAGGCACATGTACGTATCTCAGGCTCAGAGGCACATGCACGTATCTCAGGCAGAGGCACATGTACGTATCTCAGGCTCAGAGGCACATGTACGTATCTCAGGCTCAGAGGCACATGTACGTATATCAGGCTCAGAGGCACATGAAGGTATCTCAGGCTCAGAGGCACATGTACGTATCTCAGGCTCAGAGGCACATGAAGGTATCTCAGGCTCAGAGGCACATGTACGTATCTCAGGCTCAGAGGCACATGCGCGTATCTCAGGCTCAGAGGCACATGTACGTATCTCAGGCTCAGAGGCACATGTACGTATCTCAGGCTCAGAGGCACATGAAGGTATCTCAGGCTCAGAGGCACATGTACGTATCTCAGGCTCAGAGGCACATGCGCGTATCTCAGGCTCAGAGGCACATGTACGTATCTCAGGCTCAGAGGCACATGTACGTATCTCAGGCTCAGAGGCACATGGAGGTATCTCAGGCTCAGAGGCACATGTACATATCTCAGGCTCAGAGGCACATGTACGTATCTCAGGCTCAGAGGCACATGCACGTATCTCAGGCAGAGGCACATGTACGTATCTCAGGCTCAGAGGCACATGTACGTATCTCAGGCTCAGAGGCACATGTACGTATATCAGGCTCAGAGGCACATGAAGGTATCTCAGGCTCAGAGGCACATGTACGTATCTCAGGCTCAGAGGCACATGAAGGTATCTCAGGCTCAGAGGCACATGTACGTATCTCAGGCTCAGAGGCACATGCGCGTATCTCAGGCTCAGAGGCACATGTACGTATCTCAGGCTCAGAGGCACATGTACGTATCTCAGGCTCAGAGGCACATGAAGGTATCTCAGGCTCAGAGGCACATGTACGTATCTCAGGCTCAGAGGCACATGCGCGTATCTCAGGCTCAGAGGCACATGTACGTATCTCAGGCTCAGAGGCACATGTACGTATCTCAGGCTCAGAGGCATATGGAGGTATCTCAGGCTCAGAGGCACATGTACATATCTCAGGCTCAGAGGCACATGTACGTATCTCAGGCTCAGAGGCACATGCACGTATCTCAGGCAGAGGCACATGTACGTATCTCAGGCTCAGAGGCACATGTACGTATCTCAGGCTCAGAGGCACATGTACGTATATCAGGCTCAGAGGCACATGTACGTATCTCAGGCTCAGAGGCACATGCACGCATCTCAGGCTCAGAGGCACATGCACGTATCTCAGGCTCAGAGGCACATGCGCGTATCTCAGGCTCAGAGGCACATGTACGTATCTCAGGCTCAGAGGCACACGTACGTATCTCAGGCTCAGAGGCACATGTACGTATCTCAGGCTCAGAGGCACATGCGCGTATCTCAGGCTCAGAGGCACATGTACGTATCTCAGGCTCAGAGGCACACGTACGTATCTCAGGCTCAGAGGCACATGCACGTATCTCAGGCAGAGGCACATGTACGTATCTCAGGCTCAGAGGCACATGTACGTATATCAGGCTCAGAGGCACATGCACGTATCTCAGGCTCAGAGGCACATGCACGTATCTCAGGCTCAGAGGCACATGTACCTATCTCAGGCTCAGAGGCACATGTACGTATCTCAGGCTCAGAGGCACACGTACGTATCTCAGGCTCAGAGGCACACGTACGTATCTCAGGCTCAGAGGCACATGCGCGTATCTCAGGCTCAGAGGCACATGTACGTATCTCAGGCTCAGAGGCACACGTACGTATCTCAGGCTCAGAGGCACACGTACGTATCTCAGGCTCAGAGGCACATGCGCGTATCTCAGGCTCAGAGGCACATGAAGGTATCTCAGGCTCAGAGGCACATGTACGTATCTCAGGCTCAGAGGCACATGCGCGTATCTCAGGCTCAGAGGCACATGTACGTATCTCAGGCTCAGAGGCACATGTACGTATCTCAGGCTCAGAGGCACATGGAGGTATCTCAGGCTCAGAGGCACATGTACGTATCTCAGGCTCAGAGGCACATGTACGTATCTCAGGCTCAGAGGCACATGCACGTATCTCAGGCAGAGGCACATGTACGTATCTCAGGCTCAGAGGCACATGTACGTATCTCAGGCTCAGAGGCACATGTACGTATATCAGGCTCAGAGGCACATGAAGGTATCTCAGGCTCAGAGGCACATGTACGTATCTCAGGCTCAGAGGCACATGAAGGTATCTCAGGCTCAGAGGCACATGTACGTATCTCAGGCTCAGAGGCACATGCGCGTATCTCAGGCTCAGAGGCACATGTGCGTATCTCAGGCTCAGAGGCACATGTACGTATCTCAGGCTCAGAGGCACATGAAGGTATCTCAGGCTCAGAGGCACATGTACGTATCTCAGGCTCAGAGGCACATGCGCGTATCTCAGGCTCAGAGGCACATGTACGTATCTCAGGCTCAGAGGCACATGTACGTATCTCAGGCTCAGAGGCACATGGAGGTATCTCAGGCTCAGAGGCACATGTACATATCTCAGGCTCAGAGGCACATGTACGTATCTCAGGCTCAGAGGCACATGCACGTATCTCAGGCAGAGGCACATGTACGTATCTCAGGCTCAGAGGCACATGTACGTATCTCAGGCTCAGAGGCACATGTACGTATATCAGGCTCAGAGGCACATGAAGATATCTCAGGCTCAGAGGCACATGTACGTATCTCAGGCTCAGAGGCACATGAAGGTATCTCAGGCTCAGAGGCACATGTACGTATCTCAGGCTCAGAGGCACATGCGCGTATCTCAGGCTCAGAGGCACATGTACGTATCTCAGGCTCAGAGGCACATGTACGTATCTCAGGCTCAGAGGCACATGAAGGTATCTCAGGCTCAGAGGCACATGTACGTATCTCAGGCTCAGAGGCACATGCGCGTATCTCAGGCTCAGAGGCACATGTACGTATCTCAGGCTCAGAGGCACATGTACGTATCTCAGGCTCAGAGGCACATGGAGGTATCTCAGGCTCAGAGGCACATGTACATATCTCAGGCTCAGAGGCACATGTACGTATCTCAGGCTCAGAGGCACATGCACGTATCTCAGGCAGAGGCACATGTACGTATCTCAGGCTCAGAGGCACATGTACGTATCTCAGGCTCAGAGGCACATGTACGTATATCAGGCTCAGAGGCACATGAAGGTATCTCAGGCTCAGAGGCACATGTACGTATCTCAGGCTCAGAGGCACATGAAGGTATCTCAGGCTCAGAGGCACATGTACGTATCTCAGGCTCAGAGGCACATGCGCGTATCTCAGGCTCAGAGGCACATGTACGTATCTCAGGCTCAGAGGCACATGTACGTATCTCAGGCTCAGAGGCACATGAAGGTATCTCAGGCTCAGAGGCACATGTACGTATCTCAGGCTCAGAGGCACATGCGCGTATCTCAGGCTCAGAGGCACATGTACGTATCTCAGGCTCAGAGGCACATGTACGTATCTCAGGCTCAGAGGCACATGGAGGTATCTCAGGCTCAGAGGCACATGTACATATCTCAGGCTCAGAGGCACATGTACGTATCTCAGGCTCAGAGGCACATGCACGTATCTCAGGCAGAGGCACATGTACGTATCTCAGGCTCAGAGGCACATGTACGTATCTCAGGCTCAGAGGCACATGTACGTATATCAGGCTCAGAGGCACATGTACGTATCTCAGGCTCAGAGGCACATGCACGCATCTCAGGCTCAGAGGCACATGCACGTATCTCAGGCTCAGAGGCACATGCGCGTATCTCAGGCTCAGAGGCACATGTACGTATCTCAGGCTCAGAGGCACACGTACGTATCTCAGGCTCAGAGGCACATGTACGTATCTCAGGCTCAGAGGCACATGCGCGTATCTCAGGCTCAGAGGCACACGTACGTATCTCAGGCTCAGAGGCACACGTACGTATCTCAGGCTCAGAGGCACATGCACGTATCTCAGGCAGAGGCACATGTACGTATCTCAGGCTCAGAGGCACATGTACGTATATCAGGCTCAGAGGCACATGCACGTATCTCAGGCTCAGAGGCACATGCACGTATCTCAGGCTCAGAGGCACATGTACCTATCTCAGGCTCAGAGGCACATGTACGTATCTCAGGCTCAGAGGCACACGTACGTATCTCAGGCTCAGAGGCACACGTACGTATCTCAGGCTCAGAGGCACATGCGCGTATCTCAGGCTCAGAGGCACATGTACGTATCTCAGGCTCAGAGGCACATGTACGTATCTCAGGCTCAGAGGCACACGTACGTATCTCAGGCTCAGAGGCACATGTACGTATCTCAGGCTCAGAGGCACATGCGCGTATCTCAGGCTCAGAGGCACATGTACGTATCTCAGGCTCAGAGGCACATGTACGTATCTCAGGCTCAGAGGCACATGTACGTATCTCAGGCTCAGAGGCACATGTACGTATCTCAGGCTCAGAGGCACATGCACGTATCTCAGGCTCAGAGGCACACGTACGTATCTCAGGCTCAGAGGCACATGCACGTATCTCAGGCAGAGGCACATGTACGTATCTCAGGCTCAGAGGCACATGTACGTATATCAGGCTCAGAGGCACATGCACGTATCTCAGGCTCAGAGGCACATGCACGTATCTCAGGCTCAGAGGCACATGTACCTATCTCAGGCTCAGAGGCACATGTACGTATCTCAGGCTCAGAGGCACATGTACGTATCTCAGGCTCAGAGGCACATGTACGTATCTCAGGCTCAGAGGCACATGCACGTATCTCAGGCTCAGAGGCACATGGAGGTATCTCAGGCTCAGAGGCACATGCACGTATCTCAGGCTCAGAGGCACATGGAGGTATCTCAGGCTCAGAGGCACATGTACATATCTCAGGCTCAGAGGCACATGTACGTATCTCAGGCTCAGAGGCACATGCACGTATCTCAGGCAGAGGCACATGTACGTATCTCAGGCTCAGAGGCACATGTACGTATCTCAGGCTCAGAGGCACATGTACGTATATCAGGCTCAGAGGCACATGTACGTATCTCAGGCTCAGAGGCACATGCACGCATCTCAGGCTCAGAGGCACATGCACGTATCTCAGGCTCAGAGGCACATGCGCGTATCTCAGGCTCAGAGGCACATGTACGTATCTCAGGCTCAGAGGCACACGTACGTATCTCAGGCTCAGAGGCACATGTACGTATCTCAGGCTCAGAGGCACATGCGCGTATCTCAGGCTCAGAGGCACATGTACGTATCTCAGGCTCAGAGGCACACGTACGTATCTCAGGCTCAGAGGCACATGCACGTATCTCAGGCAGAGGCACATGTACGTATCTCAGGCTCAGAGGCACATGTACGTATATCAGGCTCAGAGGCACATGTACGTATCTCAGGCTCAGAGGCACACGTACGTATCTCAGGCTCAGAGGCACATGTACGTATCTCAGGCTCAGAGGCACATGCGCGTATCTCAGGCTCAGAGGCACACGTACGTATCTCAGGCTCAGAGGCACACGCACGTATCTCAGGCTCAGAGGCACATGCACGTATCTCAGGCTCAGAGGCACATGTACGTATCTCAGGCTCAGAGGCACATGTAAGTATCTCAGGCTCAGAGGCACACGTACGTATCTCAGGCTCAGAGGCACACGCACGCATCTCAGGCTCAGAGGCACACGTACGTATCTCAGGCTCAGAGGCACACGTACGTATCTCAGGCTCAGAGGCACACGTACGTATCTCAGGCTCAGAGGCACACGTACGTATCTCAGGCTCAGAGGCACACGTACGTATCTCAGGCTCAGAGGCACATGTACGTATCTCAGGCTCAGAGGCACATGTACGTATCTCAGGCTCAGAGGCACATGTAAGTATCTCAGGCTCAGAGGCACACGCACGCATCTCAGGCTCAGAGGCACACGTACGTATCTCAGGCTCAGAGGCACACGTACGTATCTCAGGCTCAGAGGCACACGTACGTATCTCAGGCTCAGAGGCACACGTACGTATCTCAGGCTCAGAGGCACACGTACGTATCTCAGGCTCAGAGGCACATGCACGTATCTCAGGCAGAGGCACATGTACGTATCTCAGGCTCAGAGGCACATGTACGTATCTCAGGCTCAGAGGCACATGTACGTATATCAGGCTCAGAGGCACATGTACGTATCTCAGGCTCAGAGGCACATGCACGCATCTCAGGCTCAGAGGCACATGCACGTATCTCAGGCTCAGAGGCACATGTACGTATCTCAGGCTCAGAGGCACATGTACGTATCTCAGGCTCAGAGGCACATGTACGTATCTCAGGCTCAGAGGCACACGTACGTATCTCAGGCTCAGAGGCACATGCACGTATCTCAGGCTCAGAGGCACATGGAGGTATCTCAGGCTCAGAGGCACATGCACCTATCTCAGGCTCAGAGGCACATGTACGTATCTCAGGCTCAGAGGCACATGTACGTATCTCAGGCTCAGAGGCACACGCGCGTATCTCAGGCTCAGAGGCACATGTATGTAAGCGGGCAGCAGCTCGGTTTGTCACACAGGCTGGCACAAGACAAGCTTCTCAGAGTAACACTGAGTCCAGCTGGGCTCCGCCAGCACTTACTCATTTCTGAACTTTATGGCCATGCCTTGTGCTCCTTTCACACTCTCTTTTTCCGAGGCGGTTGCTGGGCTTTGGACAGGAGGGCGCACGTTCAGGGCTATTTTAGGTTATAAGGACATTTTTTCGTGAGAATTTTTTCTGCCCATAAGCGGTGTCTGGAAATATGAATCCAGCGCTCAGGCGGGGCAGCATTTCAGCAGTGAAAGTAATTCCACCAAATCCCCAAATACTGTAGGGAGAGCAGATACTGCTCGCCTTTTCCCAAGTGTACGGCCTGAAAACCCACGCCGTGTCCGCCTTCATTACTGCTAATTCTCATACATCTGAAACAGCCCTATGTCCCTGCTGAGCACAGCTCCACGATCCGTCTCCAGTTCTGTATCATTGAATGGCAAGGTTTCTGCTAGGAAAATATATATATCCTTCCCCCGCAAATGCTGTCCTGGAATGATTGGAACAGGTCTGCCATGGCATTGACTGACTGACTACGGCAATGACTGACTGACTACAGTGACCTGACTGACTGCGATAACCCTACCAACTATAATAACCTTACTGACGATGATGATCTTACTGATTACAGTGACCTGACTGACTGCGATAACCCTACCAACTATAATAACCTTACTGACGATGATGATCTTACTGATTACAGTGACCTGACTGACTGCGATAACCCTACTGACTATAATAACTAGGGGTGTGCACCGGCCACTTTTCGTATTTTGGATCTGGATCTTTCTTCGTGTTTTGGATCTGGATTTGTTTTGCCAAAACCACCCTTCCGTGTTTTGGGTTCTGGGTTTTGGATCTGTAATTTTTTGAAAAAAATGCATAAAAACAGCTAAAATCACAGAATTTGTTGGTTTTTCTGCTCCTATGCTATTATTAACCTCAATAACCCTAATTTCCACTCATTTCCAGTCTATTCTGAACACCTCACAATAGTGTTTTTATGTCCAAAAGGTTGCACCGAGGTAGCTGGATGACTATGCTAAGCGACACGAGTAGGCAGCACAAACACGTGGCCCATCTAGGAGTGGCAGACAGGATGGCAGTTTGAAAAACTAGGCCGCAAACAGCACATAATGCAAAGAAAAAAAAAGAGGTGCAAGATGGAATTGTCCTTGGGCCCTCCCACCAACCCTTATGTTGTATAAAAAGGAAATGCACACTTTAACAAACCAATCATTTCAGCGCCAGGGTCTGCCACACGGAATGGGTATGAAATACCGCTGGCCGCATGGCAGGTGGTTCGATTCCCGTCAGCGGCAGTCCGACAGGAGCAGAGTGCGATGCAGCGGAAGCCCGACAGCGCAGGACATCCCGATCGTGGATAGGTAAGTATCCACTAACCTAACCGCCCTAACCCTAACCCTCCTTAGGGGTGCCTAACCCTATCTTCCCGCCCAAGTGCCTAACCCTAATCCCCCCTCTAAGTGCATAACCCTAACCACCCCCTTCCCCGCTACCTAAACCTAAGTCCCCCAGGGAGGTGCCTAACCCTAAGTCCCCCCCGGGGGTGCCTAACCCTAACCCTCCCTCCCCCTAGCCTGACTCTATCCCTCCCAGGGGGGGTGCCTAACCCTAAGGCCCCCCGGGAGCCCTAAACCTAACCCTCCCCCCCCCGCGGCTGTCCGCTCGCGGCGCCCGGCATCATTACGATCGTGATGCCGGGCGCCGGTCTCCCGGCATCTACATCTAGATGCCCGGCATTTCACCCTTGCCGGGATAAGACAGTCGGGAAGCCGGCTGCCGGTATATAGGAAGTCGGCTTCCCGATTGCTTCCCTGCCACACGACTGTGGCTGAAATGATTGGTTCGTTTAGGCCCCCACAAAACAAGCTGGCAATTAATCTGTTCCTGTACAAACTGGCTCTACGGAGGCAAGTTGTTGTCCTCATCCTCCTCATCCACCGATTCCTCACCCTCTTCAGTGTTGTGTACATCCTCATCCTCACAGAGTATTAATTCGTCCCCGCTGGAAGTCACCACCACAGGTCCCTCTGTACGTTCTGGAGGCTGGTCTCCCTGGAAGAGTTGATAATTCATTTTTATGAACATCATCTTCTCCACATTTTGTGGAAGCAACCTCCTACTCCTTCCGCTGACAAGGTTCCCGGCTGCACTAAACACTCTTTCAGAGTACACACTAAACACTCTTTCGGAGTACACACTGGGGGGGGGGCAACTCAGGTAAAATAGAGCCAGTTTGTAGAGGGGCCTCCAAATTGCCTCTTTTTTCTGCCAGTACAGGTACAGACTGTTTGACATGCCTACTTGGATGCTGTCACTGATGTTATCCTCCACCATTCTGTCAATGGTGACAGTATCATATGCAGTGACAGTAGACATGTCAGAAATTGTTGCCAGTTCCTTCAGTCCGGACCATATGTCCAAACTTGGTCCTGCCTGCCCTGCATCACCGCCAGCGGGTTGCTTAGGATACCTAAGTTTTTTCCTGGCAGCCCCAGTTGCGGGAGAAAATGAAGGAGCTGTTGACGTGTCATGTTCCGCTTCAGCTGACAGTGTTTTCACCAGCAGGTCTTTGCACCTCTGCAGACTTGTGTCAGCCAGAAAGAGAGACACCACGCTGGCCAAAATGTAGTGGTCTGATTTCAACAGATTGACCACCCTGGAATCCTGGCAAAGCGAATGAAGGGCTTCATCCACAAGTCCCACATGCCGAGCGGAATCGCTCTGTCTTAGTTCCTCCTTCACTTTCTGCAGCTGCTTCTGCAAAAGGCTGATGAGGGGAATGACCTGACTCAAGCTGGCAGTGTCTGAACTGACTTCACATGTGGCAAGTTCGAAGGGCTGGAGAACCTTGCACAACACAGAAATCATTCTCCACTGCGTTTGAGTCAGGTGCATACCCCCTCCTTTGCTTATGTCATAGGTGGATGTATAGGCTTGAATGGCCTATTGCTGCTCCTCCATCCTCTGAAGCATATAGAGGGTTGAGTTCCACCGCGTCACAACCTCTTGCTTCAGGTGATGGCGGGGCAGGTTCAAGAGTGTTTGCTGGTGCTCCAGTCTTCGGCACGTAGTCGCTGAATGGCGAAAGTGGCCAGAAATTTTTCGGGCCACCCAAAGCATCTCCTGCATGCCCCTGTCGCTTTTCAGAAAATTCTGCACCACCAAGTTTATTGTGTGAGCAAAACATGGGACATGCTGGAATTTGCCCAGATGTAATGCCCACACAATATTGGTGGCATTGTCAGATATCACAAATCCCCAGGAGAGTCTAAGTGGGGTAAGCCACTGGGCGATGATTTCCCTCAGTTTCTCTAAGAGTTTGTCGGCGGTGTGCCTCTTACTGAAACCGGTGATACTTGGAACGAGCTGGCGTTTCTGAGATGCTGCTACTGGTGACGCTGCTGTTGTTGCTGCGTAAGGTGATACATCTACCCAGTGGGCTAGTCATATAGTCATATAGTCCTTAGTCTGCCCTGTTCCACTTGTCCGTGGTTAAGTGGACATTGGGTACAACCGCATTTTTCAGGACACTGAGGACTCTTTTTCTGATGTTTCTGTACAGTCTCGGTATCACCTGCCTAGTGAAGTGGAATCTAGACGGGATTTGGTACCGGGGACACACTATCTCCATCAATTGTCTAAATCCCACTGCACTAATGGCGGATACCGGGCGCACGTCTAACACCAACATACCTGTCAAGGCCTCAGTTATACGTTTTGCTTCAGGATTACTGCTGTCGTACTTCATCCTCCTCGCTAAGGAGTGTTTGAGGGTCAATTGTTTAGTAAAAGTAGTGGTGTTCCTACTTCCTCTCTGGGATGATGAACAACTCCCAGCAGCAGCAACAGCAGGAGGCGTAGCAATGCAGGATCCTCCGGAGGAATCCCGGAAAGGAGAGTCAGTCATGCCAGTGACATGACCTGCAGGACTACTTCCGATTCTAAGGAGGAAATTGACGAGGAGGGAGTTGACGGTGTGGTTTGCAGGCGCTTGGATACAACAGGACAAAGGGATTTAGGTGTCCCTGGACTGCTTACAGTCTTAGCCAAAGTTTCTGAACTTGACAGTAACTTTTTATGAACGCGCTGCAGGTGACGTATAAGGGAGGATGTTCCTAGGTGGTTAACGTCCCTACCCCTACTTATTTCACCTTTACATATGGTACATATGTAGGGCAGCACAGGCGGTGTAATGGTTAGCATTACTGCCTCACAGCACTGAGGTCGTGGTTTCAAATGCAAATGGTGGAAAGAGCCACCTCTTCCCGTCCAGTGCTGGGAAGGTCAGGCATCGCAACCGCCACCACACTTGGACTCTCCTTGGGGATTTGTGATATCTTCTTAGAACGCAGAGTTCTTTGCTGTGCTTTTGCCAGCTTAACTCGTTTGATTTTTTTAGCAGGAGGAGGGCTTCCATTGTCATGTGAAGCTGAACCACTAGTCATGAACATAGGGAAAGACCTCAGCCGTTCCTTGCCACTCCATGTCGTAAATGGCATATTGGCAAGTTTACTTTTCTCCTCAGATGATTTAAATGTTTTTTTTAAGGTCATTTTCCTGAACTTTGTCAATTGGGATTGTATATGCCCTCTACTATGACATTGGGCATCGGCCTTGGCAGATGACGTTGATGGCATGTTATCATCTATGTCATGACTAGTGGCAGCAGCTTCAGCACTAGGAGGAAGTGGTTCTTGATCTTGATCCTATTTTATTTTTATCGGAGAAAGTTTGGTCCTCCATTTATGTTATATTGATATATACGTGCGGCTAAGGCGCACACAAACACAGAAAATATTTTTTTATTTTTGTTGGAGACTAGTGCACTTTGTGGGTTACAACACCCTTTAAGAAATGAGCCAGTCAGCTCTTTACTTATGGGACACAAGCACACGCTTGGCGCTTCTCCTTTGTTGATGCACATGCAGCTACAGTGCACACAGGGCCTGATTCAGAGCCACTCGTAGGCGGCCGCTCGTTCGCTCCGAGCGATGTTCGACAACATATGGGTCGTAATGTGCATGCACCAACCAGTCAGTGCGGTCGGAAATCGAGCGCTCGCCAAATAGCGTGTGCCTGCTAATTTGAGTGATAGGATGAGGCGTTTGTGGGTGGTAACAGGGGAAGGTGCTTGAAAACAGGGAGCGGAGATCCGAGCGCGGTGTGCCAGATGGTCAAAACGGGCGTTTAATGGGTGTGCATAATTAACAAAGCAGCGTCATCGTCATCGTTGTCCCTTAGCCTGAACTGTTCGCATGATTGCGGTAGGATAAACCTACCACAAGCACTGCGAGCAGTTCAGATGCCTTTTGATGTACTCAATTAATCCAATAAATAGCGGAGATGATGTAGGATGCGAACGGCCAGGGGGCGTCTTTACAAAATAGCGAGTGCATGTTTCGTTCGCTCGCTCAGACATAGAGGCGTCAACAGACCGCAAAGAGCGAGCGCTCAATTTAAATAGCCAGCCCCCTTTTTCTGACCGAGCGAGCGCAAATAGTGTCCGGCTCTGAATCAGGCCCACAATTCACAAAGACAGAAAAAAATTTTTTTTAATTTTTTGTGGAGCGCACTTTGAGGGTTACACCACCCTTTAACAGACAGATGCACGCTTGGCGCTGCTGCTTTGAGGATGCACATACAGTGCACACAATTCACAAACACAGAAGAAAAAGTTTTATTTTTGTTGGAGTGCACTTTGGGGGTTACACCACCCTTTAACAGACGCACGCTTGGCGCTGCTGCTTTGAGGATGCACGTACAGTGCCGGACAATTCACAAACACAGAAGAAAATGTTTTATTTTTGTTGGAGTGCACTTTGGGGGTTACGCCACCCTTTAACCGACAGACGCACACTTGGCACTGCTGCTTTGAGAATGCACGTACAGTGCACACAATTCACAAACACAAAAAAATATATATGTTTTGGAGTGCACTTTGGGGGTTACAGTACCCTTTAACGGACAAGCCAGCCGGCCCTTTATTTATGGGACACAGGCGCAAGCTTTGCGCTGCTCCTTTGTTGATACATGTGCAGACACAGTGCACACAATTCACAAACACGGAAAATATTTTTTTATTTTGTTTGGAGTGCACTTTGGGGGTTACACCACCCTTTAACAGATGAGCCAGCCGGCCCTTTACTTATGGGACACAGGCGCACGCTTGGCGCTGCTCCTTTGTTGATGCACGTGCAGCCACAGTGCACACAATTCACAAACACAGAAAATAATTTTTTTTTTTGTTTGGAGTGCACTTTGGGGGTTAGAGCACCCTTTAACGGTCAAGCCAGCCGGCTCTTTACATATGACACAGGTGCACGCTTGGCGTTACTTTGTTGATGCACCTGCGGCTACTGCGCACACAATTCACAAACACAAAAAAAAAAAAAATTTTTTTGGAGTGCACTTTGGGGGAGCACCCCTGATGCACAGATCACCCCCTTGGACAACACTACAGCACCCCTCTAGGACTACAGCCTTTATGGGACACTGCACAACACAGTCCAGCCAGCCCCTATAGACTGTGGAGTGGACACAGTCCCTATGACTGCAACTGACTGCACATCACAGCCCAGCCAGCCCCTATGGACAACAGCAGCACAACACAGCACAGCCAACCCTAGCTCCCAACCTCCCTCTTCACTGTCCACAGCCGGAGTGAGAAATGGCGCCGACACGGGAACCTTTTATAGGATCCAAAACCTGCGAGATCCGGAAGGCGGGATGATGACGTTTTGCCTCGATTTCAGATCCGAGTCAGGTGGGAAAAGTCGAGCCTGAAATCCGAACCCGCTCATCCCTAATAATAACCTTACTGACGATGATGATCTTACTGATTACAGTGACCTGACTGACTATAATAACCTTACTGACGATGATGATCTTACTGATTACAGTGACCTGACTGACTACGATAACCCTACTGACTATAATAACCTTACTGACGATGATGATCTTACTGATTACAGTGACCTGACTGACTGCGATAACCCTACTGACTATAATAACCTTACCGACGATGATGATCTTACTGATTACAGTGACCTGACTGACTGCGATAACCCTACTGACTATAATAACCTTACCGACGGTGATGATCTTACTGATTACAGTGACCTGACTGACTGCGATAACCCTACTGACTATAATAACCTTACTGACAATGATGATCTTACTGATTACAGTGACCTGACTGACTGCGATAACCCTACTGACTATAATAACCTTACCGACGATGATGATCTTACTGATTACAGTGACCTGACTGACTGCGATAACCCTACTGACTATAATAACCTTACTAACGATGATGATCTTACTGATTACAGTGACCTGACTGACTGCGATAACCCTACTGACTATAATAACCTTACTAACGATGATGATCTTACTGATTACAGTGACCTGACTGACTGCGATAACCCTACTGACTATAATAACCTTACTAACGATGATGATCTTACTGATTACAGTGACCTGACTGACTGCGATAACCCTACTGACTATAATAACCTTACTGACGATGATGATCTTACTGATTACAGTGACCTGACTGACTGCGATAACCCTACTGACTATAATAACCTTACCGACGGTGATGATCTTACTGATTACAGTGACCTGACTGACTGCGATAACCCTACTGACTATAATAACCTTACTGACGATGATGATCTTACTGATTACAGTGACCTGACTGCAATAACCCTACTGACTATAATAACTTTACTGACGATGATGATCTTACTGATTACAGTGACCTGACTGCAATAACCCTACTGACTATAATAACCTTACTGACGGTGATGATCTTACTGATTACAGTGACCTGACTGACTGCGATAACCCTACTGACTATAATAACCTTACTGACGATGATGATCTTACTGATTACAGTGACCTGACTGCGATAACCCTACTGACTATAATAACCTTACTGACGATGATGATCTTACTGATTACAGTGACCTGACTGACTGCGATAACCCTACTGACTATAATAACCTTACCGACGGTGATGATCTTACTGATTACAGTGACCTGACTGACTGCGATAACCCTACTGACTATAATAACCTTACCGACGATGATGATCTTACTGATTACAGTGACCTGACTGACTGCGATAACCCTACTGACTATAATAATCTTACTAACGATGATGATCTTACTGATTACAGTGACCTGACTGACTGCGACAACCCTACTGACTATAATAACCTTACTAACGATGATGATCTTACTGATTACAGTGACCTGACTGACTGCGATAACCCTACTGACTATAATAACCTTACTAACGATGATGATCTTACTGATTACAGTGACCTGACTGACTGCGATAACCCTACTGACTATAATAACCTTACTAACGATGATGATCTTACTGATTACAGTGACCTGACTGACTGCGATAACCCTACTGACTATAATAACCTTACTGACGATGATGATTTTACTGATTACAGTGACCTGACTGACTGCGATAACCCTACTGACTATAATAACCTTACCGACGATGATGATCTTACTGATTACAGTGATCTGACGGACTGCGATAACCCTACTGACTATAATAACCTTACTGACGATGATGATCTTACTGATTACAGTGACCTGACTGACTGCGATAACCCTACTGACTATAATAACCTTACTGACGATGATGATCTTACTGATTACAGTGACCTGACTGACTGCGATAACCCTACTGACTATAATAACCTTACTGACGGTGATGATCTTACTGATTACAGTGACCTGACTGACTGCGATAACCCTACTGACTATAATAACCTTACTGACGGTGATGATCTTACTGATTACAGTGACCTGACTGACTGCATGGGAAATGGGATGATAGAGGTGGGGGTGATGGGGCCTTCAATGAGGTGCGTTTTTAGAATAACTACCGTACATAGTGGACGAATAGATACCAATGTAATTTTGTGGCACTTAAATTCACACCCCCCCCCCCCCCCTCCCCAGCCACCATTTTTTTTTTTGCCCATGGGATTTATTTGTCGACTGAAAGTCTCTTTTTAACTTGGTCTATTCTATTACAGATAATGTATTTGCCTGGCCGGTCGGTTGTGGATCCGCTGGTATAAGTATCTGAAATGCCAGTCTTTCTTTGGCACACAAGAGCTGGCACAGGTGGCGTTTATACAAAAGTGGCACCAGCTCCTGTGTCGCATTACCAAGCACTGGGCACAGATATAATATGTTCCTATGTACAAGTCACGCCAGGGCCTTTTTTTTTGTATATATATATATCTATCCAGCAGAAGTCAAACCATGAAAGTAGGAAAATTAAATACATCTGAGGCATCTGCAAGATGCCTCAGCCTCATAGGTGCTGGCAGACGGGAGTAATGGCTGGTAACAGAGAGATGCTTGGCATAGGCGCATGGGCGGTTTTATGGCATTCATGTTTGGCTGTGGACCTGCACTCTCATGATGCAAGTAAGGAACTTCCTCTCTCTCTCTTATCCTCTGTCTCGCTCCGTCTGTCTGTCTCCATATTCCTCGCTTTCCCTCTGCCCGTTTCTTTCCAGAAATTACAATGCTGGACCATTAATCTAAAGCACAGGACCACAGGCCCAGCACTGATCACTGACCCGATAGAACGCGGGACCGCAGCCGGTATATCGGAGATATGTTCCCTTCCTCGTTTTTTTTACTTTAGGCGCATATACCCCATGAGTGCCTTTCACACGGCGCTCTGGGGGAGAGGGGATTCTGGCAGTGATGTCGGCATTCACAGGCCGCCATATTATTTCTGGAGGGTCCAGGGAGTCATAGGAGATCCGTTCTGCACTTGTGGAGGGCAGAACTCCTCTGCAGAAGCCGGGGGACGGAGTGGCCTGGCGTGGTCACATGATGAAGCACTTCTGGCACTGGTCACATCACATGCGACAACGCCAGTAAGTGGTTAATATTTGCAGGGATCTCCTGAAAATGGGTTTTCTGTACATCAACAAAGAAAACAGGGAGCGCTGCGGCAATGATACAAATGTATATTTAATAGAAATATTAAAACAGATACATAAATTCAATATATAAATGCTAAAATGAAAGGTAACAATGACAACAATCTCTCCTACAGGATAGACATTGAGCTCAAAGGAGTCTACAATCAAAAATCTAGTGTGCACACAGATAAATATTTAAATGAGACCAAGCAGCAATAATTAAAAAATATATATAAAATTAGGAATATATAACATACTTCCAATGAAAAATGGTTAAGGTCGCAAAAATAGGACAAGTAGAGATCATGAGCAAATTTCCATAGTTAGCACAAGTGTTAGTAACCAGTGAGTGTGATAGCAAACCCCGGCAATGGGTTAGTATGGATTAGATGATATTAGTAACATAAAGCAGATCAGAGTAGCAGGCAGCAGAAAATGGTAACCTCCGAGTAGTCTCAGAATGTAATATTGGACACCTCTATTAGTGCATAGAATCAATCCACAGACTCCTGGGTGCTTAGAGAAATTACACTCTTAAGGTGAAAAATATATATTTCAATCAGCTGATACCGGCGTCCCGGTCAGCTAATACACAATGCTTCACCAATGAAATCCCTCAATTGGGGTACCTTACTGCTGTCGCAGAGAGGGTATTGTCGAAAATACCAAATGGCACCAGCGTCAGAAACAGCCGCTCACAACCTTGTGCCTAGGCACATAGGGATCCGTTCACCAGCAGAGCTGTTAGGGAGGTCGTAGCCGCCTGAATGGGTGTCCAGCCGTCCTCACTCACGGTCCCTCAAAGTCAGCTGGTCGAGGCGTGATGACGCAGACGGCGTCTGCTGTCTCGCTGGTCCAGAGGCCCGCTTGTCTGCTTGCCACTGAGCTACCACTGTGAGTCAACGTGTGCTCGTATTCATTAAGTGCTCAGCGTCTCCTGTCTTCTGGCTCCAGGAGAGGAGGGACCGTGAGTGAGGACGGCTGGACACCCGCAGCGTAGCCGTGTCCATTCAGGCGGCTACGACCTCCCTAACAGCTCTGCTGGTGAACGGATCCCTATGTGCCTAGGCACACGGTTGTGAGCGGCTGGTTCTGACGCTGGTGCCATTTGGAATTTTCGACAATACCCTCTCAGCGACAGCAGTAAGTTACCCCAATTGAGGGATTTCATTGGTGAAGCATTGTGTATTAGCTGACCGGGACGCCGGTATCAGCTGATTGAAATATATATTTTTCACCTTAAGAGTGTAATTTCTCTAAGCACCCAGGAGTCTGTGGATTGATTCTATGCACTAATAGAGGTGTCCAATATTACATTCTGAGACTACTCGGAGGTTACCATTTTCTGCTGCCTGCTACTCTGATCTGCTTTATGTTACTAATATCATCTAATCCATACTAACCCATTGCCGGGGTTTGCTATCACACTCACTGGTTACTAACACTTGTGCTAACTATGGAAATTTGCTCATGATCTCTACTTGCCCTATTTTTGCGACCTTAACCATTTTTCATTGGAAGTATGTTATATATTCCTAATTTTATATATATTTTTTAATTATTGCTGCTTGGTCTCATTTAAATATTTATCTGTGTGCACACTAGATTTTTGATTGTAGACTCCTTTGAGCTCAATGTCTATCCTGTAGGAGAGATTGTTGTCATTGTTACCTTTCATTCTAGCATTTATATATTGAATTTATGTATCTGTTTTAATATTTCTATTAAATATACATTTGTATCATGGCCGCAGCGCTCCCCGTTTTCTTTGTTTATATTCTTCTCTGGAGGAACCAGCTCCCCCGTATTTGGGTCAGCTGCAGCGGCATTGATACTTGTACTTTCTGCTTGTTTTGGTTGGATATACTCATTACTCTTAGCGCCTGGTATTTTTTCTGTACATCTCCTGCATATAGTACTTGCTAAATAGTGTTCCTATAAGCGCACATTTTATGTGTTGCTATAAGCATCCATTTTAGAAGTGTTCCTATCAGCGCACATTTTAGAAGTGTTCCTATAAGCGCGCATTTTAGAAGTGTTCCTATAAGCATCCATTTTATAAGTGTTCCTATCAGCATGCCTTTAAGAAGTGTTCCTATCAGCCCATATTTTTCTGTGATCCTATCAGCGCGCATTTTAGAAGTGTTCCTATCAGCGCGCATTTTAAAAGTGTTCCTATAAGAGCACATTTTATAAGTGTTCCTATAAGCGCGCATTTTATGTGTTGCTATAAGCATCCATTTTAGAAGTGTTCATATAAGCGCACATTTTAGAAGTGTTCCTATCAGCATGCCTTTAAGAAGTGTTCCTATCAGCGCACATTTTAGAAGTGTTCCTATAAGCGAGCATTTTAGAAGTGTTCCTATAAGCGAGCATTTTAGAAGTGTTCCTATAAGTGCACATTTTATGTGTTGCTATAAGCATCCATTTTAGAAGTGTTCCTATCAGCGCACATTTTAGAAGTGTTCCTATAAGCGCGCATTTTATGTGTTGCTATAAGCATCCATTTTAGAAGTGTTCCTATCAGCGCACATTTTAGAAGTGTTCCTATAAGCGCACATTTTAGAAGTGTTCCTATAAGCATCCATTTTAGAAGTGTTCCTATCAGCGCACATTTTAGAAGTGTTCCTATAAGCGCGCATTTTAGAAGTGTTCCTATAAGCATCCATTTTATAAGTGTTCCTATCAGCATGCCTTTAAGAAGTGTTCCTATCAGCCCATATTTTTCTGTGATCCTATCAGCGCGCATTTTAGAAGTGTTCCTATCAGCGCGCATTTTAAAAGTGTTCCTATAAGAGCACATTTTATAAGTGTTCCTATAAGCGCGCATTTTATGTGTTGCTATAAGCATCCATTTTAGAAGTGTTCATATAAGCGCACATTTTAGAAGTGTTCCTATCAGCATGCCTTTAAGAAGTGTTC
Source organism: Taudactylus pleione (assembly GCA_031769625.1). Taxonomy (NCBI): domain Eukaryota; kingdom Metazoa; phylum Chordata; class Amphibia; order Anura; family Myobatrachidae; genus Taudactylus; species Taudactylus pleione. Next base: position 669,624 of record JAUIMM010000836.1, read on the forward strand.
CTATCAGCGCACATTTTAGAAGTGTTCCTATAAGCAAGCATTTTAGAAGTGTTCCTATAAGCGAGCATTTTATGTGTTGCTATAAGCATCCATTTTAGAAGTGTTCCTATCAGCGCACATTTTAGAAGTGTTCCTATAAGCGCGCATTTTATGTGTTGCTATAAGCATCCATTTTAGAAGTGTTCCTATCAGCGCACATTTTAGAAGTGTTCCTATAAGCGCACATTTTAGAAGTGTTCCTATAAGCATCCATTTTAGAAGTGTTCCTATCAGCGCACATTTTAGAAGTGTTCCTATAAGCGCGCATTTTAGAAGTGTTCCTATAAGCATCCATTTTATAAGTGTTCCTATCAGCATGCCTTTAAGAAGTGTTCCTATCAGCCCATATTTTTCTGTGATCCTATCAGCGCGCATTTTAGAAGTGTTCCTATCAGCGCGCATTTTAAAAGTGTTCCTATAAGAGCACATTTTATAAGTGTTCCTATAAGCGCGCATTTTATGTGTTGCTATAAGCATCCATTTTAGAAGTGTTCATATAAGCGCACATTTTAGAAGTGTTCCTATCAGCATGCCTTTAAGAAGTGTTCCTATCAGCGCACATTTTAGAAGTGTTCCTATAAGCGAGCATTTTAGAAGTGTTCCTATAAGCGCACATTTTATGTGTTCCTATAAGCAAGCATTTTAGAAGTGTTCCTATCAGCGCGCATTTTAAAAGTGTTCCTATCAGCGCGCATTTTATGTGTTCCTATAAGCAAGCATTTTAGAAGTGTTCCTATAAGCGCGCATTTTATGTGTTCCTATAAGCAAGCATTTTAGAAGTGTTCCTATCAGCGCGCATTTTAAAAGTGTTCCTATAAGCGCGCATTTTAAAAGTGTTCCTATAAGCAAGCATTTTAGAAGTGTTCCTATCAGCGCGCATTTTAAAAGTGTTCCTATAAGCGCGCATTTTATGTGTTCCTATAAGCAAGCATTTTAGAAGTGTTCCTATAAGCATCCATTTTAGAAGTGTTCCTATAAGCGCGCATTTTATAAGTGTTCCTATCAGCATGCCTTTAAGAAGTGATCCTATCAGCCCATATTTTTCTGTGATCCTATCAGCGCGCATTTTAGAAGTGTTCCTATCAGCGCGCATTTTAAAAGTGTTCCTATAAGAGCACATTTTATAAGTGTTCCTATAAGCGCGCATTTTATGTGTTGCTATAAGCATCCATTTTAGAAGTGTTCATATAAGCGCACATTTTAGAAGTGTTCCTATCAGCATGCCTTTAAGAAGTGTTCCTATCAGCGCACATTTTAGAAGTGTTCCTATAAGCGAGCATTTTAGAAGTGTTCCTATAAGCGAGCATTTTAGAAGTGTTCCTATCAGCGCATATTTTATGTCATCCTATCAACGCATATTTTATGTGATCCTATCAGCGCGCATTTTAGAAGTGTTCCTATAAGAGCACATTTTATAAGTGTTCCTATAAGCACGCATTTTATAAGTGTTCCTATCAGCGAGCATTTTATAAGTGTTCCTATCAGCGCATATTTTATGTGATCCTATCAGCGCATATTTTATGTGATCCTATCAGCGCGCATTTTAGAAGTGTTCCTATCAGCGCGCATTTTAGAAGTGTTCCTATAAGCACGCATTTTAAAAGTGTTCCTATAAGAGCACATTTTATAAGTGTTCCTATAAGCATCCATTTTATAAGTGTTCCTATAAGCATCCATTTTATAAGTGTTCCTTTAAACGAGCATTTTATAAGTGTTCCTATAAGCACGCATTTTAAAAGTGTTCCTATAAGAGCACATTTTATAAGTGTTCCTATAAGCATCCATTTTATAAGTGTTCCTATCAACGTGCATTTTAGAAGTGTTCCTATCAGCATGCCTTTAAGAAGTGTTCCTATCAGCGCATATTTTATGTGTTCCTATAAGCAAGCATTTTAGAAGTGTTCCTATCAGCGCACATTTTAGAAGTGTTCCTATAAGCGAGCATTTTAGAAGTGTTCCTATAAGCATCCATTTTAGAAGTGTTCCTATAAGCGCGCATTTTATAAGTGTTCCTATCAGCATGCATTTTAAAAGTGTTCCTATCAGCATGCCTTTAAGAAGTGTTCCTATCAGCCCATATTTTTCTGTGATCCTATCAGCGCGCGTTTTAGAAGTGTTCCTATCAGCGCGCATTTTAAAAGTGTTCCTATAAGAGCACATTTTATAAGTGTTCCTATAAGCGCGCATTTTATGTGTTGCTATAAGCATCCATTTTAGAAGTGTTCATATAAGCGCACATTTTAGAAGTGTTCCTATCAGCATGCCTTTAAGAAGTGTTCCTATCAGCGCACATTTTAGAAGTGTTCCTATAAGCGAGCATTTTAGAAGTGTTCCTATAAGCGAGCATTTTAGAAGTGTTCCTATCAGCGCATATTTTATGTGATCCTATCAGCGCATATTTTATGTGATCCTATCAGCGCGCATTTTAGAAGTGTTCCTATAAGAGCACATTTTATAAGTGTTCCTATAAGCACGCATTTTATGTGTTGCTATAAGCATCCATTTTAGAAGTGTTCATATAAGCGCACATTTTAGAAGTGTTCCTATCAGCATGCCTTTAAGAAGTGTTCCTATCAGCGCACATTTTAGAAGTGTTCCTATAAGCGAGCATTTTAGAAGTGTTCCTATAAGCGAGCATTTTATGTGTTGCTATAAGCATCCATTTTAGAAGTGTTCCTATCAGCGCACATTTTAGAAGTGTTCCTATAAGCGCGCATTTTATGTGTTGCTATAAGCATCCATTTTAGAAGTGTTCCAATCAGCGCACATTTTAGAAGTGTTCCTATAAGCGCACATTTTAGAAGTGTTCCTATAAGCATCCATTTTAGAAGTGTTCCTATCAGCGCACATTTTAGAAGTGTTCCTATAAGCGCGCATTTTAGAAGTGTTCCTATAAGCATCCTTTTTATAAGTGTTCCTATCAGCATGCCTTTAAGAAGTGTTCCTATCAGCCCATATTTTTCTGTGATCCTATCAGCGCGCATTTTAGAAGTGTTCCTATCAGCGCGCATTTTAAAAGTGTTCCTATAAGAGCACATTTTATAAGTGTTCCTATAAGCGCGCATTTTATGTGTTGCTATAAGCATCCATTTTAGAAGTGTTCATATAAGCGCACATTTTAGAAGTGTTCCTATCAGCATGCCTTTAAGAAGTGTTCCTATCAGCGCACATTTTAGAAGTGTTCCTATAAGCGAGCATTTTAGAAGTGTTCCTATAAGCGCACATTTTATGTGTTCCTATAAGCAAGCATTTTAGAAGTGTTCAAAATCAGCGCGCATTTTAAAAGTGTTCCTATAAGCACGCATTTTATGTGTTCCTATAAGCAAGCATTTTAGAAGTGTTCCTATAAGCGCGCATTTTATGTGTTCCTATAAGCAAGCATTTTAGAAGTGTTCCTATCAGCGCGCATTTTAAAAGTGTTCCTATAAGCGCGCATTTTAAAAGTGTTCCTATAAGCAAGCATTTTAGAAGTGTTCCTATCAGCGCGCATTTTAAAAGTGTTCCTATAAGCGCGCATTTTATGTGTTCCTATAAGCAAGCATTTTAGAAGTGTTCCTATAAGCATCCATTTTAGAAGTGTTCCTATAAGCGCGCATTTTATAAGTGTTCCTATCAGCATGCCTTTAAGAAGTGATCCTATCAGCCCATATTTTTCTGTGATCCTATCAGCGCGCATTTTAGAAGTGTTCCTATCAGCGCGCATTTTAAAAGTGTTCCTATAAGAGCACATTTTATAAGTGTTCCTATAAGCGCGCATTTTATGTGTTGCTATAAGCATCCATTTTAGAAGTGTTCATATAAGCGCACATTTTAGAAGTGTTCCTATCAGCATGCCTTTAAGAAGTGTTCCTATCAGCGCACATTTTAGAAGTGTTCCTATAAGCGAGCATTTTAGAAGTGTTCCTATAAGCGAGCATTTTAGAAGTGTTCCTATCAGCGCATATTTTATGTCATCCTATCAACGCATATTTTATGTGATCCTATCAGCGCGCATTTTAGAAGTGTTCCTATAAGAGCACATTTTATAAGTGTTCCTATAAGCACGCATTTTATAAGTGTTCCTATCAGCGAGCATTTTATAAGTGTTCCTATCAGCGCATATTTTATGTGATCCTATCAGCGCATATTTTATGTGATCCTATCAGCGCGCATTTTAGAAGTGTTCCTATAAGCGCGCATTTTATGTGTTGCTATAAGCATCCATTTTAGAAGTGTTCATATAAGCGCACATTTTAGAAGTGTTCCTATCAGCATGCCTTTAAGAAGTGTTCCTATCAGCGCACATTTTAGAAGTGTTCCTATAAGCGAGCATTTTAGAAGTGTTCCTATAAGCGCACATTTTATGTGTTCCTATAAGCAAGCATTTTAGAAGTGTTCCTATCAGCGCGCATTTTAAAAGTGTTCCTATAAGCGCGCATTTTATGTGTTCCTATAAGCAAGCATTTTAGAAGTGTTCCTATAAGCGCGCATTTTATGTGTTCCTATAAGCAAGCATTTTAGAAGTGTTCCTATCAGCGCGCATTTTAAAAGTGTTCCTATAAGCGCGCATTTTAAAAGTGTTCCTATAAGCAAGCATTTTAGAAGTGTTCCTATCAGCGCGCATTTTAAAAGTGTTCCTATAAGCGCGCATTTTATGTGTTCCTATAAGCAAGCATTTTAGAAGTGTTCCTATAAGCATCCATTTTAGAAGTGTTCCTATAAGCGCGCATTTTATAAGTGTTCCTATCAGCATGCCTTTAAGAAGTGATCCTATCAGCCCATATTTTTCTGTGATCCTATCAGCGCGCATTTTAGAAGTGTTCCTATCAGCGCGCATTTTAAAAGTGTTCCTATAAGAGCACATTTTATAAGTGTTCCTATAAGCGCGCATTTTATGTGTTGCTATAAGCATCCATTTTAGAAGTGTTCATATAAGCGCACATTTTAGAAGTGTTCCTATCAGCATGCCTTTAAGAAGTGTTCCTATCAGCGCACATTTTAGAAGTGTTCCTATAAGCGAGCATTTTAGAAGTGTTCCTATAAGCGCACATTTTATGTGTTCCTATAAGCAAGCATTTTAGAAGTGTTCAAAATTAGCGCGCATTTTAAAAGTGTTCCTATAAGCACGCATTTTATGTGTTCCTATAAGCAAGCATTTTAGAAGTGTTCCTATAAGCGCGCATTTTATGTGTTCCTATAAGCAAGCATTTTAGAAGTGTTCCTATCAGCGCGCATTTTAAAAGTGTTCCTATAAGCAAGCATTTTAGAAGTGTTCCTATCAGCGCGCATTTTAAAAGTGTTCCTATAAGCGCGCATTTTATGTGTTCCTATAAGCAAGCATTTTAGAAGTGTTCCTATAAGCATCCATTTTAGAAGTGTTCCTATAAGCGCGCATTTTATAAGTGTTCCTATCAGCATGCCTTTAAGAAGTGATCCTATCAGCCCATATTTTTCTGTGATCCTATCAGCGCGCATTTTAGAAGTGTTCCTATCAGCGCGCATTTTAAAAGTGTTCCTATAAGAGCACATTTTATAAGTGTTCCTATAAGCGCGCATTTTATGTGTTGCTATAAGCATCCATTTTAGAAGTGTTCATATAAGCGCACATTTTAGAAGTGTTCCTATCAGCATGCCTTTAAGAAGTGTTCCTATCAGCGCACATTTTAGAAGTGTTCCTATAAGCGAGCATTTTAGAAGTGTTCCTATAAGCGAGCATTTTAGAAGTGTTCCTATCAGCGCATATTTTATGTCATCCTATCAACGCATATTTTATGTGATCCTATCAGCGCGCATTTTAGAAGTGTTCCTATAAGAGCACATTTTATAAGTGTTCCTATAAGCACGCATTTTATAAGAGTTCCTATCAGCGAGCATTTTATAAGTGTTCCTATCAGCGCATATTTTATGTGATCCTATCAGCGCATATTTTATGTGATCCTATCAGCGCGCATTTTAGAAGTGTTCCTATAAGCGCGCATTTTATGTGTTGCTATAAGCATCCATTTTAGAAGTGTTCATATAAGCGCACATTTTAGAAGTGTTCCTATCAGCATGCCTTTAAGAAGTGTTCCTATCAGCGCACATTTTAGAAGTGTTCCTATAAGCGAGCATTTTAGAAGTGTTCCTATAAGCGCACATTTTATGTGTTCCTATAAGCAAGCATTTTAGAAGTGTTCCTATCAGCGCGCATTTTAAAAGTGTTCCTATGAGCGCATTTTATGTGTTCCTATAAGCAAGCATTTTAGAAGTGTTCCTATAAGCGCGCATTTTATGTGTTCCTATAAGCAAGCATTTTAGAAGTGTTCCTATCAGCGCGCATTTTAAAAGTGTTCCTATAAGCGCGCATTTTAAAAGTGTTCCTATAAGCAAGCATTTTAGAAGTGTTCCTATCAGCGCGCATTTTAAAAGTGTTCCTATAAGCGCGCATTTTATGTGTTCCTATAAGCAAGCATTTTAGAAGTGTTCCTATAAGCATCCATTTTAGAAGTGTTCCTATAAGCGCGCATTTTATAAGTGTTCCTATCAGCATGCCTTTAAGAAGTGATCCTATCAGCCCATATTTTTCTGTGATCCTATCAGCGCGCATTTTAGAAGTGTTCCTATCAGCGCGCATTTTAAAAGTGTTCCTATAAGAGCACATTTTATAAGTGTTCCTATAAGCGCGCATTTTATGTGTTGCTATAAGCATCCATTTTAGAAGTGTTCATATAAGCGCACATTTTAGAAGTGTTCCTATCAGCATGCCTTTAAGAAGTGTTCCTATCAGCGCACATTTTAGAAGTGTTCCTATAAGCGAGCATTTTAGAAGTGTTCCTATAAGCGAGCATTTTAGAAGTGTTCCTATCAGCGCATATTTTATGTCATCCTATCAACGCATATTTTATGTGATCCTATCAGCGCGCATTTTAGAAGTGTTCCTATAAGAGCACATTTTATAAGTGTTCCTATAAGCACGCATTTTATAAGTGTTCCTATCAGCGAGCATTTTATAAGTGTTCCTATCAGCGCATATTTTATGTGATCCTATCAGCGCATATTTTATGTGATCCTATCAGCGCGCATTTTAGAAGTGTTCCTATCAGCGCGCATTTTAGAAGTGTTCCTATAAGCACGCATTTTAAAAGTGTTCCTATAAGAGCACATTTTATAAGTGTTCCTATAAGCATCCATTTTATAAGTGTTCCTATAAGCATCCATTTTATAAGTGTTCCTTTAAACGAGCATTTTATAAGTGTTCCTATAAGCACGCATTTTAAAAGTGTTCCTATAAGAGCACATTTTATAAGTGTTCCTATAAGCATCCATTTTATAAGTGTTCCTATCAACGTGCATTTTAGAAGTGTTCCTATCAGCATGCCTTTAAGAAGTGTTCCTATCAGCGCATATTTTATGTGTTCCTATAAGCAAGCATTTTAGAAGTGTTCCTATCAGCGCACATTTTAGAAGTGTTCCTATAAGCGAGCATTTTAGAAGTGTTCCTATAAGCATCCATTTTAGAAGTGTTCCTATAAGCGCGCATTTTATAAGTGTTCCTATCAGCATGCATTTTAAAAGTGTTCCTATCAGCATGCCTTTAAGAAGTGTTCCTATCAGCCCATATTTTTCTGTGATCCTATCAGCGCGCGTTTTAGAAGTGTTCCTATCAGCGCGCATTTTAAAAGTGTTCCTATAAGAGCACATTTTATAAGTGTTCCTATAAGCGTGCATTTTATGTGTTGCTATAAGCATCCATTTTAGAAGTGTTCATATAAGCGCACATTTTAGAAGTGTTCCTATCAGCATGCCTTTAAGAAGTGTTCCTATCAGCGCACATTTTAGAAGTGTTCCTATAAGCGAGCATTTTAGAAGTGTTCCTATAAGCGAGCATTTTAGAAGTGTTCCTATCAGCGCATATTTTATGTGATCCTATCAGTGCATATTTTATGTGATCCTATCAGCGCGCATTTTAGAAGTGTTCCTATAAGAGCACATTTTATAAGTGTTCCTATAAGCACGCATTTTATAAGTGTTCCTATCAGCGAGCATTTTATAAGTGTTCCTATCAGCACATATTTTATGTGATCCTATCAGCGCATATTTTATGTGATCCTATCAGCGCGCATTTTAGAAGTGTTCCTATCAGCGCGCATTTTATAAGTGTTCCTATAAGCGAGCATTTTATGTGTTCCTATAAGCACGCATTTTAAAAGTGTTCCTATAAGAGCACATTTTATAAGTGTTCCTATAAGCGCAAATTTTATGTGTTGCTATAAGCATCCATTTTATAAGTGTTCCTATCAGCGTGCATTTTAGAAGTGTTCCTATCAGCATGCCTTTAAGAAGTGTTCCTATCAGCGCATATTTTATGTGTTCCTATAAGCAAGCATTTTAGAAGTGTTCCTATCAGCGCACATTTTAGAAGTGTTCCTATAAGCGCGCATTTTATGTGTTGCTATAAGCATCCATTTTAGAAGTGTTCCTATAAGCGCACATTTTATAAGAGTTCCTATAAGAGCACATTTTATAAGTGTTCCTATATGCGCGCATTTTATGTGTTGCTATAAGCATCCATTTTAGAAGTGTTCCTATAAGCGCACATTTTAGAAGTGTTCCTATAAGCGAGCATTTTAGAAGTGTTCCTATAAGCGAGCATTTTAGAAGTGTTCCTATAAGCGCGCATTTTATAAGTGTACCTATCAGCATGCATTTTAAAAGTGTTCCTATCAGCATGCCTTTAAGAAGTGTTCCTATCAGCGCATATTTTATGTGATCCTATCAGCGCACATTTTAGAAGTGTTCCTATCAGCGCGCATTTTAGAAGTGTTCCTATCAGCGCGCATTTTATAAGTGTTCCTATAAGCACGCATTTTAAAAGTGTTCCTATAAGAGCACATTTTAGAAGTGTTCCTATAAGCGCACATTTTATAAGTCTTCATATCAGCGTGCATTTTAGAAGTGTTCCTATCAGCATGCCTTTAAGAAGTGTTCCTATCAGCGCATATTTTATGTGTTCCTATAAGCAAGCATTTTAGAAGTGTTCCTATCAGCGCACATTTTAGAAGTGTTCCTATAAGCGAGCATTTTAGAAGTGTTCCTATAAGCGAGCATTTTAGAAGTGTTCCTATAAGCGCGCATTTTATAAGTGTTCCTATCAGCATGCATTTTAAAAGTGTTCCTATCAGCATGCTTTTAAGAAGTGTTCCTATCAGCGCATATTTTATGTGATCCTATCAGCGCGCATTTTAGAAGTGTTCCTATCAGCGCGCATTTAGAAGTGTTCCTATCAGCGCGCATTTTATAAGTGTTCCTATAAGCACGCATTTTAGAAGTGTTCCTATAAGAGCACATTTTATAAGTGTTCCTATAAGCGCGCATTTTATGTGTTGCTATAAGCATCCATTTTAGAAGTGTTCCTATAAGCGCACATTTTAGAAGTGTTCCTATCAGCATGCATTTTAGAAGTGTTCCTATCAGCATGCCTTTAAGAAGTGTTCCTATCAGCGCATATTTTATGTGTTCCTATAAGCAAGCATTTTAGAAGTGTTCCTATCAGCGCACATTTTAGAAGTGTTCCTATAAGCGAGCATTTTAGAAGTGTTCCTATCAGCGCACATTTTAGAAGTGTTCCTATCAGCACACATTTTAGAAGTGTTCCTATAAGCGAGCATTTTAGAAGTGTTCTTATCAGCGCATATTTTATGTGATCCTATCAGCGCTCATTTTAGAAGTGTTCCTATCAGCGTACATTTTAGAAGTGTTCCTATAAGCGCACATTTTAGAAGTGTTCCCATAAGCGAGCATTTTACAAGTGTTCCTATAAGCGCGCATTTTATAAGTGTTCCTATAAGCATGCATTTTAAAAGTGTTCCTATGAGCGTGCATTTTAAAAGTGTTCCTATCAGTGCGCATTTTAGAAGTGTTTCTATAAGCGCGCATTTTAGAAGCGTTCCTATAAGCGAGCATTTTAGAAGTGTTCCTATAAGCGAGCATTTTAGAAGTGTTCCTATAGGTACGCATTTTAGAAGTGTTCCTATAAGTACGCAATTTAGAAGTGTTCTTACCAGCGCACATTTTAGAAGTGTTCCTATAAGCGAGCATTTTAGAAGTGTTCCTATAAGCACGCATTTTGAAAGTGTTCCTATCAGCATGCCTTTAAGAAGTGTTCCTATCAGCGCATATTTTATGTGATCCTATCAGCGCGCATTTTAGAAGTGTTCCTATCAGCGCGCATTTTATAAGTGTTCCTATAAGCACGCATTTTAAAAGTGTTCCTATAAGAGCATATTTTATAAGTGTTATAGCAACACATAAAATACGCGCTTATAGGAACACTTATAAAATGTGCTCTTATAGGAACACTTTTAAAATGCGTGCTTATAGGAACACTTATAAAATGCGCGCTGATAGGAACACTTCTAAAATGCGCGCTGATAGGAACACTTCTAAAATGTGCGCTGATAGGATCACATAAAATATGCGCTGATAGGAACACTTCTTAAAGGCATGCTGATAGGAACACTTTTAAAATGCATGCTGATAGGAACACTTATAAAATGCGCGCTTATAGGAACACTTCTAAAATGCTCGCATTTTAGAAGTGTTCCTATAAGCACGCATTTTGAAAGTGTTCCTATCAGCATGCCTTTAAGAAGTGTTCCTATCAGCGCATATTTTATGTGATCCTATCAGCGCGCATTTTAGAAGTGTTCCTATCAGCGCGCATTTTATAAGTGTTCCTATAAGCGCGCATTTTATGTGTTGCTATAAGCATCCATTTTAGAAGTGTTCCTATAAGCGCACATTTTATAAGTGTTCCTATCAGCATGCATTTTAGAAGTTTTCCTATCAGCATGCCTTTAAGAAGTGTTCCTATCAGCGCATATTTTATGTGTTCCTATAAGCAAGCATTTTAGAAGTGTTCCTATCAGCGCACATTTTAGAAGTGTTCCTATAAGCGAGCATTTTAGAAGTGTTCCTATCAGCGCACATTTTAGAAGTGTTCCTATCAGCACACATTTTAGAAGTGTTGCTATAAGCGAGCATTTTAGAAGTGTTCCTATCAGCGCACATTTTAGAAGTGTTCCTATCAGCACACATTTTAGAAGTGTTCCTATAAGCGAGCATTTTAGAAGTGTTCCTATCAGCACACATTTTAGAAGTGTTCCTATAAGCGAGCATTTTAGAAGTGTTCCTATCAGCGCACATTTTAGAAGTGTTCCTATCAGCACACATTTTAGAAGTGTTCCTATAAGCCCGCATTTTAGAAGTGTTCTTATCAGCGCATATTTTATGTGATCCTATCAGCACGCATTTTAGAAGTGTTCCTATCAGCGTACATTTTAGAAGTGTTCCTATAAGCGCACATTTTAGAAGTGTTCCCATAAGCGAGCATTTTACAAGTGTTCCTATAAGCGCGCATTTTATAAGTGTTCCTATAAGCATGCATTTTAAAAGTGTTCCTATCAGGGAACATTTTAGAAGTGTTCCTATAAGCGCGCATTTTAGAAGTGTTCCTATAAGCGCGCATTTTAAAAGTGTTCCTATGAGCGTGCATTTTAAAAGTGTTCCTATCAGTGCGCATTTTAGAAGTGTTCCTATAAGCGCGCATTTTAGAAGCGTTCCTATAAGCGAGCATTGTAGAAGTGTTCCTATAAGCGAGCATTTTAGAAGTGTACCTATAGGTACGCATTTTAGAAGTGTTCCTATAAGTACGCAATTTAGAAGTGTTCTTACCAGCGCGCATTTTAGAAGTGTTCCTATAAGCGAGCATTTTAGAAGTGATCCTATAAGCGCACATTTTAGAAGTGTTCCTATCAGCACGCATTTTAGAAGTTTTCCTATCAGCGCGCATTTTAGAAGTGTTTTTATCAGCGAGCATTTTATAAGTGTTCCTATCAGCGCGCATTTTATAAGTGTTCCTATCAGCGCGCATTTTAGAAGTGTTCTTATCAGCGAGCATTTTAGAAGTGTTCCTATCAGGGAGCATTTTAGAAGTGTTCCTATAAGCACGCATTTTAGAAGCGCTCCTAACAGCGAGCATTTTGGAAGTGTTCCTAGCAGCGCGCATTCTAGAAGTGTTCTTATCAGCGAGCATTTTATAAGTGTTCCTATCAGCGCTCATTTTAGTAGTGTTCTTATCAGCACGCATTTTAGAAGTGTTCCTATAAGCGAGCATTTTAGAAGTGTTCCTATAAGCGAGCATTTTAGAAGTTATCCTATAAGCGAGCATTTTAGAAGTGTTCCTATAATTACGCATTTTAGAAGTGTTCCTATAAGCGAGGATTTTAGAAGTGTTCTTATAAGTGAGCATTTTAGAAGTGATCCTATAAGCGAGCATTTTAGAAGTGTTCCTATAAGTGAGTATTTTAAAAGTATTCCTATCAGTGCGCATTTTAGAAGTGTTCCTATAAGCGCGCATTTTAGAAGTGTTCCTATAAGCGAGCATTTTTGAAGTGTTCCTATAAGTACGCATTTTAGAAGTGTTCCTATAAGCGCGCATTTTAGAAGTGTTCCCATAAGTGAGCATTTTAGAAGTGTTCCTATAAGTACGCATTTTAGAAGTGTTCCTATAAGCGCGCATTTTAGAAGTGTTCCCATAAGTGAGCATTTTAGAAGTGTTCCTATAAGTACGCATTTTAGAAGTGTTCCTATAAGCGCGCATTTTAGAAGTGTTCCCATAAGCATGCATTTTAGAAATGTTCCTATAAGTGCCAGAAATTTCCTTTTCCTTTTACAGACTAGCCGTAGGGTATAGATGGAAGACCCTTCGTCCTTAGGCTGCACCTTTGTGTGTGATTTTTATTGCTGATGTGATAAGCTGTCGCCTATGTGCTGAATATACATCCGTTGCCGCGCTCCTTTCTATGACTCCCTATGAACTTATACCTGTACATACAGCTTTGATGTACATCTCATACATTAGGCTAAATATAAGGAATCTCATCTGAAAGCATTTTATCTCTTATTTTATATAATTAAAACATTTTGCCGGTAATATGAATCGCTGCCGCCAGCAATTTCTTCCTGATGTGGTATTGATTGAGTTCCCCATATACATATCTGATATCTTGAAGAAATGTGTTTTGTTTCCATTACACTGTATATGAAGCTGGCGTAGAGATTGCTCAGAGCCGAAATATGTCCAATCATCACAATCCCTTTATACAACACCTATAATGTAATCATCATGTAAGTCCCCTCTCAGTGTCTGCCGAGCGCCTGATTTCCTTGCATACTCAGAATTGTGTTTTACACCACAGTAACCACATGTAACGTGCAGAGAACTCGATATTGGAGTCATTACACTGAAGACTAAAGTCTTTCCTGTCCTCAGTAACACATCACTCATCTCCTGATATACTCTGTGCTGCTGGGAGACCCTGCTCATTCCACTATATAACTCTCAGTGTGTGGCTTCCTGCTGTCTCCATTCCCCTCCTCACATCATGTCACTGCCCCTGTCACATGCAGCCCTGTCCTCACTGACAAATTACTCATCTCCTGATATACTCTGTGGTGTTGGGGACCCTGCTCCTCCCACTATATAACTCTCAGTCTGTGACTTCCTGCTGCCTCCATTCCCCTGCTCACATCATGTCACTGCCCCTGTCACATGCAGCCCTGTCCTCACTAACACATCACTCATCTCCTGATATACTCTGTGCTGCTGGGGACCCTGCTCATCCCACTATATAATTCTCAGTGTGTGGTTACCTGCAGCCTCCATTCCCCTCCTCACATCCTGTCACATGCAGCCCTGTCCTCACTAACACATCACTCATCTCCTGATATACTCTGTGCTGCTGGGGACCCTGCTCATCCCACTATATAATTCTCAGTGTGTGGTTACCTGCAGCCTCCATTCCCCTCCTCACATCCTGTCACATGCAGCCCTGTCCTCACTAACACATCACTCATCTCCTGATATACTCTGTGCTGCTGGGGGACCCTGCTCCTCCCACTATATAACTCTCAGTCTGTGGCTTCCTGCTGCCTCCATTCCCCTCCTCACATCATGTCACTGCCCCTGTCACATGCAGCTCTGTCCTCACCGATACATCACTCATCTGCTGATATACTCTGTGCTGTTGGGGACCCTGCTCCTCCCACTATATAACTCTCAGTCTGACTTCCTGCTGCCTCCATTCCCCTCCTCACATCATGTCACTGCCCCTGTCACATGCAGCCCTGTCCTCACTAACACATCACTCATCTCCTGATATACTCTGTGCTGCTGGGGACCCTGCTCCTCCCACTATATAACTCTCAGTCTGACTTCCTGCTGCCTCCATTCCCCTCCTCACATCATGTCACTGCCCCTGTCACATGCAGCCCTGTCCTCACTAACACATCACTCATCTCCTGATATACTCTGTGCTGCTGGGGACCCTGCTCATCTCACTATATAATTCTCAGTGTGTGGTTACCTGCAGCCTCCATTCCTCTCCTCACATCCTGTCACATGCAGCCCTGTCCTCACTGACACATCACTCATCTCCTGATATACTCTGTGCTGCTGGGGACCCTGCTCCTCCCACTATATAACTCTCAGTTTGTGGCTTCCTGCTGCCTCCATTGCCCTCCTCACGTCCTGTCACTACCCTTTTGTGAGAGAGGTGTGCCCTAGGAGGAGGAGTTTCTTGAGAGCTGCTGTGCAGCTAGGCCGAGAAGCAGGGACTTCCCCTGCAGGCTTCCCCAAGCAGGGAGCCTTCTGCTGTGGCAGAGAATCGCTGCTGGTGTGCCGCTGGCGTGGAAGTGTAGAGGGGGCTTCCCCTGCAGCTTCCCCAGGGTGTATGGATCCTCCTGGGGGAAAGAGCCTTGATCCCTATGCTCACGTGGCACAGGGGAATGCAAAGCCAAGAAGATCAAGTGCTTGTTGGAGATGGAGGATTTGGGCGTTTTTCGAGAAGTCAACCTTCTCGCAGGTGAGTGACTGTGTGCGGGGTGCTAGGGGTAGGGTCCCATGTACTTGACAGCACCCCGTATGGACCTTTTCCACCTGTGGGGATGGGAAGTGGTGGTGCCAGAGATATGGATGGAGTGGTGTTTCGGGTGGAGATGGATATATGAAGCTTGATGAAATCTTAAAAAAGTTTAGTGCACTGAGGGGAAATCCCCAAATGGGTCTACGGAGGCAGACAGAATGCTGGCAGCCAGCGAGGCTCCGGAGACGTGCAGGGTGCACGTAATATAGGTACCAGGAATCTACAGGGCACGATAGATACTGGTTTGCATTTGCAAAAAGAACTGTCTGCACAAGGAATGCCGGTATTGGAGAGAACTGGGTTGCCGGAGGATCAATTAAAAGTGATTGAAACTGTGTATGGGGATAAAATGCTTGTCCCGGTCAAGGCTGCGGAGGCCAGAATCATTGGGGAAGACCAGAATGCGGAGGCCAGAATCATTGGGGAAGATGTAAGAAGGAGATAGGGAGGTGGGATAGTTGGGGCAACGGTATCAAATAAGCAAATGCCTTCAGGAAATTTACCATATGCTAAAATGGTTTTGAGACCAAATGTTAATGTGAATACTAATAATGTTGGTCCCCAAATGTCAAGTGCTGCGGGGCAGGTTGGGAAAAGACGGAACCTTATTCAGTTTAAAAGGGTTGAAGAGGGGGAGGTTCCTACAAAAGACATTTTTCTAAAAATTATATTTGATTTGGGTTTCACGCCTCCAGATTTGTGTGCATGCATACACCCAGTAAAGACAGCTGAATTTGACTTAAGCTTGTCAAGGACTACAGGTATTCTGGACAAAATGGCAATCGAGCAGATTGGATGATCCTTCTAAAATGTATAATGTAAATCTTGTTACAAAACACAATAAGGTTAAAGATAACATTTTGACGAGAAACGAGTTGATCCCGGTTCAAGACATTGCCTTTTGTTTGTCTAGATATTGTGATTTATAGTCGGATTTGAAGAAGTTTAGACACACAATGGGGGTGTGGGGAGGAGCTTGGGTGGCCCTGTGAATCTGCTCCATTCAGAGAGAGGTTTTATATATGTACCATCAGCTGCGTACATTGGGAGAGATCGGGTGCGTAGCTTCTACCAGGGCAAACCAAGGACGTGCTTCAGGCATCTAAGTAGTGAATGTAGCATTGCAAAGTTCTCCTTGTGTGGTAAAATTGGCCATGTATCCAGAGAATGTGGGATGGTAAAGTGCAATCTCTGTGGTGAGGATGGACATCCTTACAGGAGATGCCTTTGGGCCAGCCATAATCGAGGGCAGGAGGTTCGGCCAGAGCCGAGGTGGGAAGAGACTAGGGAGAAGCAAAAGGAATCTTGTGAGGTAAGAATGGAGGAGGTCCAGCAAAAACAGGAGCAGGAGAAAAGAGGGGAGGAGGTGCCTTTTCAAGAGGTGAGGAGAGGTAGTAAGAAAAAAAAGGAAAAGTGAAGAAGTTCAATTGGTGCTTAGCAACAAATTTGATGTCTTCCTCGGATGATGAGGGTGAAATTTTGAGGAGTGGAGGAGAATTAATCTTGGTGACGGGGGTGGATAAAGAGAAAGCAAAAAGAGTGGTAAAGAAAAATGGTGGGGGAGGGGTAGGAGGAAGTAAAAAGAGAAAGGAAAAAAAGGGATGAAGGTGAAGGTTTAGAGTGGGATCCGGTTGTGATTCAGCTAGAGGAAATAGTTCTGGATACCCAGGTGGGTACAGTGGAGGAAGGGGAAGTGGTGGAAGAAACCCAGGAGTTGGAGGAAATTGAGGTAAATCAGGATGATTCCCAGGTGTCTTGTGTGGGACCGAGTGGAGTTCAGGTGCCTGGAGTTGAACGTCAGGTTATTCAGTTTGTACCTAAGCCTCCTGATTATGGGCCCTCTGGAATAAGAGAGTATGTCCCTGTTGGAAATCAGGAGAAAAGTAAAGTTGGGGTAGTGACGACAGTCACTATACAGGCGAAGGGTGGCCCGAGTGGGGTTGGTTCGTTCATAGGTTTGTTGTGTTTTTTTGGTGTTTACCATTGTACAAGGTAAAATTAAGCAAGGTCTTGCTTTTATAACCTTTGAAACATGGATCCCCATCCTATACGATGTGCCACTATTAACGTGGCTTCTGTGGTTTGTGAAAGCGCTCATAGATTGACCTTTGATTGTTTTTCAACACGGTAGTTGCATGAGTAAAGGAGGGGTACTTCTTACTGATCTCTTGCGGCTGAGCCGTACGGTGGGGTGACAGTACTTTTTACTGACATGGTAACTGTGCACAAGGTTATAGAATTGCAAGCAGGTAGATGTATGATTTTGGATATCAACATGAAGGGACAGGACCTAAGGCTGATCAATGTTTATGGGCCACAGACATCCTGGGATAGAAAATGTCTCTTTATGGAGATTAAACCTTTCCTTTTTACAGCTCAGCAGGTTATCTGTGGTGGAGATTTTAATACCGTTGTTAGGCCAAAGGACAGGGGAGGTTCAAGGAGATCTCTGGGCCCTGATTCCCATTTTCTAGTTGGTATGGTTAGTCAGGCTGGTCTGGTGGATGTGCATATTCGTCACTCTCCTGACCTCACAGGTTTCACTTATTTTTGCGGTAGCCATAGGTCTAGAATAGATAGTCTTTTTGTTAAGGAGTCTTCTAAAACCTCATCCCCAGGGGTGAGGTTGGTGGAGATCTCAAATCATGGTTTTCTCTCAGTAACTTTGAATACCTCAAAAACTCCTCAGAAAGGGCAGGGCCTGGGCATTTCAACTCAGAGATTCTAGACGAAGACAGAGTTAGGCAATCTTTCAGAGTCTTTTTTAAATCTCAGGTGGAGGATGGTTGGAGTAGATCCGAGTGGTGGGAGGTGACAAAAAAGAGAATCTGTAAGTTTTTATGTGGTTTCATAGCTAAGAAAAATTTAATAAAGCAGAATACCTACCAATACCTGAGAAAGAAATTAGATTTCTTGATCTCTGACGAGGGAGATAGTGGGGAAATCTCCCGGGTGAGGGCACAGATAAAGGAAATTCAGTATAACCGGCTGTCATCCTTGGTTCTAGAGATGGATTACGGAACGTACCACTTACCGGATCCTTACCAGAACAGTAGGAGGTCAGTCAATGCCAAACAGATCAGAGGAGGTAGGAGGTCAGTCAATGCCAAACAGATCAGAGGACTGGGAGACTACAGGGTGCTCTTCGTAGTGATAGGAAGGGCATTCTGGACATAATTGTGTCCTATTATTCGGATCTTTTGTCTGAGCACTCACTTGTCAGGGAGAGGATGGAGGAATTCCTGAGCACGACAACAGGTCTGAATTCTCAGGCTGCGTCTCTTGACTGTTTGGAGAGTGACATAACGGTGGAGGAAGTTAGGAAAGCGATAGAGGGGTTAAAACCCCAAAAATCACCAGTATCAAATGGGTTAACATCTGAGTTTTATAAGACCTTTTCAGACCTCCTAATTCCCCGCCTAGTGGAAGTGTTTAATGAGAGCCTGGATGAGGGAATTCTCTCTCCTTCCATGACGTTTTCCGCTCTTATTTATCTATCCAAAAGAAAGGACCCATCTCGTATTGAGAACTGGCGCCCCATAGCCCTTCTTAATATGGACAGGAAGATACTGGCAAAAGTACTGTTTAATAGGCTATCAGAATTTTCTTAGCTGTTGCTTTCACCTTTTCAGCACTGTACGGTGAAGGGTCGTAGCACCTTTAGTGCTGTCCTTGGTGTCCGGGAGGCCACTGAGCGGTGCATGGCTGAAAAGTGGGAAAAATACCTACTGGCATGGGATCAGTCTAAGGACTTTCACTGGGTTAACCATGAGTACCTTTGGGCCTTACTGAAATGGTATGGACTTCCAG
The DNA here is from genome assembly GCA_031769625.1 of Taudactylus pleione. Taxonomy (NCBI): domain Eukaryota; kingdom Metazoa; phylum Chordata; class Amphibia; order Anura; family Myobatrachidae; genus Taudactylus; species Taudactylus pleione. The sequence continues at coordinate 688,415 of JAUIMM010000836.1, forward strand.
AGCAAGTGGTGAATTGGTTGCAGGCTATTTATCGTCATGCTGAAAGCTTCTTACTCGTGAACGGTTGGGTGGGTACTACCTTTGGTGTGGGCTCTGGTGTCCATCTGGATTGTTCCCTGAGCCCCCTCCTATGTTTTCACAATCGATCCCTTCATCAGAAGGGTAGAGAGTGGAATTGTGGGGGGGTGCAGCTGGGCCCGGAGTCCCCAGACAGAGGCTTGTGACGTGGAACATCTCATCTGTGAATACTCTGAGGCCTCGTGCTCCAGGGTAAATCGTGAGAAGTGTGAAGTTTTCTGGATCGGGGAGGAAGGTGATGAGTTCTGCTTTCTGGACAGCTTCCCTCAGGTTAGTCAGCAAATCAAAATTCAAGGCATCAAATTTTACCATGGTGATTACTCCTCCCTAAATTGGGATAAAAAGCTGGAAGATGCTACCAGGAAGGTAGAGAGCTGGAAAAGATGGAAGTTATCTTTGAGTGAAAAGGTTGACCTGTGCAAAACTTAACTGACATAAAAATATTGGAATCAGGTATGTGTGCTTTTTGCCTCAATCTATGTGGTCAAGATTGAATTCCTTGTTCTTCCTGCTGGTGTGGGGGAATAGGATCAATATAGTCAAGAGGGGCATCACCTACAGACCGAGGAAAGATGGGGGTTTAGACATAGTAAACCATGTCGTCTTTTTTGTAACAGCCTTTTTAAAACTAAACGTTGAGAGTATGTTTTTAGATGCTCCCTCTCGGTGGGTAGAGGGATTCAGATTGTGGGTGTCTCCTTTCCTGTTTGTGGATAGAGGGATGCCAAGTGAGAATCTTTTGGATTCGGCATGGTTACCTCCCGATCTACGTCATCCAGAGCTTGAAGGTGATAAAACAATATGGTGCGGAAGTGGGTGAATTCAAAAATGTTTCCAGAAGAAGTTGGGGAAGAGAATTTTGCAGACACACTTCCATGTCCCGCTGTCACTGAGGGACTGTCCAGAGGTTGTCGCTTCGGCCGGGTTAACTGTTAAATTCCCAGAGGATACCGCAGAAGTTTAAAGATATCGCCTGGCTCTCTTTTCATGTAAAGCTTTATGTTGGAGGGAACCTCAGGTGGAGGAATGCCAGTGATCGTGGTTGCCCACAGGAGTGTCCAGTGATGGAGGAAATGATGGACCATTTCCTGCTTGAGTGTCCCTTTAATGTAAAAGTTTATGAGGAGGTATCAAGGGCCATTGGTATCCCGTGCCTTTCGGGTCTCAGTTACCCTGAGTGGGCTTATGGGGCAGTCAGAAGGTACGGTGGATTTAATTTGAACATAATTTATTGAGTTAGTGTAGCGGTTAGATTTCACACTTGGAATGCACGGTGTCATGCTACCATAAGGAAAAAGGTCCTCCCTTGTGAAGAGGTGGAGGTTTTAATTCTACAAGAGGTGAAGAGGATGATGGATCTGGATAAAAGGTTGGATGCTGTCAGCTGGTCTTGTTGGTGGGGCCAGTTGAAGCCCCCTTGAGTGGGTGGTAGACAGTCTTTTCTATGTCCAGCTATGGGTTCTTTTTATTTTTTCATTCCCCTGTAGATTTTTGATGTTATTATTTTTTTTATGGAAAGGTTTGCATACATCTACCTGTAGGTGTTAGATAGCGGTGAAGGGTAATGGTAGATTAAGTTTAGCTAGAATAGTATGTGATGTACAGTAGATAGTTTAGGGGTGTCTTTAATCCTTGCTTAGTTTTCCCTTGGAGGGAGTGAATTGTATATAGGTGGTACGTTCAGTAGTTAGTATTAGTTTTTTTGTGTTGATTTAATATGCTGTAATATGGTTACCTATGGGTTTTTTTGGGGTTATGTAAATTTATTCTATTTTATGTATTTATTTAATTTTATGTTGCAAGTTTTTAAAAAAATGAAGCATGTCCTGATATACTCTGTGCTGCTGGGGGCCCTGCTTCTTCCACTCTATAACTCTCTGCCTGTGGCTTCCTGCTGCCTCCATTCCCCTCCTCACATTATGTCACTGCCCCTTTCCTTAATGTAATCACACAAGTGCAAAACTGTTTCACACAAGATCCAGTCCCTCATCTGCTGAAATACACTGTGCTGCTGTGAACATTCAAACAACTCGTTCTTTTTTACACCTACACAGATGAGCAGGGGCATATTAAGAGAGGAGGGGGCCCGTGTTCGCTCCCTGTCTGGGGCCCTCTCTTCTCTCCCCGGCTGCTGTCAGTGAACACTAGAGTGTGCCCAGAGTCTACTGCGCCATTTTCCCGGTGATTTCCTACTGCGCATGTGCAAAGTGCCGGGAAAATGGGCGCTGCGCCCATTTTCCAGGCGTTTTCAGCAGTGCTACTCCGTGGGACATCAGAGAGGTAAGTATAGATAAAAAGTATTTCTGTATTTAGTCTCATCTTGCATAGTAGCACAAGACCCTCTTCTGCACCCACCTTCCCACGGGCTATCAAAGGCTGTTACTGAGACTACATGTGAGGATCTTCCTCTGACAATGTGAAACTGCAGCATGTTTGATGTAAAAATAGCATTAATAAGGTAAGACATCTGCAAATATTACTTACTGTAATGTTACGTAAAAGAGATGTGGGTGAAATTAAATGCACATGAACAGCTGGAGTTCAGTAGCAGAATCTTAGATATATATCAGTTTATAAATAGACAGATCTGTTTCTCGTACATAGGTTATCAATCAAGACAACTGGAAGAGGGATAGAGAGGTTAGAAGATGGTCCCTTGTATAACAAATGCCAAATGTCTGTGTATTGCTAAATCTGGAGCAGCAGAACAAGGGGCTCGAAGAGAAGCTGCTTCCAGGCCCGTTTCTAATAAAGAGACAAGAAAATAAATTGTTTGACAACTTAGGAAGAAATGTGCAGGCAGCAGCATAGCTGCTCTAGGTGACATCTACTGGCACCTTATACACAGGGACAGCACCTGCACACTTACGCAGACGCTGCCTCTCCTTGTTCCCGTAATCCCTTTACCTTATCACTCCAGAAAGTCCCTCTTATTTCCTAATACCTCTTCCACTTATTGTATCAGGGTCTGTCTCTAACTCTGGTGCTCTATCACAGTGTCATGCGCAATAGTACAGACGGTGGCCATCTTGGTAAAGGGTTGAAGCCTCCCTAAGGGGCCCTATTCATCATCACTTAAACATTTTCACCTGTAATTGTAAAAATTAAGTATTCGGGCCATTCACTAAGAAGATAAAGCAGGAGATATCACAGATATACACCCCATACATTAGTATCACAGATATCTCCTGCTTACCTTCCTCTCCCGAATGGCCCGCTGTCCCCATACACTAGTATCACAGATTTCTCCTGCTTACCTTCCTCTCCCGGAATGGCCCGCTGTCCCCATACACTAGTATCACAGATTTCTCCTGCTTACCTTCCTCTCCCGGAATGGCCCGCTGTCCCCATACACTAGTATCACAGATATCTCCTGCTTACCTCTCTCTCCCGGAATGGCCCGCTGTCCCCATACTCTAGTATCACAAATATCTCCTACTTACCTTCCTCTCCCGGAATGGCCCGCTCTCCACATACAGTAGTATCACAGATATCCCCTGCTTACCTTCCTCTCCCGGAATGGCCCGCTGTCCCCAAACACTAGTATCACAGATATCCCCTGCTTACCTTCCTCTCCCGGAATGGTCCGCTGTCCCCAAACACTAGTATCACAGATATCTCCTACTTACCTTCCTCTCCCGGAATGGCCCGCTGTCCCCATACAGTAGTATCACAGATATCTCCTACTTACTTTCCTCTGGCAGAATGGCCGCTGTCCCCATACACTAGTATCACAGATATCTCCTACTTACCTTCCTCTGCCGGAATGGCCCGCTGTCCCCATACACTAGTATAACAGATATCTCCTACTTACCTTCCTCTCCCGGAATGGCCACTGTCCCCATACAGTAGTATCACAGATATCCCCTGCTTGCCTTCCTCTGGTGGAATGGCCCGCTGTCCCCATACACTAGTATCACAGCTATCTCCTACTTACCTTCCTCTCCCGGAATAGCCCGCTGTCCCCATACACTAGTATCATAGATATCCCCTGCTTACCTTCCTCTCCCGGAATGGCCCGCTCTTCCCATACACTAGTATCACAGATATCCCCTGCTTACCTTCCTCTCCCGGAATGGCCCGCTGTCCCCATACACTAGTATCACAGAAATCTCCTACTTACCTTCCTCTCCCAGAATGGCCTGCTGTCCCCATACACTAGTATCACAGATATCTCCTGCTTACCTTCCTCTCCCAGAATGGCCACTGCACTCATACACTAGTATCACAGATATCTCCTACTTACCTTCTGTTTGCGGAATGGCCCGCTGTCCCCATACACTAGTATCACAGATATCTCCTGCTTACCTTCCACTGGCGGAATGGCCCTCTGTCCCCATACACTAGTATCACAGATATCTCCTTCTTACCTTCCTCTCCCGGAATGGCCAGCTGTCTTCATACATTAGTATCACAGATATCTCCTGCTTACCTTCCTCTCCCGGAATGGCCCGCTGTCCCCATTCACTAGCATGAGGATAGAATTCATCAAGCTCTGGAAATATATTTTCGGAGCTTGAGTGGCATTTGCTCCCGCTCCAGGCTCGCAACCCGCTCCTTCCCTATGGGAAGGAGTACCGGGTTGCGAAGAGGGATCCTTTTGGATCCCTCCGCTCCTTTCCGTCTTCGTCCGGCAGATGTTGGGGCTCTTGTGCGCATGCGTGACTTGTAGTGAAAAGATTGACTGCTCCGAAATGAGCAGTGAAGCCACTCACAGGACAGCTGATTTCCAGATTCTGCAGCGAGTTAGAATGTTAATTATCGGGGACCTCAATAATTAACATCATGAATAGACCCCTAAGGGAGCCAACACGGAGCTTGTGCAGTGACGCTCTGGTCTCCCTTGTCTTCTGTGCGCCCCCACGTTGTCCGTCCTTCCTTCCTACCTTGCCATGTCCAATTCCACTCTCTGCCCACCTGTGACCACAAACGCACTGGAAGCTACAGTACTTGCATGGCGGATCAGCCCTTTGGCAATTCCTCAATGAGCTCTCCTGTCGGGATAGGTTGATTCTTACATATGGGTGGGGCCAAATTAATGATGCAACAGCAGCTCACCTGAGTGCGATGTCAGCTTTTTAACCACTCAGACCCTCTTATGCCACTGCTGTAAAAATGTAGGAGGGACAACAGCTGTCTGTCGGGGATGTGGTCATAATCTCGACCGCGGAGATTCCGGCGCTTGGAATGCCGGCTCTCGGAATCCCGACACCTGTCAGAATCCTGGCTCTGGCATGCCAACTGCTGGTATCCCGAAGGTAAGTAACGGTGTTAGGGTTAGCGTTAGGGGTTAGGCACTAGGGGGAGGGTTAGGCACTAAGGGGGTTTAGGTTTAGGTTGCAAGGAGGGAGGGTTACTTTTAAGCGCTAGGGGGAAGGTTAGGTTTAGGCATCTGGAAGGGAGGGTTAGGATACCGACCGACAGGTGTCAGTATCCTAACCCTGTCAGAATGCCGGCATCAGGATTCTGACCGCTGGGATCCCGAGTGTCCCGGCATCCCATACCCAGCCCGTCTGTCATGGGGTAGAGTTAATGCTTTTTCTGTACAACTTCACTGCACTGGACAAACAGGATAATGCATTTAACGTCATGTGTTTAGGCCTAGAGGGTCTTATACTTTCTGATGGGTTGGTATAATGCTGTGTATGTAACGCCATGTACACGATTTCCAACCTCAGGAACCTGCGCCAAGGACAATAGGTTACAAGTCGTTGTTGCTCCAATTATCTCTGTTCTTTCCCCTGAGTGCTGTGACCTCTCAGTATGGGGAAGGTCTGACTAGGTGGGGCAGTGAGGATAAACTCACAGGTCTTTACCTGCCAGCAAACTTCCTCATTTGTGTTTCACAACAGTTGTGCTGTTTACCTTGGACTTCCCACTGAATTCTACTTATCTATTAGTTCTTATTGTGTGTTCAATAATAACACTGCAACAGTACTTCTCCTAATAGTATTTAATGATATTGGCAGTCAAAAAGTCTACAGCGAGTTAACGATTTAGAGGCAGACTAGGCACATATAGGTGTCCCTATCTATCTAATGGTGGCAGTGGTGAACAGGCCCCATTTGGTAGTGGGCAGTGTTTTTACATAAATCAGAGGTCACAGCTTCTAATACATCATTAGTAACCTTAAAACCTTCCAGCACTGGTATAAGCATGAGGAAATCATAGGGATGTTCTGGGCCCTCATGGGCATATTTATGAAAAAACATTTGCAGGATATTCTCTAAAAAGAACCATTTTCGGGGGTACCAGCAAATATTAAATATCACTTGTATGTATGTAGGGGGACTGAAGCAGACATAGGTACAGCAATATCTCTGCCCTGGACAGGGCTCTGCATCTCCAGACTCTGGTGTAGGGATGGCCATCGACCATCGATAGTTAAGAACCATTGATGGTTAACTGTCGATGGTTTTCCCATCAATGGCAGAGATGCAATGGTACTCTGCCATCGATGGCAGACTGGGAACCTATGGTTTTTTACTGGTTCCCAATGTCACTGGGCTGAGCCCTGCCCCTCAGCAGTCCGCTAAATCGCACCCGTGTTGAATGGCCCGCGGCCCTTCATGTCTACCAACTGCGGTGGCCATCAAGGGGTGCAAACCATTGATGGTTCAAAGATGGTTTTGTGCTATCCACGGTAGATACCAATGGAACCATCGATGGTGACTATCAATGGTCAGTCCACCGATGGCCATGGGCGATTCTGGCTGAGCCTTTCTGCAGCCCCATCTCCAGCATACTAATGAGTCGCTGACAGTCATCAGGGCCCCAGACTACTCCCATTGGTCGGTGGGGATGCAAGCAACTTGTGCCGTTCTCCTGTCATAACCAGGCAACGCTATTGGACAATGCAGGACTGGGAACTGCCAATCACGATGGGGGCAGGGACCTGAGCTGCCAATCACGGTGCTGAGGTGGGCATGTCTGCTGCTCGGTACATAGGTGCCTAATTCAAGTGTGGGGGAGTATGCGGTGGTGTGGGAGGGGTTGAGGTGTAGGGTTGATGAACGTCAGTCATTCACGGGATCATGGAAACTCACTGGCACTACAGGGTTAAAGGATCACATAGCCGACCCCCCTTCCCCCATTCACGGTGAAAGAGTGGGGCTGTGGGCTGGTTCATACCATTAGAGCTAGGAGGAGTAGGTAGGTGTGTAGATAGGTGTTTAAGTAGTAGCTGGAGCAGATGCCTAGTGGAAAGGGACAGTGTGACTCGGGCATCATCATTGTCAGTTTGTTTGTTTCATTTTTCTCACACACTGACTGCACACTCACACACTGCAGTGCACACTCACACCATGACTGCACACTCATACATTGCAGTGCAGGCTCACACACTACAATGCAAACAAATACACTACTGTCTGCGTGTGGTGTTGTTGATTGATTTTTTTTGTTTGTTTAAGTGAACCTGCACATGAGACAATGAAAACACACAAGACAAAAGATTATTTTGCTTATTAATCCTACTTGTGAAGTATTTCCTTTAAAATAAATCCTCATTAAACAGAATGCCTGCAAATGGTGACTTTATAGTGCTCAATCACATTCATAGATAGGGATTCAATCATTGCTTTACCTGGCTTCCACTAAATAGTACTCCGCCTCCATTTACCTTTGCTGGCCTTGGGCCCCTGATCCAGTTCTTAATTAATGAACACATTCTAAAGCATCATATAGTTTATATTAAACTGCCATCCTGTCTGCCACTGCAGTGCCTCTCTGTTTCCTAGATGTGATATACTCTTTTTTTCTTAAACTGCCATGTGTTTGTGCAGCTGCTCTGTCGCTCAGTTTAGCCAGTCAGCTCCCTGCAGTCTTTGGCCATTATGGGTGAAAACAATATTGTGAGCTGGTCAAAAATGATCCCCGGTTTCTTGCCTTCTGATGAAACTGGGGGTCATAATACCCGGAGAAACGCGTTAGAATTACAGGAACATCTAGGATTTTGCTTTGCACTTTACCGGGATCCTGTCTGTCAGTATACCTGCCTGCCACATTGAAAATCGTGCCTCCATAACAGTCCGCTCAGCCGTTCACCAGAGGACAGCCGTAATCGGTGGTCATGTTTGACTTTTAACTGCCCAATTTTCAGACTATTACTGAGCGATTGCACGATTACAATGTCATAATCGTGCAATCGCTCAGTAATGACGATTAGTGAATATGCAGCATTAGAGTCTATACCTTAAAGTGATTGCTCTAATACGGAGTGTTGACTACTATTACATCAACAGTGGAACTTTCACTGGCTGCTTTTTATTTTCCTATATAGGAATACTGTTACCAAAGCTAAAAGGACAATCAGCTTACTCCCTCATTGAAGGGTTTCTGCTCATTATATCATATAATCTACACATGGTTCTAATCCGAACAGCGGCAGCCCGACAGAGGAGGAAATCCTGATCGTCCTTAGGGTAACTATAACTAACATAATTCCCCAACCTAACCCGCCCTTAGGGGTGCCTAACCCTAACCTCCCTCCCAAGAGCCTAACCCTAATCCCCCCTCTAAGTGACTAAACCTAACCCCCCCTTCAATGCCACCTAAACCTAAGACCCCCAGGGGGGTGCCTAACCCTAACCTCCCCCTGGGTGTGCCTAACCCTAACCCTCCCTCCCCCTAGCCTAACCCTAACCCTCCCCGGGGGGTGCCTAACCCTAACTCTCCCTTCCCCTAGCCTAACCCTAACTACATTCCCGGGGGGGTGCCTAACACTAAGGGCCTGATTCAGAGCCGAACGCTATTTGCGCTCGCTCATCCAGAAAAAGGGGTTGGCTATTTAAATTAACCGTTCGCTCTTTGCGGTCTGTTCACGCCTCTATGTCTGAACGAGCGAACAAAACATGCGAACGTAATTTTGAAAAAAACGCCCCCTGGCCACTCGCACCATACGTCATGTCCGCTATTTATTAGATTAATTGAGTACATCGGACGGCGTATGAACTGCTCGCTATTCTTATGGTTGGTTTTTCCTACCACAATCTTGCGAGCAGTTCTGACTATAAAACAACCAAGTGACGTGGTCGATGACGCTGCTTTAGTAATTATGCACACCCATAAAACGCCCGTTTTGACCTTTAGGCACGCCTGCGTTCTGATCTCCACTCCCCGTTTTCAAGCACCTTCCCCTGTTACCACCCACATACGCCTCCTCCTGTCACTCAAAATAGCAGGCATTCGCTATTTAGCGAGCACACGATTTTCGGCCGCACTGACTGGTTCGCGCACGCGTATTATGATCCGTACGCATGCGCAGCTGTGCGAACATCGGTCGGAACGAACGAGCGGCCGCTTACGAGCGGCTCTGAATCAGGCCCTATGTCCCCCCGGGGAACCTTAAACCTAAACACCCCCCCGCGGCTGTCCGTGCCCGGCTTACCTTCGATCGGTAAACCGGGTGTCGGGCTCCCGGCGTAGGTAAAATGACACTGTCATTTAACCCCCTTACCGGGATTAGACAGTCGGGAAGACGACGTTTGGGATTCCATCCGTCGGCTTCCCGACTGCTTCTCCTACACGTCGTATCAGTGTTACTGCAGGAATGAATACATGTTACAAGTAGAGATGAGCGGTTCGGATTCTGTGGAATCCGAACCGCTCCGAACATAGGGGATCCGAGTCCACCCGAACCCTGTTCAGGTGTTTCCCGCCTGACTCGGATCCCCGTTTGGGGCCAAACGCGGGTCGCCTGATGTCGGATTCTCACTAGAGAATCCGACGTCAGGGCTCCTCGAGTGTAGGGCAGACACAGAACAAACACACAGCCGCCAGCGGCAGCTATGTGTTTGTTACAGCAGCCAATGAGATTCACACAGACTCTCATTGGCTGCTGCATGGAGGGAGCCAGCTGGAGCTCAATCATGAGCTCCGTCTTCCGGCTCCCTCCTCGTCGCGTGGCAGCAGAGTGGACGGCGGCTGGAGCGGGGATACAGGTAAGTTTTTTTTTTTTTTTTTTTAATGTGTGTATGGGGCCTGCTAATGGAGGGGACTACTACTGGGGGGGGGCATACTACAGGGGGCCTGCTACTGGGGGGACATACTACAGGGGACCTGCTACTGGGGGGCCATACTACAGGGGGGCATACTACAGGGGGCCTGCTACTGGGGGGCCGTACTACAGGGGGGGGCATACTACAGGGGGTCTGCTACTGGGGGACCCACTACTGGGGGGGCATACTACAGGGGGCCTGCTACTGGGGGGGGCATACTACAGGCGGCCTACTACTGGGGGGTATACTACAGGGGGCCTACTACAGGGGGCCTGCTACTGGGGGGGCATACTACAGGAGGCCTGCTACTGGGGGGCCTACTTCTGGGGGGGCATACTACAGGGGGGACATTCTACTGGGGGCCTGCTAATGGAGGGGCATACTACTAGGGGGGCATACTACTGGGGGCCTGCTTATGGGGGCATACTACTGGGAGCCAGCTAATGGGGGGCATACTACTGGGGGGGCATACTACTGGGGGCCTGCTTATGGGGGCATACTACTGGAGGCCAGCTAATGGGGTTATACTACTGGGGGGGCATACTACTGGGGGCCAGCTAATGGGGGGCATACTACTCTGTGCCAGCTAATGGGGGGCATACTACTGGGGGCATACTACTGGGGGGCCTGCTAATGGGGGGCATACTACTACTGGGGGCACTGCATAGGGGGCCCTACTACTAAGGGGACTGCATAGGGGGCACCACTACTGGGGGCATTGTGTAAGGGACACCACTGCTGGGGCATTGTGTAAGGGACATTATTGCTGTGGGAATTGCATAAGTGGCACTACTGTGGGCATTGTATAAGGGGCAATACTACTGTGGGCTTTGTGTATAAGGGTCACTACTGTGGGCATTGTGTAAAAGGGTCACTACTGTGGGCATTGTGTAAAAGGGGCACTACTGTGTGTCATAACATAAATAAGAGACACTACTTTATGGTGTAATGTGAATCAGGGACACTATGGGCCTGATTCAGAGCCGCTCGTAAGCGGACGCTCATTCGTTCCGAGCGATTTTTGCACAACTGCGCATGCGTACGGATCGTAATACGCATGCGCGAACCAGTCAGTGTGGCCAAAAATCGTTTGTTCGCTAAATAGCGAATGCCTGCTATTTTGAGTGACATGAGGAGGCGTATGTGGGTGGTAACAGGGGAAGGTGCTTGAAAACGGGGAGTGGAGATCCGAACGCAGGCGTGCTTAAAGGTCAAAATGGGCATTTTATGGGTGTGCATAATTAATACAGCAGTGTCATTGACCACGTCACTGGGTTATTTTATAGTCAGAACTGCTCGCAAGATTGTGGTAGGAAAAACCAACCACAAGAATAGCGAGCAGTTCATACGCTGGTCGATGTACTCGATTAATCTAATAAATAGCGGACATGACGTAGGATGCGAGCGGCCAGGGGGTGTAGTTTTCCAAAAAACGACCGCAAGTTTTGTTCGCATTTTTTTCAATATTACGTTCGCATGTTTTGTTCGCTCGTTCAGAACTAAAGGCGTGAACAGACCGCAAAGAGCGAACGGTTCATTTGAATAGCCACCCCTTTTTTCTGAACGAGCGAGCGCAAATAGCGTCCGGCTCTGAATCAGGCCCTATGTGCGGTGTAATGTGAATAAGATTGTGCACTGTGACTCCTTGGGCCGTAGCCCACTGTGTATTCAAATACTGTGACTCTGCTGGCCGTACCCCACTGGGTGGGTACACTACTTTTCATTTCTGCCACTGCTGTGTGGCAATGTGTCATAGATGTGCTGTATACTGTGGAGTCTGTGTCGTTGTGCCGCTGCTTTGTCGCTTAGTAACCAGTCAGCTCACTGCAACCTTTGGCCAATAATGTTGGAAACAATATTATAAGCTGTGATATGGTCTAAATTGACTGGAAATTAATGTTATTGAGGTTAATAATACTCTAGGAAGAAAAAAAAGACCAATTTATGTGATTTTAGCTTTTTTTGTCAAGTTTTGTAAAAAAATCCAAATCCAAATCCAAAGCCAGTCACCACAGTTTGGCAAATCCAAAACCAAATCCAAAGCCGGACGACGAATTAGAACCAAATCCAAATCCGGCAAAAATGTTCCGGCGCACATCCCTAGTTACAAGTGAGACACAATTGCAATATACCAGATTTAGGGCCTGATTCATTCGCTATGAGCCATGTTCGCACAACTGCGCATGCGTATGGGTCGTAATGCGCATGCGCAAACCAGTCATTGCGGTCGGAAATCGTGCGCTCGCAAAATAGCGAGGGGCTGCTAATTTGATTGACAGAATGTACCGTTTGTGGGTGGTAACAGGGGAAGGTGCTTGAAAACGGGGAGTGGAGATCCGAACGCAGGCGTGCCTAACGGTCAAAACGGGCGTTTAATGGGAGTGCATAATTAGTAAAGTAGCGTCATCGACCACGTCACTTTTAGCCTGAAGTGCTCGCAGTGATAGCAGTAGGATAAACCTACCACAAGCACTGCGAGCAGTTCAGATGCCTTTCGATGTACCCGATTAATCAAATACCGGAAATGACGTGTGATGTGAACGGCAAAGGGGCGTCTTTACAAAACAGTGAGCGCATTTTTCGTTCACTCGCTCAGACATAGAGGCGTCAACAAACCGCAATGAGCGAGCGCTCAATTTAAATAGCCGGCCCCTTTCTTGGAACGACTGTCCGCAAATAGCGTCCGGCTCTGAATCAGGCCCTTGGTGCAATACTTATTTAAATCCTTTTCAATATTCAGAGACCTTCTATATACAGGTTTTTTCTGCTGCGTCATACAGATTGTTATGTACGGATGCTTTTTATATTTGTGTTTTTATGTAATTGACACATAATTGTACCAACATTACTGAGACCTTAATAAATATTTTAATTGATTCATCAACTAAACTCAGGGTAAGCGATTTACAAACAAGCTTGCGTCCCTTCTCTTTGGGAATGGGAGCGTATGCCCTACATCCAAGTACACGTAAATGACTGAGACGTGGGTTTTTCGCCTGTCCACACCTCCAAGGTCGTCTTGTCTTTGGCGGTAGGTGATCGATCTTTGCTATAAACAGCTGTTTGCGCTGCTTCTGCCAAAAATCTTTTGTCAGAGCCTGCATCTATCAGCTTAGCTCTAGTTTTCTCACCTTTAGTTCTGTTTGCTCTTTTACTCGCGCCGTTTTGTGGTGTATAAGCGATAGTTAGCTGATGCTGTACGCCATTTCGTTGTGATTAATAAGCGATAGCTGATGCTATACGCCATTTTGTTGTGTATAAGAGCGATAGCTGATGCTGTAAGCCATTATGTTGTGGTGAATAAGCGATAGTTAGCTGATGCAGTACGCCATTTTGTTGTGGTGAATAAGCGATAGTTAGCTGATGCAGTACGCCATTTTGTTGTGAATAAGCGATAGCTGATTCTGTACGCCATTTTGTTGGGAATAAGCAACAGTTTCTGATGCTGCACGCCATTTTGTTGTGGTGAATAAGCGATAGTTAGCTGATGCTGTACGCCATTTTGTTGTGATTAATAAGCAATAGCTGATGCTATACGTCATTTTGTTGTGGTGAATAAGCAATAGTTAGCTGATGCTGTACGCCATTTTTTTGTGGTGACTAAGCAATAGCTGATGCTATACGCCGTTTTGTTGTGGTGAATAAGCGATAGTTAGCTGATGCTGTACCCCATTTTGTTGTGGTGAATAAGCGATAGCTGATGCTGTACGCCATTTTGTTGTGGTGAATAAGCGATAGTTAGCTGATGCTGTACCCCATTTTGTTGTGGTGAATAAGCGATAGCTGATGCTGTACGCCATTTTGTTGTGGTGAATAAGCGTTAGTTAGCTGATGCTGTACGGCATTTTGTTGTGAATAAGCGATAGTTGATGCTGTATGCCATTTTGTTGTGAATAAGCGATAGTTAGCTGATACTGTACGCCATTTTGTTGTGGTGAATAAGCGATAGTTAGCTGATGCTGTACGCCATTTTGTTGTGGTGAATAAGCGATAGCTGATGCTGTACGCCATTTTGTTGTGGTGAATAAGCGATAGTTAGCTGATGCTGTACACCATTTTGTTGTGGTTAATAAGCAATAGCTGATGCTATACGCCATGTTGTCGTGGTGAATCAGCGATAGCTGAAGCTGTACGCCATTTTGTTGTGGTGAATAAGCGATAGCTGATGCTGTACGCCATTTTGTTGTGGTGAATAAGCGATAGTTAGCTGATGCTGTACACCATTTTGTTGTGGTTAATAAGCAATAGCTGATGCTATACGCCATGTTGTCGTGGTGAATCAGCGATAGCTGAAGCTGTACGCCATTTTGTTGTGGTGAATAAGCGATAGCTGATGCTGTACGCCATTTTGTTGTGGTGACTAAGCGATAGCTGATGCTATACGCCATTTTGTTGTGGTGAATAAGCGTTAGTTAGCTGATGCTGTACGCCGTTGTGTTGTGGTGACTAAGCGTTAGTTAGCTGATGCTGTACGCCATTTCTTGTAAGATATTTGGCTAGATGTCTGTTCTCATATTCTCTGCCATTGTCAGATTCAGGCCTGTTTGGTTCTCTAAGAGGATTTTGTAGGCTTTGAACTTGTCTGTAACTTCACTTTTGGTACTCAGAATTGTACATCTCTAAGGGGCCTATTCATCAACACTAAATGGCCCGGTAACCATGCGGAAATGCTAGTTTCCGCATATTTTAATTACCAGGCCATTCATCATCAGGGGTCTGGTAGGACCACCTGATACTCAGGGCAGGGGGCATGGCCACGTGGGTAGGGGGCATGGCCTTGCGGCACGTACCCCCGTGCTTCTTACCGGGGGGGGGGGGGGGGTGGGTTGCAGGTGGTGCGGACTTCCTTGTGTGCACACTTAATACTACAGTGCAGCACCCAGCTCTTGTAACTGAGGGGGAGTCTGCACCTTCGTGTCACCCCTCGGCGGGTGAGACACCCAGGTGTGGACCGCACCCCCCTTGTGACGCCACTGACACGGAGTGTGCAGCTGCTCGCTCCGTGCATAGGGCAGCCAGCTGTGGTGCACACAGAGATAGATAATCCCCGGCCACTATGATTGTGAATTACACACAATCAGAGCAGCGTACAATGCTGTTAAGAAATCCCTGGCCTACTGAAGTCAATTGCTGAGAGATGGATAGAATTCTATCTATATGCTGATTCATGTCCTTACATGCACTAAGTTTTGTAGCATGTAATGTCTACCTCAAGTTCATTCTTCTCATTAGCCTTTTATCGTACTAAGCCAATGCAGTGTCACCAAACTATCATGTGCGGTTGCCTTCCCATGGAGGATGGAACATACATGTGGTTCCACAGCTAGACCTATTGTTCCCATAGCTCTTACTACTACTTCTGAGCTGAGGCTATCATCAGGATTGCCCGTAGCTTACCATAGCTGCATCTCCATGGCAAACTTCCATGCAGCGTCATTTTCAGCCCCTGTCAAAACTCCTGCTGATCCCTGCACTGTACATTGTCATACAGATGAATAAGGGTCTGTCTGTACTCTCTCAGGGGGTCATTCAGACCCGGTCGTTAGCGCCGATGCGCTCGGACCGGGTCGATGGCCCCCCACAGAGCATGTGCACGACGGCGCCGGCGTGTGCATGCGTGAGACCCGCTACGACCGACAGCGCCGGTCGTAGCGGGTCTAGATCCAAAGGGGGCGAGCTGTCGATGTTGATTGACAGCTCGCCCCGTTTGGAAGGCGGGCCGGGGAGGTGGCAGCCCAAACGGAGGCGTCCCCGTTTGGGGGCGGCCCCACTGACATCACTAGTGATGTCAGTGGAGAGCTTCCGGCTCAGACAGAGCCGAAAGCTCTCCGGGGCTTACGACAAGGGAGACTCTACCCTAGAGTCTCATCGTAAGCCCCGATAGTCTTGACCATCGCGACCATCACCTTAGGCGGTCGTAAGGCTGTGGGTGTTAACCCACAGCCTTACCACCGCAAAGGAGGACGTTTTGAAAATTCAAGACGTCCTCCCCTCATTCGGACCGACCGCACGCTCTGTGCGACCGGCTCTGAATGAGGTCCTCAGTTCCTCTTACTCCGTGTCACTGCGCTGTATAATTCTTGGTACAGATGCTTCCTCATACATTATTGCCGCAGTCACGCCAAACAGCCCTTTTGCCGCCAAGTCCCTTGCAACTCGGCTTGCACCCAGCGTCTTTTTCACTCCAATGGATGTCTGAGTCACACAGACGAAATAATCAAATGCCACAAAACTGTCTTATGAGACTGCGCTGATTAATTTGATCTGCGACATTTGTACATCTGTGTGTGAATTCATCTGAATCTCTGAGAATTGCTACCGTGCAGCAGCCGCGGATTATTTTTTTTTCACGCCAAGTCCTTTTGTGCGTCACCTGTGACTTTGTACATATTTAAAACTAATACAAGTTGCAGCCGGCGTCTCTGGTACAGATTGGAGTGGGGTCTCGCTGGGTCTGCGCTGTGCATAAGATGCAAATTGAAAGAAAAAGTTGCTACGCTTCAATGCTCGGCGCGGCTCATTCGCACCAGACGTCTCAGGCCGGACATTTCGCGCTGTGTGGCGTATTGAGGCTTGGCGGACACGCGGTCACCATCTATCAAATTGGTTTCATACTGTAGCTGTCAACATTTGCGTTTGCACAAGGACTATCTGCGCACAACTCCGCACAGCTCACAATTTGGCCACACTCCATACGGTATACAATCGGAAGCCGGCTGCCTTAATACCGGCAGCTGGCTTCCCGACTGTCATATCCCGGCGAGGGATGAAATGCCGGGCGTCTAGATGTAGATGCCTGACATTTCCCCAACGCCGGGAGACCGGCGCCCGGCATCCCAATCGAAGAGATGCCGGGCGCCATGAGTGGACAGCCGCGGGTGGGGAAGGTTTAGGAATAGGGCACCCCCCCGGGGGACTTAGGTTTAGGCAGCGGGGAAGAGGGGGTTAGGCACCTAGAGGGGGGAGGTTAGGTTTAGGCGCTTGGGGGGGAGGTTAGGGTTAGGCACCCCTAAGGAGGGTTAGAGAATACTTACCTATCCACGATCGGGATTTCCAGCGCTGTCGGGCTTCCGCTGCCGGGAACTCTGCTGTTTCAGCCAGGCGCTGCCGGGAATCGAGCCATGCGGCAGGCGGTATTTTATACCGATTCCCTCCATATGCCCTCACTAAACTTAACCTGCGTTTAAACGCCCTGTCCCCCCCTCCTTCCCCCGTTGCTCCCGTTCAGCCACAATTTGATAAAACTCCTTATACAGTAAGTTACCTTTGTCACACAGGCCCTCCTGAGTACTTATCGCTGTAAACTTAGCTAATAAATAAAAACATGGACGACAAGTAGAATTGGGATTAAAAATGAAGGTAATTTTGTCAACCGAATTGAGAACATGATTAAATCATTAAGATTAGTTAGAGCATGGTGGCAGACAAAAGAGCGGATGACAAAAAAACAAGATAAACATGCGTTCATACAACCAAACATTCGTGTTCAGCTCTCCATAAATCAATAACACACCTGGATGGGCTTGTGTGAATGCCCGGGAGGGACATTTTAATTGCCCATCAAATAACATAAGGAGAGCGCACCCACTAATAAATCTGTTAACTCAAACCATACAGCCGTCCTAACGCCCCCACCATAAATGGCGTAGAAAAAAACACACAACAAGGGGGGGAGGGGGGAAGGGTGGTACTTCCAGAAAACATGGAGCGCTGCCAGCTGCTTATAAACAAACACTGACATGTCCCTCTCGCAGTCATTGGCTACCTAACTTGTCCATCACACATCCGGACTAATATGAAAGCAGTAAACAAAATCGTCTTAAAGGGGCTTTGTTTGAATTCACTCAGATGCTCCCGACATGCGCACGACCTGGAATCACCTGTTGGTGCTACGCTCAGCTGCAGAACATTAATTAATGCTAATAAATGCAGGATGCTCCTGCGGACGGTCCTGGGGTTTCCATCTGCATCAGACTCTGGCCCTCATTCAGAGGCGGTCGGAGGATGCAAGCGGTCGCTCAGAAACTGGGCGGCCGCTTGCATCCTGACCGCCCGCCTCTGTTTCGGTCATTAGGCTGTGGGTTTACACCCACAGCTCTAACGACCACTAGGGTGATGGTCGCGATGGTCATAGACCATCGCGACCATCGGGGCTTACGACGAGACCCTAGGGTAGGGTCTCACTTGTCGTAAGCCCCGGAGAGCTTCTGGCTCTGTCAGAGCCAGAAGCTCTCCACTGACATCACTAGTGATGTCAGTGGGGCCTCCCCCAAATGGCAGGCGTTCCCATGGGACGCCTCCGTTTGGGCTGCCACCCCCCCCGGCCCGCCTTCTAAACGAGGCGAGCTGCCAATCAACATCGACAGCTCGCCCCCTTTGGAAAGAGACCCGCTACGACCGGCGCTGTCGGTCGTGGCGGGTCTCACGCATGCGCACGAAGGAGCCGGCTCCCTCGTGCGCATGCGCACTGGACAAACATCGAGGCGGCCGTGCGGTCGTAGACCGTACGGCCGCCTCTGAATGAAGCCCTCTGTATCAACTGGGAGCAGGGAAGTGTAAAAACTACGTATGTGATTTATTTCTACTCTAATATGTAAGCACATTGTACTCAAAAGATGATGACAACTACAGTATATATTTCAGTTATATTCCAGTCCAATTTTCCTATGTTATATTATGGAGCACTTGAATTTGAACTGGTTTAGATTTGCCAAAGTGCATAAAAATTTTTTTTAACTATCCATTCCTAGAAAAAGAACTGATGTATCCACAAACATTGGCTGACAAACTACCTCTATTAATAAAAACCTGTCACACCCTGACGATTGGGAGTTTTCACATTAGGGTTTAGGGAGCCTCCTAAAATAATTTACAGATTATTTTGATTTAAAAATATATATACAGTTAGGTGCATAAATATTGGGACATTGATAGAAATTTAATATTTTGGCCTCTATTCACCACCACAATGGCATTGAAATTAAACAAATAAGATGCACTTTAACTGCAGACTTTCAGATTTCATTTGAGAGTAATTACATCCAAATCAGGGGAACGGTGTAGGAATTACAACGGTTTCTATATGTGACTCCCACTATTTAAGGGGCCAAAAGTAATGGGACTATCAACTCAAAAACTATTTCATGGACAGGTGTGGGCTATTCCCTCGTTATTTCATTATCAATTAAGCAGGTAATAGGTCTGGAGTTGATTCTAGGTGTGACATTTGCATTTTGAATCAGTTGCTGTCGACTCTCAATATGAGATCCAAAGAGCTGTCACTATCAGTGAAGCAAGCCATCATTAGGCTGAAAAATCAAAACAAACCCATCAGAGAGATAGCAAAAACATTAGGGACCTCATTCAGAGTTGGTCGAAGCGGCCGCACGGTCGTACGGGAAAAGGGGCCGGATATGCAAATGATTCCCTCGCAAGTTGCGTCCCTAAGTAGCTGGCCGACCAAGGGGAGGAAGCGGCCGGAATTAAAAAAAATACGCCCCCTTCTTGTACGCATTGCACGTCATCTCCGGGCATATAAGGATTAATCGAGACCATCGGGAACCATCGGAACTGGTTGTAGAGCTTAAGGTTGACCATACCCTCTCTTAAGCTCTACGATCATGTCAGTGTAAAAACCTCCCATGTCACATGTGCCATAACGCTACTTTGTTAATTATGCACTCCCATAAACCGTATGCACTCCCATAAAACGCCGTTCGCATAATTAGGCATGCCTGCGTTCGGATCTCCACTCCCCCGTTTTCAAGCACCTTCCCCTGTTACCACCCACAAACGCCTCATTCTGTAACTCAAACTACCGACCTGGCTGTGTTCAAGGAGAGAGAAATTTCTGATCGTAGCGGCTAGTTTGCGCACGCGCATTGCGAACTTTACGCATGCGCAGTATAGCGAACATCGGTGGCGTACGACCGTGCGGCCGCTTCGACCGACTCTGAATGAGGTCCTAGGTGTGGCCAAATCAAATGTTTGGAACATTCTTAAAAAGAATGAGAGCTCAGCAATACCAAAAGACACGGAAAACAACTGTGGTGGATGACAGAAGAATTATTTCCCTGGTGAAGAAAAACCCCTTCACAACAGTTGGCCAAATCAAGAACACTCTCCAGGAGGTAGGTGTATATGTGTCAAAGTCAACAATCAAGAGAAGACTTCACAAGAGTGAATATAGAGGGTTCACCACAAGATGTAAACCATTGAGCCTCAAAAACTGGAAGACCAGATTAGAGTTTGCAAAACAACATCTAAAAAAGCCATTACAGTTCTGGAACAACATCCTATGGACAGATGAGACAAAGATCAACTTGTACCAGAGGGAAATAAAGGTCACGTATGCACAGTCTAAGGGAAATAAAGGTCACGCATGCACAGTCTAAGGGAAATAAAGGTCACGTATGCACAGTCTAAGGGAAATAAAGGTCACGCATGCACAGTCTAAGGGAAATAAAGGTCACGTATGCACAGTCTAAGAGAAATAAAGGTCACGCATGCACAGTGTAAGAGAAATAAAGGTCACACATGCACAGTGTAAGAGAAATAAAGGTCACGCATGCACAGTGTAAGAGAAATAAAGGTCACGCATGCACAGTGTAAGAGAAATAAAGGTCACGCATGCACAGTCTAAGAGAAATAAAGGTCACGCATGCACAGTGTAAGAGAAATAAAGGTCACACATGCACAGTGTAAGAGAAATAAAGGTCACGCATGCACAGTGTAAGAGAAATAAAGGTCACGCATGCACAGTCTAAGGGAAATAAAGGTCACGCATGCACAGTCTAAGAGAAATAAAGGTCACGCATGCACAGTGTAAGAGAAATAAAGGTCACGCATGCACAGTCTAAGGGAAATAAAGGTCACGCATGCACAGTGTAAGAGAAATAAAGGTCACGCATGCACAGTGTAAGAGAAATAAAGGTCACGCATGCACAGTGTAAGAGAAATAAAGGTCACGCATGCACAGTCTAAGGGAAATAAAGGTCACGCATGCACAGTGTAAGAGAAATAAAGGTCACGCATGCACAGTGTAAGAGAAATAAAGGTCACGCATGCACAGTGTAAGAGAAATAAAGGTCACGCATGCACAGTCTAAGAGAAATAAAGGTCACGCATGCACAGTCTAAGGGAAATAAAGGTCACGCATGCACAGTCTAAGAGAAATAAAGGTCACGCATGCACAGTGTAAGAGAAATAAAGGTCACGCATGCACAGTCTAAGGGAAATAAAGGTCACGCATGCACAGTGTAAGAGAAATAAAGGTCACGCATGCACAGTGTAAGAGAAATAAAGGTCACGCATGCACAGTCTAAGAGAAATAAAGGTCACGCATGCACAGTCTAAGGGAAATAAAGGTCACGCATGCACAGTCTAAGAGAAATAAAGGTCACGCATGCACAGTCTAAGGGAAATAAAGGTCACGCATGCACAGTCTAAGAGAAATAAAGGTCACGCATGCATAGTCTAAGAGAAATAAAGGTCACGCATGCACAGTCAAGAGAAATAAAGGTCACGCATGCACAGTCTAAGGGAAATAAAGGTCATGTATGCACAGTCTAAGGGAAATAAAGGTCACACATGCACAGTCTAAGGGAAATAAAGGTCACGCATGCACAGTCTAAGAGAAATAATGGTCACGCATGCACAGTCTAAGAGAAATAAAGGTCACGCATGCACATTGTAAGAGAAATAAAGGTCACGCATGCACAGTGTAAGAGAAATAAAGGTCACGCATGCACAGTCAAGAGAAATAAAGGTCACGCATGCACAGTCTAAGGGAAATAAAGTTCACGTATGCACAGTCTAAGGGAAATAAAGGTCACGTATGCACAGTCTAAGAGGAGTAAAGGTCACACATGCACAGTCTAAGAGAAATAAAGGTCACTCATGCACAGTCTAAGAGAAATAAAGGTCACGCATGCACAGTCTAAGAGAAATAAAGGTCACGCATGCACAGTCTAAGAGAAATAAAGTTCACACATGCACAGTCTAAGAGAAATAAAGGTCACGCATGCACAGTCTAAGGGAAATAAAGGTCACGCATGCACAGTCTAAGGGAAATAAAGGTCACGTATGCACAGTCTAAGAGAAATAAAGGTCACGCATGCACAGTCTAAGAGAAATAAAGGTCACGCATGCACAGTGTAAGAGAAATAAAGGTCACGCATGCACAGTCTAAGAGAAATAAAGGTCACGCATGCACAGTCTAAGAGAAATAAAGGTCACGCATGCACAGTCTAAGAGAAATAAAGGTCACGCATGCACAGTCTAAGAGAAATAAAGGTCACGCATGCACAGTCTAAGAGAAATAAAGGTCACGCATGCACAGTCTAAGAGAAATAAAGGTCACGCATGCACAGTCTAAGAGAAATAAAGGTCACGCATGCACAGTCTAAGAGAAATAAAGGTCACACATGCACAGTCTAAGGGAAATAAAGGTCACGCATGCACAGTCTAAGGGAAATAAAGGTCACGTATGCACAGTCTAAGAGAAATAAAGGTCACGTATGCACAGTCTAAGGGAAATAAAGGTCACACATGCACAGTAGAGATAGAAAGAATATCGCTGTCACTTGTGATTTCTGGATGGATTCACCACGTGACAAGGATTGATCCTGCATGTACGTACTGTATGGGATATGAACATTGATTTTTGAATTCCATCCCTACCCCATAGCCTGACACCCTGAAATTGCCGTATTTCCACGCACTGCCTAAGCATTTATGTGCCCTCGTGCTTAAGCAGGCCACACTTATCGTTAGGAAAAAGCAGTAACTTGTCATGTGCAGTGGACCTTTGATGTAATGTGGAAACTTAAGAAAAAAAGGTAGATTTTCAAAGAAAGACCAAATGGCACAATACTTCCACCATATTATTGTAGATCAGTGGCGTAACTAGGGAAGGAGCCCCCCCCTCATGTGTGTGCTGAAAAAGTGGGTGTGGCCACATGCCACAAGGGACGTGGCCACTGAAAAATGGGGCGTGTCAACATGACATCACCGTTTCTGGTCACTCTGGGAACATTCCTTTCCATTTTATATGCACCTTAATGCCCCAGTAGTAGGGCCCCTTATGCAATGCCCACTGTAGTAGTGCTCCATATACAATGTCCCTAGTAGTAGTGCCCCTTATGCAATGCCCCTAGCAGTAGTGCCCCTTATGCAATGCCCCTAGCAGTAGTGTCCCTTATTCAGTGCCCCCAGTAGTAGTGCCCCTTATGCAATGTCCCCAGTAGTAGAGCCCCTCATGTAATGCCCACTGTAGTAGTGCCCCTTATTCAGTGCCCCCAGTAGTAGTGCCCCTTATGCAATGCCCCCAGTAGTAGTGTCCCTTATGCAATGTCCCCAGTAGTAGTGCCCCTCATGTAATGCCCACTGTAGTAGTGCCCCTTATGCAATGCCCCTAGTAGTAGTGCCCCTTATGCAATGCCCCCAGTAGCAGTGCCCCTTATGCAATACCCCTCATGCAATGCCCACTGTAGTAATGCTCCATATACAATGTCCCTAGTAGCAGTGCCCCTTATGCAATACCCCTCATGCAATGCCCACTGTAGTAGTGCCCCTTATGCAATGCCCCCAGTAGTAGTGTCCCTTATGCAATGTCCCCAGTAGTAGTGCCTCTTATGCAATGCCCACTGTAGTAGTGCCCCTTATGCAATGCCCCTAGTAGTAGTGCCCCTTATGCAATGCCCACTGTAGTAGTGCCCCTTATGCAATGCCCCTAGTAGTAGTGCCCCTTATGCAATGCCCACTGTAGTAGTGCCCCTTATGCAATGTCCCCAGTAGCAGTGCCCTTATGCAATACCCCTCATGCAATACCCACTGTAGTAGTGCTCCATATACAATGTCCCTAGTAGTAGTGTCCCTTATGCAATGCCCCTAGCAGTAGTGTCCCTTATTCAGTGCCCCTTATGCAATGCCCCCAGTAGTAGTGCCCCTTATGAAATGCCCCTAGTAGTAGTGCCCCTTATGCAATGCCCACTGTAGTAGTGCCCCTTATGCAATGCCCCTAGTAGTAGTGCCCCTTATGCAGTGCCCACTGTAGTAGTGCCCCTTATGCAATGCCCCTAGTAGTAGTGCCCCTTATGCAATGTCCCCAGTAGCAGTGCTCCTTATGCAATGCCCCCAGTAGTAGTGCCCCTTATGCAATGCCCCTAGTAGTAGTGCCCCTTATGCAATGCCCACTGTAGTAGTGCCCCTTATGCAATGCCCCCAGTAGTAGTGCCCCTTATGCAGTGCCCCCAGTAGTAGTGCCCCTTATGCAGTGCCCCCTGTTGTAGTGCTCCTTATGCAGTGCCCCCTGTTGTAATGCACATTATGCAGTGCCCATTGTAGTTCACATTATGCAGTGCCCCCTGTTGTAGTGCACATTATGCAGTGCCCCCTGTTGTAGTGCACATTATGCAGAGCCCCCTGTTGTAGTGCACATTATGCAGTGCCCCCTGTTGTAGTGCACATTATGCAGTGCCCCCTGTTGTAGTGCACATTATGCAGTGCCCCCTGTTGTAGTGCACATTATGCAGTGCCCCCTGTTGTAGTGCACATTATGCAGTGCCCCCTGTTGTAGTGCACATTATGCAGTGCCCCCTGTTGTAGTGCACATTATGCAGTGCCCCCTGTTGTAATGCACATTATGCAATGTCCTCTGTTGTAGTGCACATTATGCAATGCCCCCTGTTGTAGTGCACATTATGCAATGTCCCCTGCTGTAGTGCACATTATGCAGTGCCCATTGTAGTTCACATTATGCAGTGCCCCCTGTTGTAGTGCACATTATGCAGTGCCCCCTTTTGTAGTGCACATTATGCAATGCCCCCTGTTGTAGTGCACATTATGCAATGTCCCCTGTTGTAGTGCACATTATGCAGTACCCCTGTTGTAGTGCACATTATGCAGTGCCCCCTGTTGTAGTGCACATTATGCAGTGTCCCCAGTAGCAGTGCCCCTTATGCAGTGTCCCCAGTAGCAGTGTCCCTTATGCAATGCCCCCAGTAGTAGTGCCCCTTATGCAATGCCCCTAGTAGTAGTGCCCCTTATGCAATGCCCACTGTAGTAGTGCCCCTTATGCAATGCCCCCAGTAGTAGTGCCCCTTATGCAGTGCCCCCAGTAGTAGTGCCCCTTATGCAGTGCCCCCTGTTGTAGTGCTCCTTATGCAGTGCCCCCTGTTGCAGTGCATATTATGCAGTGCCCCCTGTTGTAGTGCACATTATGCAGTGCCCCCTGTTGTAGTGCACATTATGCAGTGCCCCCTGTTGTAGTGCACATTATGCAGTGCCCCCTGTTGCAGTGCAAATTATGCAGTGCCCCCTGTTGCAGTGCACATTATGCAGTGCCCCCTGTTGTAGTGCACATTATGCAGTGCCCCCTGTTGTAGTGCATATTATGCAGTGCCCCCTGTTGTAGTGCACATTATGCAGTGCCCCCTGTTGTAGTGCACATTATGCAGTGCCCCTGTTGTAGTGCACATTATGCAGTGCCCCGTTGTAGTGCACATTATGCAGTGCCCCCTGTTGTAGTGCACATTATGCAGTGCCTCCTGTTGTAGTGCACATTATGCAGTGCCCCCTGTTGTAGTGCACATTATGCAATGCCCCCTGTTGTAGTGCACATTATGCAATGCCCCGTTGTAGTGCACATTATGCAATGCCCCCTGTTGTAGTGCACATTATGCAGTGCCCCTGTTGTAGTGCACATTATGCAGTGCCCCCTGTTGTAGTGCACATTATGCAGTGCCCATTATAGTGCACATTATGCAGTGCCCCCTGTTGTAGTGCACATTATGCAATGTCCCCTGTTGTAGTGCACATTATGCAATGCCCCGTTGTAGTGCACATTATGCAGTGCCCATTGTAGTGCACATTATGCAGTGCCCCCTGTTGTAGTGCACATTATGCAGTGCCTCCAGTAGTGCCCCCAGTAGCAGTGCTCCTTATGCAGTGCCCTTAGGGTATTTGGAGCCCAGGGCAGGTTAAAAAACGTGGCCCCCTTCCAATCCCCAAGTATGTGCGCGCACAGAAAAAGTGGGCGTGATCACATGCCACAAGGGGCGTGGTCGCTTAAAAATGGGGGCATGTCAACATGACACCCCACCGTTTCTTGTCACTCTGGGAACATTCCTTTCCATTTCATATGCACCTTAATACCCCCAGTAATAGTACCCCTCATGCAACGCCCACTGTAGTAGTGCCCCTTATGCAATATTCCCACTAGCAGTGCCCCCTGTGTAGTAGTGCACCCTTCTACAGTGCCCCAGTAGTGCACCCTTATGCAGTGCCCCAGTAGTGCACCCTTATGCAGTGCCCCCAGTAGTGCCATTTATACAATACCCCTTATGCAGTGCCCCTTATACAGTGCTCCCAGTAGTGCCACTTATACAGTACCCCTTATGCAGTGCCCCTTATACAGTACCTTCAGTAGTGCCTCTTATACAGTGCCACTAGTAGTGGTCCCCCTATGCATTGCCCCTTATACAGTGCCCCCAATAGTGGCCCCCCTATGCAGTGCGCCCAGCAGGGCTGACGCTACCACTAGGCAAACTTAGGCAGCTGCCTAAAAGCGCCGGCCCTGCAGGGCGGTAGTGTGGACGGCACATAAGTGCAGTCCGCACTACACTATTAGTATACCAAACACACAGCCGCTGGCGCTGGCAGCTGTGTTTTAGCAGGCGATGAGAGTCAGTCAGACTCTCATCGGCTGCTGCGCCCACTGCCGAAGCCGGGTTTCGGGCTCCCGCAGTGAGTGATGGGAAAGACGTCATGACGTCTCTCCCATCATGCAGAGCGGGCTGGCCCGGGAGGACGCCGGACGGAGGATCAGTACCCGGAGTGTGTATTAAGGTAAGAGTTTTTATATTTCTGCGTGTGTGTGTCTGACCAGGGGGCACTGCTGGGGGGGCGCTACTACTACTACGTGCACTGCTTGCAGGGGACTACTACTAAGGGCACTGCTGGGGGGGCGGACTACTACTACGTGCACTGCTTGCGGGGGACTACTATTAAGGGCACTGCTGGGGGGGACTACTACTACTACTACTAAGGGCACTGCTGGGAGGACTACTACTAAGGGCACTGCTGGTGGGGCTACTACTAAGGGCAGTGCTGGGGGGACTACTACTACTACTAAGGGCAGTGCTGGGGGGGCTACTACTACTACTAAGGGCACAGCTGGGGGGACTACTACTAAGGGCACTGCTGGGGGGGACTACTACAACTACTAAGGGCACTGCTGGGGGGGCTACTACTACTACTAAGGGCCCTGCTGGTGGGGACTACTACTAAGGGCCCTGCTGTGGGGGGACTACTAAGGGCACTCCTGGGGGGACTACTACTACTACTAAGGGCCCTGATGGTGGGGACTACTACTAAGGGCCCTGCTGTGGGGGGACTACTAAGAGCACTGCTGGGGGGACTACTACTAAGGGCACTGCTGGGGAGGCTACTACTACTACTAAGGGCCCTGCTGGTGGGGACTACTACTAAGGGCCCTGCTGTGGGGGGACTACTAAGGGCACTGTTGGGGGGACTACTACGAAGGGCACTGCTGGGGGGGCTACTACTACTAAGGGCACTGCTGGGGGGGCTACTACTACTATTAAGGGCCCTGCTGGTGGGGACTACTACTAAGGGCACTGCTGGGGGGACTACTACTATTAAGGGCCCTGCTGGTGGGGACTACTACTAAGGGCACTGCTGGGGGGGACTACTATTAAGGGCACTGCTGGGGGGGACTACTACTATGTGCACTGCTGGGGGGACTACTACTAAGGGCACTGCTGGGGGGGACTACTACTACGTGCACTGCTTGCAGGGGACTACTACTAAGGGCACTGCTGGGGGGGCGGACTACTACTACGTGCACTGCTTGCGGGGGACTACTACTAGGGGCACTGCTGGGGGGGGCTACTATTAAGGGCAGTGCTGGGGGGGACTACTACTACTACTAAGGGCAGTGCTGGGGGGGCTACTACTACTACTAAGGGCCCTGCTGGTGGGGACTACTACTAAGGGCCCTGCTGGGGGGGGACTACCAATGGCACTGCTGGGGGGGACTACTACGAAGGGCACTGCTGGGGGGGCTACTACTACTAAGGGCACTGCTTGGGGGGCTACTACTACTATTAAGGGCCCTGCTGGTGGGGACTACTACTAAGGGCACTGCTGGGGGGGAATACTACTACTAAGGGCACTGCTGGGAGAGGAATACTACTACTAAGGGCACTGCTGGGGGGGACTACTAAGGGCACTGCTGGGGACTACTGCTAAGGGCACTGCTGGGGGAGGGCTACTACTACTAAGGGCACTGCTGGGGGGGGCTACTACTAAGGGCACTGCTGGGGGTACTACTGGGGGCGCTGCTGGTGGGACCACTACTGGGGGACAATGCATAGAGGGGGATTACCACTAGGGGCACTGCTGGGGGTACTACTAGGGGCACTGCACACTGGTGGGATCACTACTGGGGGACACTGCATAGAATGGGATTACTACTAGGGGGACTGCTGGGGGGACTACTACTGGGGGCACTACATCGGGGGATTACTGCTGGGGGCGGCTACCACTAGGGGCACTGTTGGGGGGAACTGCTATGGGGGCACTGCACTGGTGGGACCACTACTGGGGGCACTGTATAGGGAGGGATTACTGCCGGGGACACTGCTTGGAGGACTACTACTAGAGGCACTGCAGGGGGAGGGCTGCTACTGGGAGGATTACTAATGGGGGCACTGCTGGGGGGAGACTACAACTAGGAACCCTGCATCGGGGGGACCACTACTGAGGGCACTGCAAAGGGAGGCTTACTACTGGGGAACTATATAAAGGGCACTGCATAGGTGGAGGACTACTGGGGGCACTGCATAGGGGGACCACTACTGGGGGCACTGTATAAGGGGCACTACATTGGAGGGACCACTACTGGGGGCACTGCATAGGGGGGACCACTACTGTGGGCTCTGTATAAGGGCTTGTGTAGCTATCAAGGGTGGGGGGGCGTAAGGCTGAAGAAATGCCTAGGGTGCCAAGAAACCTTGCACCGGCCCTGTCGCCCAGTAGTCCCCCTTATGCAGTGCCTAGCGTTCCCGCTAGGCTGTTTTAGCGGGGAGCGGCACCCTGCCCTCTTCCTGGAAGGCAAAAAGCGCCCTGCCCTCCAGAAGGAGGGCAAAAAGTGCCCTGCCCTAACAGCCTGCGGGAACTGTCTTCACCCGCGGGTTGCAGTGTCCCACGGGTGAAGAAATGTGCGGTGACCCGGTCACCGCCGGAGAATAGACGCCTGGCGCGAATGCGCCCGGCATCTACTCTCCCTGTCTGCAGGGCTTGGGGGCTGCCCGGCATGTCCGTAAGTGCCGGGCACGCCCCCAAGAGTGACGAAAAGGGGACGCGTCTTATAGACACGCCCCCTTTTCGATGTGCCCTCTCTAGCTCCGGCGCCCTGCCTCGCGCCGGAGCTAGAGTGAACACTAAGTGCCCCAGTAGTAGTCCCCCCTATGCAGTAACCCCAGTAGTAGTCCCCCCTATGCAGTAACCCCAGTAGTAGTCCCCCCTATGCAGTGCCCCAGTAGTGCCCCCTATACAGTGCCCCCACTAGTGGTCTTCCTTATGCAGTGCCCCCAGTAGTGTCCTGACTAGTAGTCCCCCCTATGCAGTGCCCCCAGTAGTGGTCCCCCCTATGCAGTGCCCCTTATATAGTGCCCCCAATAGTCCCCCCTATGCAGTGCCTCAGTAGTAGTCCCCCCTATGTAGTGCCCCCAGTAGTAGTCCCCTCTATGCAGTGCCCCCATTAGTGGCCTCCCCATGCAGTGCCTCAGTAGTAGTCCCCTCTATGCAGTGCCCCCAGTAGTGGTCACCCCTATGCAGTGCCCCCAGTACTAGTCCCCTCTATGCAGTGTCCCCAGTACTAGTCCCCTCCATGCACTGCCCCCAGTACTAGTCCACTCTATGTTGTGCCCCCAGTAGTGGCTCGCCCTATGCAGTGCCAGTGCCCCTTACATATATAGGACAAAGAAACACACAAAAAAAACTATCTGAATCCTTCTCCTGCGCCTGCCCGCTCATCCATCCTCCCGGCCCACTCTGTACTATGGGAGAGACGTGATGACTTCTCTCCCATCACCCACTGCGGGACCGGAAGATGGAGTGAGCTTCCGCCCAGCTCTGGCATTGAGCGCAGCAGCCAATGAGAGTCTGTCTGACTCTCATTGGCTGCAAAAACAAACACACTGCCGCCGGGTAGTAAGAATGTACTACCCGGCGCTGGTGTTTGTTACTGTGTAGTGCGGACCGCACTGGGCCTGATACAGAGCCACTCGTAAGCGGCCGCTCGTTCGCTCTGAGCAATGTTAGCACAACTGTGCTTGCGTATGGGTCGTAATGCGCATGCGCACACCTGTCATTGCGGTCGGAAATCGTGTGCTCGTAAAACAGCGAGGGGCTTCTAATGTGATTGACAGAATGTACCGTTTGTGGGTGGTAACAGGGGAAGGTGCTTGAAAACGGGAGTGGAGATCCGAACGCAGGCGTGCCTAACGGTCAAAAGGGCGTTTAATGGGTATGCATAATTAGTAAAGGAGCGTCATCGATCACATCACTTGGTTGTCTTTTAGCCTGAACTGCTCGCAGTGATAGCGGCAAGAAAAACCTACCACAAGCACTGCGAGCAGTTCGGATGCCTTTCGATGTTCCCGATTAATCTAATAAATACCGGAGATGATGTATGATGCGAACGGCAAAGGGGCGTCTTTACAAAATAGCGAGCGCATTTTCGGACGCTCACTCAGACATAGAGGCGTCAACACACCGCAAAGAGCTCTCAATTTAAATGTCCGGCCCCTTTTTTAGAACGAGCTCTGCAAATAGCATCTGGCTCTGAATCAGGCCCATAGATCGGTCCTCACTACACTGACTTGAAACCAGTGTCCTGGACTGCGGCCGGTGGCGCCCTTCCATGTCGCTGGCGCCCAGGGGCACGTGCCCTGCTCGACCCCCCTTGGATACACCACTGTTGTAGATTGTTTGTTGGACACAAGGCCCCGTCCCAGTGAAACCAACATGTGTTTTCAAAAGAGCAGATAAAGGACCTCCTGAAATCCTCTTATTGGGTGGGAAGCCATCATGAGATGTTTTCTCAGAGGAATGTTCAGTCCTAAACAACCCCTTTGAAGTCGTACATTTATAGCCATTGTTTTGCATTAAGAAAATCATGGAATTTATTACATAAGAGTTGGGGTGGCTGTAAATAAATAGATTATTAATTACAGGAAATGTTGTTCTGTTTCTAGCTGGGATACTTATAATATTCACAGCGTTGGCTTAGTTGTTCCAGGGCATATTGGGGCTGAACAGAGTCGAACGCAATTGTGTCACAATTCGCAGACGCAAGTGCGACCATATACAAAGCAGCAACTATATTAAGATGTGTGTTTGGCGGTGACAGAAGTGCACGTGGTTAATGCCAGGCATGTCCATGTTTTGTTACAAGCTCATTTGCTGTTAGGCATCATCAAAACTTTTTATACAGCAGAAACGACCCTCCCATAGTTTTTCCAAAACACGCACACAAAATAATAATATGGACTAACTTTACTAAGGTTTTTGGACACCGGATTAAAAGGAACAATAATATTAAATATTAAATACAATAGATTTCTTGTTATGCATTTTATATATTTGCACCCCTAAATCCAGCAGCCCTGTATGTCGGAGCAAAAAAGGAATCGCCGGTCAGCATCAGCAGCGCATTCGTAAACAGCCCATTACAGCGAAAAACTGTATGGTGGCAAGAAAGGCCGGGCAATGATCAGTGCAGCCCAACAATGCACCAACACAAACATACCCAGGGCCGGCCCTAGCCCAAATTTTTTGGTAAGCGAGTATTTTTTGGGCGCCCCCCCTATGCAGTGCCCCTTTTACTGTGCCCCCGGTAGTGGTCCCCCCAGTGCAGTGCCCTTTGTGCCCCCAGTAGTAAGCCCCTTATAAAGTGCCCCAGTAGTACCCCCCCCATGCAGTGCTCCCCAGTAGTGGTACCTCACTATGCAGTGCCCATTATATAGTGCCCCTAGTAATAGTCCCCCTCTTGTAGTGCCCCCAGTAGTAGCCCCCCTTGTAGTGCCCCCAGTAGTATTCCCCCCTTGTACTGCCCCCAGTAGTATTCCCCCCTTGTAGTGCCCCCAGTAGTATTTCCCCCCCTTGTAGTGCCCCCAGTAGTATTTCCCCCCCCTTGTAGTGCCCCTAGTAGTATTCCCCCCCCTTGTAGTGCCCACAGTAGTAGTCCCCCCAGTAGTATTTCCCCCCCTTGTAGTGCCCCCAGTAGTATTCCCCCCCCTTGTAGTGCCCCTAGTAGTATTCCCCCCCCTTGTAGTGCCCACAGTAGTAGTCCCCCCTTGTAGTGCCCCCAGTAGTATTTCCCCCCCCTTGTAGTGCCCCTAGTAGTATTCCCCCCCCTTGTAGTGCCCACAGTAGTAGTCCCCCCAGTAGTATTTCCCCCCCTTGTAGTGCCCCCAGTAGTATTCCCCCCCCCTTGTAGTGCCCCTAGTAGTATTCCCCCCCCTTGTAGTGCCCACAGTAGTAGTCCCCCCTTGTAGTGCCCCCAGTAGTATTCCCCCCCCCTTGTAGTGCCCACAGTAGTAGTCCCCCCTTGTAGTGCCCCCAGTAGTATTCCCCCCCTTGTAGTGCGCCCAGTAGTATTCCCCCCCTGTAGTGCTCCCAGTAGTCCCCCCCCCTTGTAGTGCCCCCAGTAGTAATCCGCCCCCCCCCCGCAGTAGAGACATAATAAAAAAATATAAAAAAAAAACACTTACCTGACACCCGCTCCTGGTCAAGCCGCCGAGATCAGCTCCTCCGTCCGCCGCTTTGCATTATGGGAGTGACGCGTCACTCCCATTACCCACTGCGGGAGCCGGAAGATGTCCAGCTCTGGCAGTGGGAGCAGCAGCCGATGAGAGTCTGTCAGTCTGTCTCATCAGCTGCTAAAGCAAACACACAGCTGCTGGCTCTGGCGGCTGTGTGTTTGTGCTGTGTAGCGCTGACTGTCCGGTCAGCCCTACACACGCAGTGCAGCTGTGTCACAGAGACATAGTATGCACCGCGGCCCGCATGGTACGCAGCTGAGGCGCCCTTCACTATGTGGCGCCTTACGCAGCTGCGTACCATGCGTAACGGGAGAACCGGCCCTGAACATACCACATGCATTGAAGCACTGAATGCAGAGACCGCCCTATGGGTGCCTACAACACAAAGCTAAAGGTATCCAATCCAACCTTGCAACATAACAAATCACCCGGGAAGGTGTAGTGCTGCCACCGATGGGGTGATTTAGACTTCAGAGATCAGTGTACCCAAAAACAGATCAACTGCACCTGGGCTGATGATCTGCCATTCTTCACATAGAGGCTTATACCTCTAAGTAGTTCTTATCTGCCGTCAAATTCTATGTTACCATGTGATCTCCAAACCTTAGGAAAACTAAGCTGCAACCCTGTTGGAAATGATGTGCGTGCAGGTGTTGATACTGCAGTTATAAAGGCACACACCAGTGGATGTGCAGCCCAGTTTCTTAACCAGTGGTGTTGGTTTATTACTATAGAACAGGTACAGCCGTACTCACTATTACATCTACACTGGTAAAGGAGCGGAGTGGGGTTCGGTGCAGGATGCTGGAACAACTCTATAATATGTAGGTATTATTAACCAGATTCTCTCTAGCAACTAAGTGTTACAAGTCCAGTCCAGGACTTGTCTCCTGCCAGTATTCCTCCTGCTCCTGACCATGCTTCTAGGTTGCCGGTTGCTAGGAGACCCAGACGTCAGAGGATTTCACATGTTTCCTCCTAGTGTTGCCTGATTGGCAGCTGATCCTATTTGAACTTCCTGGACTGTCGCCGCCCTGTCGGCTATAGAGTTTTCCTGTGGAAGTTTTGGTTATGCACCTGCTCTCTGTGCATCCAGACTTCCAGCTATATTTCCTACATGCTGCGTGTATTCTGCTCACCGGCTTTTAAGTGACCCAAGTACCCTGGGTCCAAGCAACGCTGTCTACAGAGCCTCCAGGCCATACAGCTATCCTGCTTCTATACCATGGTTCAAGCATCGCTGTCTACAGAGCCTCCAGGCCATACAGCAATCCTGCTTCTACACCAGGTTTCAAGCATCGCTGTCTGCTAGGCCCTCCAGCAATCCTGCTTCTTCACCAGGTTTCAAGCATTTCTGTCTACTAGGCCTCCTGGCCATTTAACAACTTTAGTTTGGACTGTAAACCTACAGTATATTCTATTGACTGTCCTATGGTTTCAGCTCCTTATTGCACCATTGACATGTTGTGTTTTCACTGGTCCATCATATACTTCTTGTGTTTGTTCTTCGATGTGCCACGTATCTCCAACACCTCCATCTCGGTCCGAGCAATTGCTAGAGGATCGTAACACTAAGTAGGAGACTACGTTCTCCCACCATGTCACTCTTACACAGTGCACAGTGAAAACAAGATGGCCCCGGCAAATGCTCAATAGTGATCTCGGCAGTCATATTGGAACAGGGCATGAAGCCTCCCTGGAGGGACTGGAAGTCTAGAGTATGTGCAGTAGCGCACTCCTCTTTCAACAAATCCCACCCCATAAAAGCCATAGCCTCGAGTTTTAACCCGCGCCAGCCATACTCTGCCTTCTCTTTGTATGGGCCACTGATGATCGCCATGGGGGGGCCGATCCCACAGCCACTGATTGCCCACATCAGCATAGAGTTCAAGGATCAGGAGCACCAGCCTCCAATGAGTTGCGAATTCTTTTCTCCAGTGTCTGCACTGCCTCTCCTCTCCACCCCTCACCTCCACCTTCCCCTCCTCTCACTGTCGGCAGCACAGACATATCTATCTGCAGGCAAAGTGATTTTTTACTACAGTATACTGTATATATAACATTTGGTTACCCTACTCTTCTGAAGGATATGCAGTTGGGCAGCTGGCGGGCCTAATCCCGACAGCTGGTTTCCCGACTGTCATATCTTGGCAAGGGTCTAAAGACAGGCGTCGATATGCTGATGCCTGTCATTAGACATACGCCGGGAGACCGACACCCGGCATCCCGATCGGGGGACTTAGGTTTAGGCAGTGGGGAAGGGGGGGTTAGTTTAGGCACTTAGAGGGGGGATTAGGTACTGGTGGGGGAGGTTAGGGTTAGGCACCCCTAAGGGAGGGTTAGGGGGGTAGAATTAGGTTAGCTAATACTTACCTGAGGAGGATTGGATTTCCACTGCTGCTGGGATGCTGGTGTCAGGATTCCAACCAGCGGTAAATCATATCGATTCCCGTCTGAAGGAACACAGAGCACAATAAAAAAACCTCTATAAATTGAATGGAGCACATATACAGTAATCACTATTACATAAAGGGACAATATTATCGTTGTTTCATAGGAGGGAATTCAATTCAACGCAAATTGAATAGCGCCGGGAGCGAGTTCCCGGAGCTATTCAATTCAGTGCACTGTGTGTGGTCGGAGAATGTCGGTTACCGCGCCTTAACACCTTAAGGGTGTTAAGGCGTGGTAACCGGCATTCTCTGACCAAAGTGCCGGGCGCAAGGCTGTTAGCAAGGCGCTAACAGCCGCGCGCCCGGCACTTTGGTCAGAGAATGCTGGTTACCACGCCGTAACACCCTTGTTAAGGCGCTAAGCAGAAGAACAGCTGCCCAAACAGCGCGCTGAATTGAATTCCCCTCATATATTCAATGTTCAAAAAACTGATATGAAATGATTATCAGTGATCAGCAGAAACAAGTAAAGTGTTAATTCACAATCAACTTACATCGTTAGTCCATAAACAAGTGACAGGAAAGTGCAGAATGTTAATAGCCTTTTGTGAATATTATATCTGCACTTTCCTGATTTCTGGACTTCTCTACTAACCTAACGATGTAAGTTGACTGTGAACATAATAATTGTTCAATTGTTTACTTGTTTCCACTGATCACAAATCCCTACAAGTAGTGTTAACAGTTTATTGAACAACGAATATATGAAACAACACTATTATTATTGGCCCTTCGGATTATTTTCTGTTGCTGACACATTGTTTAGAAGCCTGGGCTTCTTTCTTTTGCTTGCCACCTGGCCAAAAGTTGCCAACCCTCCCCTGCAGCCCACCCACAAATAATATGGCTGTCTCATATACCACACCTAGTACTCAGGTCCTGATTCACTACGGATCTCAATATTGCGTACGCACGCAGTTCCACTGCGATAACATGCTACTCAGCACAACATATAGACGCCCACTTTACATTGCACGCATCCGTAATACTTAGAACAGCAAAACCATCGGTACAATTGAGTACCATCGCAGCCTCACGCACACTTGCACAAGCCCTGACCTTACTCAGGAATTGCTAACAACCACGCACACTATGAGACCTCGCACTGCGTATGGCAGCGCAGTGGCTGATATATGCATACACCTGCAACGGCGTGCATTTTCCCGACCCCCCCCCCCGTCACCACCCACAAACGGTGCTTCCTGTCAATTACTCTGCGATCGCAGTCCCGATCTCAATAGCTAGTTCGGGCACACGCACTGCGATGCATGCACAGAACGCAACAATCAGCCGATTGCATGCTTAATCGCAGTTACGTATGGTAGTGAATCAGGCCCTCCGTCTGCCTCAGGCCTATGTAATCCCTCTTTTCCACCAAAAACCCTGGTCCGACCTGGGTTTTCATACAGTACATGGTTCCAACCCAGATCAGACCCCATTTACACAGCACCATAGATCTGGGTTACGCTCAGGCCAGCCCCGTTCACACTGAACCTGGCTCTGCCCTGCTAAAAGCTTGAGGTCATAAAAAGTGGGAGGTGACTGCTTCACAACCACCAATCAGCTCATTTTAGGCATGACCCAGGTCGTATAACCCGGGTTGTGCTGTTTACACTGCACCCGTACCCAGGTCCATCCTGGCCCGACCCTGGTAGCTACCTGGGTTGGATTGTGACCCGGGGTTATATTTCAGGGACCCTTTTACACATGGCTATGACCCGGGTAGACCCAGCAATAACCCGGGTTTTAGCTCTGGTGTACGAGGGGTATTAGTAAACAGACAGCAGCTTAATCACAGATGACTTTATAGCGCTGTTACAAATATGTATCCAATTCTAAACAAGATTATTTTTAAAAAAATGTTTTTGTTAGAAAAAATACAGGCACTAATCAAGTTCAATCAAATACAAACATCCATTGTCTTCCTCTTAAATATAGAATGGGAATCTGCTTTTCTGTCGTGCTCAAAATGTAAATACCAATTAATTAATAGGACCAAGCAAATAGGCAGCTAGGCTGATCATTTCTATAAGACCAGGGGAAGGGATCTATATGCAATCAGCCAATCACAAGCAGCTGGCGATCACCATCATCAGGGTGTATTTTATACCAGGGCCGATTATCGCCTCCCGACAGGCGTATACGTGTCTATATTATAATCTGGACGAGACGCATTTGGCTTTACACGCTGTTACTCTGCCCGAGGCCTTAGTCAGAGATGAATGCTAAGCCGATGTTGTCGCAGTTGAGCAATTTTCACCCGTCTGCGCACGCGGCTGAGTCGCACTTGCGCATGCATCAAGGTACATTAACGTAGTCGCTGGCAGCGAGTCTTTATTTGCAGTGTGATTGACAGTCCAGGAGTGTCTGGGGCAGGGTTGCCTACCCTCCCGATTCGGGCGGGAGACTCCCGATAAACGGGTGCAGCTCCCGCCCACTCGGAAAGTCAGGCAAGCCTCCCGTCTGCCGTCGATCCCCCAACCCCCCCTCCCCATTACCTGATTAACCCCCGCAGCGGGGGGCCTCTGACGCGATTCGCGTCATTTTGGCCCCGCCCCTGCTTCGCAATGCCTTTTTGTCCTGCATTGTGTAGCGGGGGCGGGGCTAAAATGACGCGATCGCGTGGCCCTGCCCCCTGTCACGCCCGCAAACAGACCTCAGCTCCTTTGGTCCCGCCCCCTTTTGCCGGCCACGTCCCTTGTTCTGCCGATCTGGCTGCTCCATCCCGGAAGGAGCAGCCAGACTGTCGGTAAGTATGGTCTGGGGGGAGCTCACGGCGAGTGGCGGCAATGAACGCAGGGCGGTGTCACATCCAGCGTCTGCGATCCTGTATGCAGTAAACATGGGCTCCGGCGTCTAAGTACCCGTGGTCATTCTACGCGACCATAGAGTTACTCAGGACTGCTATCATTTACAAGATGGATACCAGGCGCTGAGAGGGGAGAATTTTCCAATCACCACTAAGAGCAGCTGTGTATGGGGAGCCAACACAAAATGTACAAAGTGAATAGAAAAAAAAACACAGCGCTAATAGGTTGAATAAACACTCTAAGCAATATATTAAATAAGATTATAACAATTTATTTGCACAATGCATACAATATTTTTAAAAAGCATAAAATATACAGTATGTAGATAAAAGTGATTGGACACCTAGCGCTAGCGAAATGCATACCATGCCTACCACTGCATACGAGTTCCAAATGGTCACTAATGTGGCGGTTTTGTCAAGAACACTTGGTAGGGAGGCCCATGCACTTACAGTTCTATGGAAACAGCGAATGTTTCGGTAACCTAGATGGACTGGCCAGCTCAAAGTCCAGATCTTAACCCCATTGAGAACCTTTGTGATGAATTGGAGCGACGGGTGTGTTCTAGGCTGACTCGTCCTTCCTCAGTGTCACAGTCGGTCCCTGTACATAAGGGGGAATGGCAGAACATACCGCCTGCTGCTGTCCAGGGACTTGTGGACCGTTTGCCAGGAATGGCGTCTGCAGTAATCACTGCACGTGGTGACCTACACAGTACTGACGTCACTAAAATCTATTTGCTGGACAGAAAAACAGAATGGGGAGTATCCGCTAGATGTCCCCAGCACACTAAATTCTACCTGCAACAATACTTGAAAACTATATGGTAATAGAAATTCAGAGATATTTGTTGCACGCATTTGCAAGTACATGGTAAGCTGCCAGGTCACTTCATGGCTTCTCTGATACTGGCAGTCCCTACTCTGCATGATAACAGTACTCGCTCTGGGCCATGTAAATGTCTGTTGTAAGGCCTCATGAAAAAGGCACATACAGAAATACATCCAAATTGAGAGCCAGCTTACATGGGAGTCACCCCTGGGAACTCCAACTGGAACTACAAGAGCCAGCATGCCTTCCAAATGCTGGTTCATTCATGTCTCTCAAAACAGCAAACATAAAATGAAAGCTGCTCAAATCAATTTTGCAATAGTCTTCAGGTGCATGAAGGGGAGGGGTCATACTAAACAAAAACACAGAAAGGGGAGCATCCCCTAGATATCCCTCAGCACACTAAATTGTACCTGCAACAACACTTGAAAACTATATGGAAATAGAAATTCAGAGATATTTGTTGCATGCACTTATTAGTACATGGTAAGCTGCC
This sequence comes from Taudactylus pleione, assembly GCA_031769625.1. Lineage (NCBI taxonomy): Eukaryota > Metazoa > Chordata > Amphibia > Anura > Myobatrachidae > Taudactylus > Taudactylus pleione. The sequence continues at coordinate 727,934 of JAUIMM010000836.1, forward strand.
AGGCCACTTCACGGCTTCTCTGATACTGGCAGTCCCTACTCTGCATGATAACAGTACTCACTCTGAGCCATGTAAATGTCTGTTGTAAGGCCTCATGATAAAGGCACATACAGAAAAGCATCCAAATTGAGAGCCATCTTACCTGGGAGTCACCCCTGTTTAGTATGACCCCCACGCCTTCATGCACCTGAAGAGTATTGCCAAATTGATTTGAGCAGCTTCCATTTTGTTTAAGATCTATTTGCTGCCAGTGTCCATTCACTTTTGTCTACATAGGCCCTGACTCAGACCCACTCGCGAGCGGCCGTCCGCTCGCAAGTGGGTCGATGTTCTGCACTGAGCATGCGCACGACGGAGGGAGCTCCGTTGTGCGCATGCGCCAGACGCGACGAGCGAAGGAAAGTCCTTCGCTCGTTGTGTCCGATCAAAGGGGGCGTGCTGTCGATGTTGATTGACAGCACGCCCCCTTTGGTGGGCGTGCCGGGGGCGTGCCTCCCTGACGGGGGCGTTCCCACGGGAACGCCTCCAGTCAGAAGCCGGCCCCACTGATATCACTAGTGATGTCAGTGGGAGTGATTTTGGCTCTGATAGAGCCAAAATCACTCCGGAGCTTGCGGTTGAAAACCTCAACCGCAGGCTCCGGCTCGCAGTTTCGATGGTCGCGATGGTCACGACCATCGCGGCCATCACAATGCACGCTCGTTTAGGCTGTGGGTGGTGACCCACAGCTATACGAGCGTCCAGGAGGACGCTCCATTTTTATGGAGGGCGGCCCTCATTCAGAGCGTGCGCTCTGCTCAGAGCGTCCGGCTCTGAATGAGGGCCATAGTGTATTATTATCTCATGCCGATAAGATACAAAGCATTCCTAAACTCATTAGGTTGTCATTTAAAATTTAACCCAATTGACCTATTATAATAAATTCATATGGATAGCAATGTAAACAGTTCTAATCGTCCACAACAGAAATTAATCCTCAATATATCAATATATTTGTATTCATTGTTATGAAAGTTTTCTCACTTGTAACCACAAGTTAATAAAGACAACCCTGCTGAACAAGAATAATGCTGTAATATATTATATTATACTAGCGACCCGCCGCAGCTTCGCACAGGAATAATTTAGAAATTACGGTGATAGTCTTTTTTAACCGAGATTGCCTTGTACATGACATTAGTCTTTTTTTCTCCTGATGTCAACACGAAAAGATTTAGTTTTGAAGTGACAGGCAAAGCAAAAGGTCCATGTCAGGGATGTAGTCAGTATCTTGACAGCGTAGGCGAAATGAAGGGGTGGTCCGGAGGAGCACCGGACCACCCGTTAGCCAGCCTGCCACAAATTTGAAGCACGGTCCGGTAAAGATCGGGAGGACTAACACTACTTGTTAGAACCTCCCAAGCTCCGTCTCCCCTGCTGCATCTACCAGTCAAGTGAACAGGCCTCACGCGACGTGATGTGATGACCTCTCTCTGAGTTCCTTCATTTAAACTGAAGCCAAGCAATAAGCAGCAGCAGGGGGAGGCAAGTGTGCGCTGTGCTCGGCTAGTGAGACATAGGATTAGAGACACGGGGCGGGAAGCTGGCTGACTATGACACAGGGGGGAGGCTGGCTATGACACAGGGGGGAGGCTGGCTATGACACAGGGGGGAGGCTGGCTATGACACAGGGGGGAGGCTGGCTATGACACAGGGGGGAGGCTGGTTATGACACAAGAGGGAGGCTGACTATGACACAGGGGGGAGGCTGGCTATGATACAGGGGGGAGGCTGGCTGACTATGATACAGGGGGGAAGCTGGCTGGTTATGACACAGGGGGGAGGCTGACTATGACACGGGGGAGGCTGGCTGATTGTGACACATGGGTGAGGCTGGCTGATTATGACACAGGGAGAGGCTGACTGATTATAACACCTTCGGGAGGCTGGGTGATTGTCACGGGGGAGGCTGGGTGGTTGCTTGACACACGGAGAGGCTGGGTGATTGATTGACACCCGGGGGAGGCTGGGTGATTGACACATGGGGGAGGCTGGCTATGATACAGGGGGAGGCTGGCTGATTATGAAACATGAAGTGAGGCTGGCTGATTATGACACAGGGGGAGACTGGGTGATTATGACAAAGGGGGAGACTGGGTGATTATGACACATGGGGAGACTGGGTGATTATGACACAGGGGGAGACTGGGTGATTATGACACATGGGGAGACTGGGTGATTATGACAAAGGGGGAGACTGGGTGATTATGACACATGGGGAGACTGGGTGATTATGACACATGGGGAGACTGGGTGATTATGACACAGGGTGAGGCGGGGTGATTGACACAGGGGGGAGGCTGCGTGATTTCTTGACACACAGAGGAGGCTGGGTGATTGATATAACACATGGGGAGGCTGGGTGATTGACACACGGGGGAGGCTGGCTATGACATGCGGAGGCTGGTTATGACATGGGGGAGGCTGGTTATGACACGGGGGAGGCGGCTGGCTGATTATGACACAGAGGGGAGGCTGGCTGATTTTGACAGGGAGGAGGCTGGCTGATGACACAGGGGGGAGGCTGGGTGATTGCTTGACACACAGGGGAGGCTGGGTGATTGATTGACACACAGGGGAGGCTGGCTGATTCACACATGGGGAAGGCTGGCTGGCACATGGGGGGAGGCTGACTGGCACAGTGTGAGGGGTAGGCTGAGGGACACAGAGGAGCATTGAGGCTGAGAGACACGGGCAGGAGGCTGGAAAGGCAGGGGCTGGAGAGACGTGACAGGTAGCTGGAAAAGAGGTTGAAGAGACACAAGGGGCAGGAGGCTGGAGGGGATACAAGGGGCACAAGTCTGGTTGAACCTCTGTTGTATTATGATGACATTGGTTATATATCTACACAAACAGGCATCTGCTGTACCATGTAATCTCCTACATGAATAGTAAATACCAACTAAAGAGACACCATCTGCCCATGGATTATCAGTTTCTTCAGAGGTTCCACGTTGCAGAGAAACCACCATAAAGGTAAGAGATATTTGGAACGGAATATAGAGAATGCTCCCATGGTGATGAAAAATGGGTAGAGTGTCATGGTCCCCCATTTCGAGTGACCACGCTAGGGTAAGTGTTATAATACATTAAAAAATCTTTGTGGATTCTGAGTGTTGGGATGGTATGTATGAGGGGTGGGCTAGGGTGTGTTATAATACTTGCAAAAATCTTTTGGGATGCCACTGTTGGTATTCTGACTGTCGACATCCTGACCGTTGGGATCCTGTACCCAACCCCCACTTAAAGTTGTCCATCAGAAAAACAGTCTCCACTTAGGTCAACTCCAGTCACGTTAAATGTCTGCCCCTGTGCTTTATTTATTGTCATGCCAAAGCCGACTCTTACCAGGAAGTGGACTCAGTTGAAATTAAAGAATTTTTTTCACAAGAATGAAATAGGAATGGTAAAATTATGACATTTTGAATCAGTAAACAGGGCTTATGTCAAGTTTTCTGGAGAAACCAGATATGTCCATTGTTGAGATATAACGGTTTAGGCAAAAAAGTGCTCGGATGCCCGTTTTTTCATAGTGAGAACCGCATCAAGATCCGTCCAATGGTTCTGGAGATTAGCCCGAACACACAGAGAGATGCCTATCAGGGACTTTATTTTATACCATGTATAGATTATGCTACTGCTTACCAGTCACCAATGTCCAGAATATAAATAACTGCCGGAATAAATATGGATTGCCACAATATGGCCGCCAATAAGATGGAGATGTTGCAGCAAGTTCCAACAGAGTCAGCCTCCACTGGAATTAGCTGTTGTTTTAACATCAATAAAATTCATTTCCAATCAATTTTGACCAATTTTAACACCTGAAATCACAAGGGAGGGACTTACATGGAATCAAAAACATTTTGGGTAGAACTGAGCCGGGACTCTATTCGACTTGGAACCCCAAAGTTCAGGTGTACTTCAGTTTTCAGCAAAACCAAACTGCTCAATATATATATATACACACTAGCGACCTGCCCTGGCTTCACACAGGAGCAAATTCAACTCACCACAGCCCCCTGCATCTCATAACAACTAACGCCATGTCACCACCGTCCCCTGGATCTGATAACTAACGCCATGTCACCACAGTCCCCTGCATCTCGCCACAGTCCCCTGCTGGGGCCCGGCTACTTGGATGTGCTGGGAAGGGCAGGAGGATCATGGATGAGTGACTTGTATTGCAGCTACCATGAGCATTATCAGCAGCATGTCCACAGCCTCCATACGCACCCCTCTCTTTGAACAATGTACCCTGTATTTCATGGGCTCCCTGTTGAGCTTCCCCACCATGGTGACTCTGTCTGATAACAGCCCTGGTTCCATGGGAAGTTCTCTCCTGTTCACTGAAGGTGTGGCTGAGCGGAAATAACACGCTGGAGGTAGCACTTCACAGTGGAGTGGGGGCCGGAGTCCGTCTGCAGGTCCAGCGTAGGGATGGACAATCGGAATCCAATGGCTACTAACCATCAAAGTTATTGGTAGTGTTTTTACCATTAGATGGGGGCGGTCCGATATTTGCCACCATTGAATGGAAATCATTTGATGGTGTTCCGGTGGTGGTTTGTTTTTATTCAATTCCTGATAGCTATGTCTCCCCTGGCTCCTTCCTGGCTACTGTATCTGCATCATGGCATCTTCATGGGTGGAGGCTCTCTCACTGCCTCAGACATGACCCTGCTCAGTGCCTGACTCCCTCCCTCTAGGCTGCTACTAAGCAACTGCGCACATTGGGCCCGATTTAGACCCGGATGCTAAGCCGCGGACGCACGCTATGGGCAATTGTCGCCCATCTGCGCATTCATTTGCATCGCAGTGCGCAAACCAGTCGTTGCGATTGGGAATCTTGCGCGTGCCGTTTGTGGGTGCTAACAGGGGAAGGTTCTTGTGAACGGGGGAGTGGTGCTGCGAACGCAGGCGTGTCTGGGCGTCAAAACTGAGTTTTAAGGGTGTGCATAATTAGCATGGAAGCGTCATTGTACACGTCACTTGGTTGTATTTCAGCCTGCAGTGCTTGCGGTGGAGTAGGGTCTACCTCAAGCGCTGCGTGCAGCTCCGATGGTTCTGATTAATGATACACTTCCTGGAGATGACGTGTTAAGAAAGAAAAGTGGGCGTCTTTATACTAGGGATGTGCAGGCTCGGATAGGTTCGAGTTTGCACGTGGAGTTCGGATTTTTCCCTCCAAAAAAACGGAACTCAGAACGAGGCAAAACGTCATCTTACATGGACGAACATCATCATTCCTGGTCTTTTGTCCAGGAATGATGATGTTCGTCCATGTAAGATGACGTTTTGCCTCGTTCTGAGTTCCGTTTTTTTGGAGGGAAAAATCCGAACTCCACGTGCAAACTCGAACCTATCCGAGCCTGCACATCCCTACTTTATACCGGCGTTCGCTCACTCTGCCGTCACTCTCTAAGACATAGAGGGTGTCCTTACACCAGACAGTGTGAACGCAGAATATGCATGCCCAGCCCCTTTTGGCAGCGAGAGAGCGCAGCTTAGCATCCGGGTCTCAATCGAGCCCATTGCTCTCTTATTGGCTCAGTTTCAGATGTTCTCTTGCTGTTTCAGCACCCTGGCCAGCTCCTATACAGCAGCTTTCTGCAAGATTTTTTTTCTGTGTCTTGCTTCACTGAAATCATGACTGCTCGTCTCCCTTTTGTTACAGATGAATGGTTCATACACATAAATCTTCCTTGACCAATGCTGTGTAGAATAGTTGAAAACTCATCAAAATCCGTCAAGAGATTAGCCCGAGCGAACAGACAGACCTCTAAATCAGCCTCTTGGTGAACTATGAAAGAACAGCTAGTGGATGGGTCTATCCATAAATATCAATTAATCTGCACGAGAAGTGATACATTTGGGAATGGAAGAGGGACGGACAAGTTTGGTCTAGGGATGAACATTGGAAGCCCGGCATTGAATGTTTGCCAGGCTTCCAACAAATCCATCGATATGATGGCTACTAGTCATTGCATCGCAACCATTCAATGGTATAACAATTGTTGGTTTTACAGTGCACATGCGCAGAAGCAGCCGAATCTTGGCGCATACGCACATTAGCTGAGTTACGGACTCCACTTCCAAGAAGCAGCCAGTTATCTCATGGGCATCAGAATTCTGCACCCAATGTCTGGAAACCACCAAACAGTGGCATCACAAGGAGGGTGCAGGTCGCACCTGTGTGTTACCTGCCGAGGGGTGACAACAAAGTACAGACTCCCCCCTCAGTGACAGGAGCCGGGTGCTGCAAAGGTCTTGCCCCTACCTGCCACAATGCCATGGCCACTTTTGCCAACGTGTGGCTTTGTTGCACGAAAAACAATCTACCCCGTCCCTACACGCACCAGGTGTCACCTCAGGGAGGGACGCCACTGCCATTGATTACCCGAAATTTTAAGGAAAAAGTGCTTCCATTGGATCTAATTGCTAACCATTGGCTTCCAATGTCCATCCCTAGATTGGTCTAACGATGGGGAACCCAGGTGGTCTATTTACTCCATATACTCCCATCTCAGTACTATTCATACCAGAGACATCCCTGGCCCTGTGTACTCTGTGCATGTTCCCCCCGCTCACTCTGATGTCTGGCATCCTGACATTTACAACTAGCCTGGTTCATTTCCGAATCACGGAAGGAAGCTTAGTGTACATGGTGGGTTCCCATCTGGGGACGCAGTCAGACTTTGAACATCAGACACAGTAGGCCCCAACCAGTAGCCTCTAGCGCGTCAATCTGACTGCACCTGACCTTAAATTTACAGTCACCTCTGAGCCTATAATTATGTGAGGGCCGGGGCCTGGGAAAAGAGGAACAATTGTGGTAGGAGGGAAAGTGAAGGCTTCAGGAAGCCGGCTAATTGCTGGGTGAATTGCCCCACTGTTCCAGGCACTGTCGGCATTGCCGTGAGGACCCTCTGTGCTTTCATGGACTCTGCAGCTTCCTGCCATCTGCTTCCAGTTTACTCCCCAGTTCCCCTGTGTGTCCCGGTGACCTCTTACCTGTTAAGAGGTGAAAATAATTACCAGGAATGACAAGTCTCTTTGTCCCTCCGCTGTGTCTTGTTCCTACCAATAAATCTATACGGTTGCTGTATTGTATTAGTCCTGATGGACTTTTCTGATAGTTCTACCTTAATCAGCATCCAGTCATGGGTTATATTTCCATAAAGTGCCAATAACATCCCTGTGCTATAACATTTAGGAAAAGCCCAAATAACTCGAGCAACTTGGAAACTGCAGTCTCCTTGCTATGTCCTGTCTTGCAGTCACATACTGTATTAGGGATAAATGCTACAGATCTGAGATGTATTGTGTAATACAGTGCAAATAGGACCCATTTTATGGGAAGAGTATTCATCTGCAAGCACAGCATCTTCTGATAAGAGGGAGGTGGGCAGATTAGGGTGTTCCTACTCCTAGTATGCACATGTCCCTCGAAATTGTACTTCCCCCACATTGCATGCTTTGTTATCTGTGAAAAAAATCATCTTGTAATTATTTTTGCTGCTATTGTTATTTTCATTATCTGCATTTCTATTATTTATTATTATTCGTATTAGTATTTATATTATTCTAATGTATTACTATTATAGAGCTTATTACTAGAATGCATTATTATTAATTACTATTAGTTTTGTACAGTAGTTATTACTGACATATATTTTATTGGAATTCATTCATATTACAATTAGCATTATTATTATCCTTTAGAATGTATTTATTCTGTATATACAGCACTGCAAACTTTACTCATGTATTATAAATGCATCATCTACGATACTTGCAGACCCCACTATACTCCGTCTTCATCCCTTTTACACTCTCTCTTAGCATCCTGAGTAGGATGCAGTTTGTACTTTATTACAAGATGATGGATCTAAAGTGAGGGTTTGAGAAAAAAAAATAGCACAATTCATTAGGATAAATCTGCAGTGCAGGGTTACACTGAACAGCAAATTCTCAAAGATGTCCTTCAAGATGGATTTCTGGTTAGGTGTCCTATTATTATTATTATAATTTATTTATTTGGCACCACAAGTGTTCCGCAGCACCTTACAAAGTACTTAAACAAATAAGTAACCAGCGACTTACAGTACAATACAAAGCAGGACACGGACATGGATAATAAACATTGTTCTATTAGCGACCTTTACACCCACATAAGCAGCCAAGTGTTAGTTGCCCTAGTGGCTAGTAAGAGATAAATTAAATTACAGTAGGGAGAAGCACAAGAGGGTAGAGAGCCCTACTCGAAATAGCTTACATTCTGTAAGGTAGGGGAAGACAAACAGGAGTGACACAGATGGGGTAGGCAGGGAGGAAGGAAGATGTAGCAGCAAGTTAGAATGAGAGCTGGAAGGCTTTAATGAAGTAGTGGGTCTTAAGCTCGTTTGAATGATTGCAGAGAGGTGCAGAGTCTGATGGGGAGAGGGAGTTCCAAAGGTGAGGAGCAGCACGGGCAAAATCTTGGAGGCAGGAGTGGGAGGAAGTATGTTAAGTGAACGAAGAGGGCGGACAGAAGAGTGAAGAGAGATAAATGGGAGAGGAATGGCTGAGGGCTTTGTGAGTGTGAGAATCTTGAATTGGGTTCTGAAAGGGAAGGGGAGCCAGTGGAACACTTATAGGAGAGGGGAAGCAGATGTAGAGTGTTTGGAGAGGAAGATGAGCCGTGCAGCAGCATTGAGCACAGACTGGAGAGGAGAGAGATGGGATTTGGGGAGGCCAGATAGGAGGATATTACAGTAGTCCAATCTGGAGATGACCAGTGAATGTATGCGGGTTTTGGTGGCTTCCTGGGTGAGAAAGGGTCTGATCTTGGAAATATTCTTGAGATGGAAATGACAGGACTGTGAGAGGTTCTGGATATACGGTTTGAAGGAGAGGGAAAAGTCCAGGATGAATCCAAGACAACGCACTTTGGGACTAGATGAGATAGTTATGTCATCTATTGATAAAGAAATAGTGGGAAATGAGATTATGTGGGAGGGTGGGAAGACAATCAGCTCGGTCTTAGACATATTAAGTTTGAAAAATTGCTGGGACAACCAGGAAGAGATGGCAGTGAGACAGTTGGAGATACGAGTCAGTAGAGAGGGGGAGAGGTCGGGTGAGGAAAGGTAAATCTTGAGTATCAACAGCATAGAGATGATAATGGAGGTCAAAAGAGCAGATGAGTTTACCTAGCGAGGACGTATAGAGAGAGAATAGGAGAGGTCCAAGAACAGAACCTTGGGGAACACACACTGTAAGAGGCTGAGGGGGGGAGGAGGAGGAGTCGTGAGAGGAATCAGAGAAGGAACGGTCAGAGAGGTAGGAGGACAGCCAGGAGAGGGCAGTGTCACGCAGAACAAGGGAGTAAGAGGGTGGTCCACAATGTCAAAAGCAGCAGAGAGATCAAAGGAGAATGTGCAGGGAGTAGTGGCCCTTGGATTTGGCAGCAAGGGGGTCGTTGCTGACTTTCGTGAGGGCAGTTTCAGTGGAGTGGAGAGAACGGAAGCCAGACTGAAAAGGGTCAAGGAGGGAGTGGGAGGAAAGAAATGTGGTGAGGCGGTTGTAAACAATACGCTCAAGGAGTTTGGAGGCAAAAGTGAGGAGAGATCGGTCAGTAGTTGGAGAGAATGTTAGGATCAAGGGTAGGTTTTTAAGGATGGGGGAGACAAGGTCATGCTTGAATGCAGAAGGGACAGTGCCAGAAGAGAGGGAGAGATGAAGGAGGTGGGCAAGATGGGAGCATGCAGAAGGAGAGAGGTAGCGGAAGAGGCGGGAGGGGATGGGGACGAGGGGAAAGATGGAAGGGGGGGACTTTATGAGGGCCTTTACTTCGTCTCCAGGTACAGGGGAGAAGGACGTTAGAGTCGGCAAAATGGATGGGGAGGGGGTGATCCAGGAAAGGAGGAGGTGGAGAGCTGGGGGACTGGTTGGATATGATGCCCTGACGTATGGAATCAATTTTAGATGTAAAATAGGTAGCAATGTCAATGGCAGAGAGCAAGGAGGGGAGACGAGGAGGGGGTGGGCAGAGGAGGGAGTTGAAGGTGGAAAAGAGACGCTGGGGATTTGAGGACTGGGAGGAGATGAGATTCTTGAAATATGACTGTTTAAAGAGGGAAATGGCAGAACTGTAGGATGACAGCAGGAATTTGAAATGTAGAAAATTTGCCTTAGAGCGTGATCTTCTCCACTGTTGCTTGGCAGTTCTTGAACATTTTTGCAGGTATCTGGTACATTTGGAATGCCAGGGTTGAGGTTTGGAGTTGCGAGAGCGAGTAGTGATCACCGGAGCAACAGAGTAAAGAGCAGAAGTAAGGGAGGCGTTGTATAGGGAAGCAGCTTGTTCAGGGCAGGAGAAAGAGAGGATAGGGGAGAGAAGTGAGTCAAGTAGGGAAGAAAAAAAAGCAGTGTCGATAGGTTCAATGTTACACTTAGTGATGGTGGCTTTCGGAGGTAGAGGGGAAGGAGAGAGGGATAGGTTAAAAGAGCGAAGGTGATGGTCAGAGAGGGGGAATGGGGAATTGGAGTAGGCAGAAATATCACAATGGTGAGTGAATACCAGATCAAGCAAATGCCCACTCACATGGGAGGGTGAGGAGGTCCATTGGGAGAGGCCAAATGAGGAAGTGAGGGTGACTAGTTTGGAGGCAGAGGATTCTGTGGGGATATCAATTGGAATATTGAAGTCACCTAGAATAGAGGGAAGATCTGAGAAGAGAAAGTGAGTGAGCCAGGAGGCAAAGTTGTCAAGGAACTTGGAGGGAGGGCCAGGGGGGCGGTAAATGACAGCTACTCTGAGGTGTACTGGTCGGAAGAGGCATATAGCATGAACTTCAAATGTTGAGAATGTAAGGGATGTTCCTGAGGGTATGAGTTGGTATGAGTAACCAGGGGATAGAAGGACCCCAATACCACCCCGATGGCGACCCCAAGGCCGGGGGTGTGGGAGGTGAGGCCCCCACAGGAGAGAGCTGCAGGAGAAGTGGTGTCCGAGGGTAAAATCCAGGTTTCAGTAATAGCAAGGAGATTTAGGGAGTTGGAGATGAAAAGATCATGGGTGGGGGCCAGTTTGTTACAGACTAATCTGGCATTCCAGAGGGCACAGGATAGAGGGACAGAGTTGATAGGAGAAATGTGAATGAGATTATCAGGGTTGCTATAGCGTGAAGATGAGATTACTTTGGGAGACCGAGATGAATAGAGTGTAGGGATCATGAGGGCTCCTGTGCTAGGAGGGGAACCTGTAGGAGGTGGGCAGGGAGGTAAATTAAGACGACGTGGATGGAGGTGGGGTGAAGTGACAGTGAGAGAAGTGAGGGTGGAGAGATTAGCAGTGGGGTAGTAGGATCCTGGGGGAGTATAAGAGGAAGAAAAAGGAGTAGTGGGAGAAGAGAGGGTGGAAGGCAGAGAGAAGGGGAGATAGGAAGAGGTGGAGGAGACCAGGGGAAAAGGATAGAGGTGGAATCAAAAGATTAGGTAGAAACTGAGTGTAGGGAGGAGTTGAAGAAAACATGGTCATGGTAAGGATGAGGTAAATAGGGGAAGAAAACTTTGAAAGTATGAATGAAGAAAGAATGTAAGAGAACGTGCAGATTTCCAGAAATGTTTTAAAAAAAGAAAATTAGGCGCCAGCACAACAAATATATATTATTGAGTATAGTTAAAGAGGAGATTAGATTGGAGCAGAAATTGAAGATTAGAGTAGAGAGTAGACAGTGGTAGTAGCTAGATGATGTTAGACTAGGCAAAAGAGCGAAGGTAAAAATACAATATTGTAGAGGTAAGCTGACATTAACAGTATTCATTAAGATTATAGCTTACATACACACACAACGATTTAGTAAATGAACGATTTTAGTAAACGATTTTCGCTTATGTTTTCAAGGGAAAAATGAATGAAAATCGTTTACTAAAATCGTTCATTTACTAAATGTAATGAACGATTTTTTTGAACTACAAACAATTTTTGCATATTCCCTTACTGAAAATCGTTGAGTTGGTCAGTCTGACTGAGCTACAAACCACAAACGTGAACGTGCATGAACGATAATCGTTCATCATTTTAACTCAGAGAGTGAACGATTTTTCAACGATTGAACGATAAACGATATCATTATTGATAATCGTTCAAAAAATCATTGTGTGTGTATGCGCCTTTACTGTTAAGCACAGAGGCAGCACAAATACTAGCAAGTGATGAGTCCAGTGATGAAAGTCCTGGTTATACAGTCAGCAAGATCCTGTAGCAGTGAGAATGTGGATTCTCCTTTGTTGGATGTTATTTAGGCCAAATCTAGATTATGTTGTTGAATGTGTCGATAGGTTGTTTCCCTTCCGTTTCACTTTGGTTCAACGCCGGTATAACGCCAGTATTAAATTATAAGTGCACTTTAGAATTAGGCACTTATAAGGGAACTTTCAGCCAGGCTCTCCAGCCTACTAATGAGTCATACATAGGAGACCTGGCATGTGAAAGTACTGATTGCTAACAAGCCCAGCACCCTCCCACTAATATGGCTAGCAATAAATTGAGTTAAACAAACAAACAGCACATACCACTAGGCTAATATCAGGATCAATGAGCTAACCAACAAAGAAACCAAAAAAATAAATACATTTTAAACTAGTATAATATGCAGTGATATGTTATTTAACATTGCTTATCAGCAAAATGCTGAGACTTGTAGTCCGTTACCTAAAGTTATCAGTCCTGGAAACATGCTGCCATATAATGGTACCCACAAAAATGTGCTTATGAAACGCTGCACAATAAAACACAGGGCCTGATTAAGTGCCGGACGCTCTGACAGAGCGCTCGCTCTGAATCAGGGCCGTCCCTGCTCCTTTTTGGAGCAGCCTCCTGGCCGCTTGCATAGCTGTGGGTGACCACCCACAGCTATAGCGAGCGGCCAAAATGATGGTTGCGATGGTCAAGACCATCGCGATCATCGGGCTTGCGACGAGACCCTTGCGGTAGGGTCTCGCTGCCGCATGCCCTGGAGTGCTTTTGGCTCTATCAGAGCCAAAAGCTCTCCCACTGACATCACTAGTGATGTCAGTGGGGCCGGCCCCAGACGGTAGGCGTTCCCATGGGAACACCTCCGTCTGGGCCGGCACGCCCACCAAAGGGGGCGTGCTGTCAATCATCATGGACAGCACGCCCCCTTTGGTGCGAGACCCATAACGACGGCTTGGCCGTCGTTATTTGGGTCTCACGCATGCGCACGACGGAGCCGCCTCCGTTGTGCGCATGCGCTCTTGGGCAACATCGACCCGATTGCGAGAGCTCAGCGCTCGCGAGCGGGTCTGAATTAGGCCCACAGTATGTTTATTTAGTGAAAACACAAATTTTGGGGTCTAGATCTTTGAACATGGCATTAGTTTTGGGACGTATGTAATTTGGAAGAATATGAAATGTATTTGCCAGACGGGTTGCTACCAGCTCTACTAATGTAACATTTGCCGGGGTCAGGCTTTAGTGCCAGAAGTAGATATAATAGCCAAGCTTTACATATGTATTTGAGTTAAAGGACTCAGTATATTGGGGGACAAATAGCAACAGTCAAACAGAGGGCCTGATTCAGAGTCGGACGCAAGTGGCCGTTCGCTCGTCCGCCGTACGAGTGGAAATAAAATTCAAGCGCTCACTCGTAAGTTCGCTCGTAGCTAATTTTCCGCCCCATAGTCTCCCAACCCCTCCTCTAGCTAGCGAGCATTCAAAATAGCGACCGTCCGTCTCCTCTTTGGTTGCATGGAACGCTCGCACAAGTCAATTCCGGAAGTGGCCCTGTCAGTTTTCGATTGCCTGCTATTTCATTCTTCAAACATACTTTAATCGTTTCATGGCAATCACTATATTAATTACCTTAATTGCTATTCACATGTTTTCAAACCTGTTGTTTTTTTCATTGTCAATAAACTTTATTCTTGTCAGTGTGTGTCATTTGTACCGCAGAATACGTACGGTTTCACCAATGGTATTGTTTTTCGAAATTAATGGTTTTTTGGAATGATACTATTGTTTTCCGTTGTTTTTTATAGGCATATTTTAGTACTTTAATTTTTTTATTTAAATTAGCTTACGCATGTCACTGCATCAAGCCTATCATAACTCACATTATATTTGTGAGGCTGTAGGTCACATGACTCATACAATAACCAATAGAATGGTTCCTGTTAATTTACAAAGTACATTAGCCAATCAAAATTTTTCTAGGGCCTTTATTAAAACTGTTTTGTGTAAAAAAAATCATTGCCATCATGAGAGCCTCCGCGTTTTGTAGGTGTGAGCTCCTGGTTCTCACAGAAGTGATGGACCAGAGAATCACCTATCAGCCTCCCCCCATCACAAACCTCCACAAGCGGATGGCGTACGCGGAGGTGCGCCGCCGCCTGCACTCCCTCGGCTATCGCCGAAATATCAGCCAACTTGAGCGCAGGTGGTCGGATTTGCGCTGCCGAACCCCACGCCTGCTTGCACGTTTGCGTCTCCAGATTCTGGAAAGTGTTTATGTGTTTGTATATATTTTTATTGTTTTGTGGCCCTACCTGCGTGTGCATGTTTCCAGTATAGCCCTGTTTGTGTTTTTTGGCCCTACCTGCGTGTGCATGTTTCCAGTATAGCCCTGTTTGTGTTTTTTGGCCCTACCTGCGTGTGCATGTTTCCAGTATAGGCGTGCTTTTTTTTTTTTTGCAGGTTTTTAAAAAAAAAAAAAGCATTGTAATTAAATATGTTGGTCTCCATCATTTAGGGGCCGAGCGGAGAATGAGACGACGAAGACGGGTGTCTCGATCCCTATCCCCCACTCCCACCCAAACATCCTCTGCCCACTATCCCCAAATTCCCCCTCCACCCCAGACCTTGCCGCCCGTCAGTCCCCTCCTTCTCCTCACCTTACCATCCCTCCAACTTCCCCCTCCCATCAAACCCCCCCTCTCTTTTCCTCACCCTCCACTTCCTCCCAAATTACACCTCCTCCTTCCCAGAGCCACTGGCCAACCTCTGAAGAGGAGGATTTCGGTGCCCCAGGGCCAGGCACCATTTTGTCCGGTATGTTTACATTTTAAACTATTTTTTTTATGGTTTTTGTCATTTGGGTTCATGTTGTCCTTTTGCCTGTGCAGTTCAAAATATTAAAGTAGTTCCAATGTTTTTGATATATATCTTTGTGAAACAATGTCAAGGATGTTCTACCCTTACACATATGACACATGTCCAAACACTCACACTTGTGTCTTTCTTGTTAACGCTACCCACAAATGTTGTATTTTTTCCCCTTTGTAGTTTTTTATTGTTTTTTGTTTTTTATTTTTTGGGGGGCCCTTATTTGTTTTGAATCTGTTCGTTTTGCATTCCTTTTGTTTTGGGCTTGTTTTGGGATTTTTATTTTGTTTATTTTAACGATAGTCTGAATTGTTAGATTTTTAAAAAAATATAAATGAAGGTGTCATTTTACTAATCCACACATTTTTTTTACCCACAGAGGAGCAGAGGCGGAACGAGGCCTTGTCTGCGGGCTTAATGGAGCTACGGGGCCATGTCGTAGCAATGCTGGTCTCCTTGGACCATATTTTGGCGAGCCTGCGCCACAAATTTTTTATTTTGGCCAAAAAGTTTGTTTCAAAATAAAGTTTATTTTGATTTATTTAAGTCTCATTCCTTGTGTGTAAATCTTAGATTGTTGAACCTTACATAAGTCTACTATTTGTCCCTGATTTTTAAAATAATGTAAATTTGTTTGTCGAAAGCTCAAGTAAGTATGTAAGCTTGCACATTAAACACATAACAATACCAATAGGTTTGGAGAAGTAACCTCAAAATGTGATTATTTTTTGGTGTGGGTAATGTTAAATTTAAAGCTACCTGCTTAGGCCTACAATAGCAAACATACTGATTCACCATAATACCTTTGGTGTTTGTTTTTAGCAACAAAGCAGGGTACTAAACTTTTCCAAATAAGAAATTACAGTATTAGGCATTAAGCAACTTTGCATTTTTAGAAACAGGTTACACTTGGTTGTAATTTACGATGGAAATGGTTGGTTAACGTAAAATTAAATTTTAATGCACACAAATAAGAAACACCAAGTGAATACACACAATAAATTCAAAAATTCAAAACACACACACAAGTCAAAAACACACCAAAACCCCCCAAAAAACACAATCAGGAACTGTTTGAAGAAGTAGCATGCCAACATAAATCCACAAATGAGAAGAAATCATTGTTCCCGAAGTTATATCCAATGTGTCCACATAAAGTCATTTGTGTTGATCAGGTAGTAGGCATGGATTTTTATGGTCATTTTAGGGATTAAAAAAAAAAAAAAAAACAGTTAAAAGTGTACTTTAAAATATTACATGTATACATTGTGGCATTTTTAAACATTATGAGGAAATAATTACCTAAAAAATCTGGCCACAACTTCATCGCGTATGGCCCCCCCACATACTGACCTCCGACCAACCTCGGGGGGGCCGTCCTCAGGCAAGGCATCCTCTGGCTGCATTGGGACACCACTCCTTATGGCGATGTTGTGAAATATCCCACACAGGACCACAATTTTCGAAACCATAGCCAGCAAATACATGAGGTCGCCACCAGAGCGGTGGAGGCATCTGAATCGGCCTTTTAAAAGGCCAATACAGTGCTCCACCACCTGCCTGGTGGCTGTAAGTGTGGAATTATACTGACTTTGTGGCCCTGGTGTGGGAGCCAAATAAGGAGTGAGCAGCAAGGGCGTGCAAGGGTAGCCACTGTCTCCTGTGAAAATATATAAAAAAACATCAGGACCATTGTGTAACAAGCTTTGCATTGGTTTCAACAGAAGGTGTCAACTTACCCAGAAGCCACGCATCGCCAGCTTGTAGGTTGTTTAATTTGTGCCAAAATCCTGATTGCCGGATGACGAAGGAATCATGTGCACTGCCGGGGAATTTGGCATTCAGGGACAGGATCTGGAGGGAGGCATCACATACCACCATTACATTCATCGAGTGAAAGTGCTTTCGTTTCCTAAATATAGCCTCCAGCCTTGCTGGAGTCTGAAGTGGTATGTGAGTGCCATCCACAACCCCTATGATGTGTGGGAAGCCAGCTATTTGGTAAAAATTTTGATAAAATGATGGAGGTGTTTAAAAAGGGCCTCCATCACTGCCCTCAGGATCCTTGAAAAGGAGGATTGGGATATTCCAGCGACTTTTCTCTCAGTGGTTTGAAAGGATCCTTAGGCACAAAAATGTAACACCGACATTAATTGCGTAAGTGGTGGTATTGCTGTAGGACTGTCAATTTGCCGTTCAAGATCACTCTCTATTAATGAGAGAGTGTCTATGATGAGTTGTGGCGGAAGACGGTAGCACCTTAACACCTCATCATCTGGCATTCCAAAAAGGGTGACATGTGTTCTATATATCTGGGGCCTTGCACGCCTACGAGGCCTACGCCTGGGACGAAGTTGAGGTTGGTCGGGTTCTGGAACCATGGCCAATATAATACGACCAACACCAACCTGAAATGTTAAGCAAGGTAGTTATTGGTTTAGACAAATGTGTTAAGAAAAATATACTTATCTTTTCCAAGCAAACCAAAGATGCTTACAGGCCTGTGTCATGTGCAAATCAACCTACATTTCAAAATTAGAACATTTTTTAGAGATTAATTTAAAAAACTATGATTGAAAACAAATTTTGTATTCTAAAAAATAGAACAGGGAGCACACATTAGTTCTCAAAATAGTACGCTACATTTAGTGGTAAGACATGATTTTACACAGAAAAATTCAAAACACATTAGTACGCAAAATAGTACTTTCATTTTACATTTAAAATGAAAAAAACATTAGTTCGCTAAATACTACGCTACTTTTACAGTTAAAACAACGGAAACATTAGTTCGCTAAATAGTACGCTACTTTTACAGTTAAAACCACTAAAACATTAGTTCGCTAAATACTACGACTTTTACAGTTAAAACCACTAAAACATTAGTTTGCTAAATAGTACGCTACTTTTACATTTAAAAAATAAGGACACATTAGTTCGCTAAATAGTACGCTACTTTTACAGTTAAATAAGGACACATTAGTTCGCTAAATAGTACGCTACTTTTACAGTTAAATAAGGACACATTAGTTCGCTAAATAATACGCTACTTTTACAGTTAAAACCACGAAAACATTACTTCGCTAAATAGTACGCTACTTTTACATTTAAATAAGGACACATTAGTTCGCTAAATAGTACGCTACATTTAGTGGTAAGACATGATTGTTCACAGAAAAAAAAAACATTACTTAGCGAAACATATGACCAACACATCGAATTTGTAAATTCATGAAACCAAAAACACTTACCAAAAACAGACAAATATCCCAAAGTTAAAAAACATCACTGGGTCACTGCCAAAATAACTGTAAAAAAAAAAATTATAAAAAAAAAATTTAAACTATTTACTATTATTTTTTACGGTGGTTTTTTAAAATACTTACTCAAAAATTCAAATAAAAAAAGCCAAAAAAAAAAAATGCTAACGGAAAATAAAGAAGTAAGAAAAAGCAAAAAGATCCAAAAAAACAAGTCCTCCTTCTACACAACAATCACCAACAATCCACTCCAACGCAAAACCTCCAACAATCATAACATGCCACCTCGACTCGAGTCACACCAAGCCATAAATAGGCTTTATTTTCCCGCTCAAATTAAGGACGGACAATAGGAGCGCACAAGGAATGATGCGGCCGAATAATGCTGACGCATGTCTAAAAACATCACTGAAGGCCAAAATCGGTCTGCTACATTGAGAAAAAACAATGAGTACAGAGCAGCAAAGTACTAGCCAACAGGCACCATGTAAGTGTTTTTATTTTTGATGGGAAAATGCGTATGTTTAACATTACATTTTAAAACATTTTACTAGAAATATTTTCTAACATTTAAAAAAAAAAGGTGTGGAGGATGCCATGGAAGAGGCTGCTGGCCCTAGTAGGCAAACTAGGGCCAAAAAAAAAAGGCAGCCACAATTCACAAGGAAGGGGATGGAGGTTTTGGTGCAAATGTGCAATGACAACCTGGCACAGGCACCAAGGAATATGGGTGCAACCCAGAGATGGAAACTGTGGGATGACATAGCCAGTGGTGTCAATGGTGTGGGTGAGTTTGAACGTTCAACCCGGGAGGTCAAACGCCGGGACGTAAAAACTACATTTTAGTAAAAAGTGTTTACAGGTCAAAATAATGCCGGAATAATGCCAAATTTTAAACCAACAGATGGAGCGACTTCTAATATCGGCTTAAACAAAAACTGGCTGATAGGGCTAGGCATGCAGGGGGGACAGGTGGGGGTCCCACCCCTGTGTCACTTGAGCTCACAGATTTGGAGGAGCTGGCCCAGGGGTGTGTGCAGGATGAGGAGGTGTTTGGCGTGTCAAACATGGATACCGACATGCCAGACTTTGCGGCTCCTCATGTTGCCCCAGGTAAATGTTGTTATGTTAACAACTCAGAAATGTGTTTTTGACAATATCTAGATTATAATTTTACTCTTTTCTCGTTTTTCTCACAGAGACACAGGCGGATGAGTCTGCTCCAGAGGTGAGCTTTGGCCGCAGAATTTCTTCTGGCTCTGCAGGGGAGGAAGCAGTAGATCCGGCTGGGGACCCTGTGGCAGCCAGTCTAGGGCATTCCCCCTCGCAGGCAGTGGCCCTCCTCACTAATCTCAATGGTAAAACGAATCAGCAGACCGAGATTCTGCTGAGGATGGACGCCAATCTGCTACGGGTGGCGGACGCCCTGGAGCAAAGTGCTGCGGCCAACGTGACCATTGCTAAGGCCCTTGCGGAAAATACTGGGGCCAACGTGTGAATAGCAAATGCCCTGGAGCAGCTCGTTCGCCAGCACATGTTGGAGCCGGCCTCCCTTCCTGCCGGAACATCAGGACCCTCCACCTCTGGCACAACAACAGCCATCCCTCCAAATGTGCCTAGCCCTATGCCTAGTCCAGAGGCCACAACATCTGCCTCTGGCCAGGCCAGCCGAAGGACTTCCCGGACCCATTCAGGCTCCCTCCAACCCACGGCCAAACGGCCTAAAAGGCGATGACAGCACTGGCTAATTTCCCCACAATCCATCTCTGTGTTTACCCCATATTCCTGCATGGCAAAAACCTCCCTCTCCTTTCTTGTGAATTGTTTTTATTTGTTTTATTTCTGTTCAAATGCCACTTATTTTGTGGGTGTGTGGGCAAAATGATTTTTAGATTTTGTCCCATGAAAAAAAATGTTTACTTTAAATAAAGCTTGAAACAAAAATAACAAAAAAATTATTAAACTTTGGAAACAAAATTGCAAAAATCTATTGTTGATTTATTCACAAACTGGTTAAAAGGTAATCCCTCTAACAAACTTACAAACAGTACAACGGAAATAGAAACATTTCATATTTTGCCTAAAAAAAGGGGTTAAAATCAATTTATGAGTTTTAATTAACAATTATCAAAAAACAGAAGGACGATTGGTTTCTTGGTCCAAAAAAAAAAAACCAAACATGCGTACAATATTGTTTGTCTAAAATAAACACTTACAAATATGTAAAAAGCACTCAAAAAACCCAAACATTTGTTAGCTAATTGATTGTATGCCCCAGAAATTAGCAGCTGAGTAGTTCACCTGCGTTCGGTTTTTAGCTACTAAAAAAGGTCTATTTGCGAAACACCTCAGAAGCTGTTTAGCAATTAAAAGTTAATTGTTTTTGTTGCCTCACTTGATTAATCGCAACACCATCGATGAGTCCGGGGAAGTACGAGGAGACCATCGTCATTGCGGTAGACTATACCAGACCACAAGCTGAGCGAGCAGTCTTAATGGAAATTGGATCACACAGTGACGTGTACAAAATAGCATCCACATTGGACGTTCGCACAAGATAAAACATGTACGCCCAAAAAACGCCTTGCCACGCCTGCATTTTCTCATCTCCACCCCCGTTACCACCCATAAACGGAACATTCTGTCAATCAAATGACATAGGTCACTTCCTGTTCGCTGTGTATACGAGCCAACGAAAAATGACCGCAGTGATCCAGCCGCACCTGCGCAATGAGAACCGGACGCATGCGTGGTTGAAAACAATCGAATGCGTACGAGCGAACGACTGATAGCGTCCGGCTCTGAATGAGGTCCAGACTTCCCGGCATGTGTCTCGCTTATATACGATGTGAAATATATACTGTAAGTTTTTTGTGTAGTAACAATACTGCAGAATATTAGGACATTTAACCTTCATACAGTAGTTACTTTGCTTTTTATTTTTCTGGGACATGGCAGTGGGCATCCATTGGTTATTATTGCCCAGAGATGTCTTTGGTCAGCTAGTTTCATAACAAGCCTCTGCATTAGTCCTACAGAGCTAGCAGTAGGATACCTGGTGCACAGGAAATCCTGTATTTGTTCCTTAGATGCTCTTCTTCCAGGTGGGCAGTATATAAGGCTGCCATGTTATGTAACTGAAAAAGGAAATTACAGTAAGTTTTCCTGTATAATTATTGGTCATTATGGCAAATTATCTCCAATATCCGCATTTCTGTGGAAATGGACTGCAGAGGTACAAATGTTCTTTCAAAAAAATCTCCTTGAGAACCACAAACAAGTCCAGGTCTGACTGGTCTAGTGAAGAACAGACTGCTATTCATGATGGGAGAGCCCTTATAATGCTGAGAGCCTGAACTTTCATAGTGTCCAGGCTCCAGCACTCATCCAACTCTTCATGATAGTAATTATTACAGAGATGCCTTAGATCAGGGATCATTAAAATCAAAAGTTGAGGCCCCAAAACATTTTCTGGAAAACTTTCAATATTTTGTAGTATGCAGAAGGGGTACACAGTCCTCTCATTGTCATCAGGGTCCCTACATTTCACAGTGAAGCATTGTTCCTGGATTTTTCCACTTATACCTTGTTTGCTGCTTTGCATTAATCTCCTTAATAAGTACTGGATCATAGGAGAAGAGCTCTCCTCGGCAACAGGGTGCCAGCTGGAGAAGTGGACACCATTGTTTCCTGAAACATCATAAAAAGATGAGAATCTTCAAAAGTTTCCTGAGCATCCAGAATTAGACACACCTGTAGCTGTGATTTAAGATCCAAGTGTAAATAGAGGGAACAAGACCTTATCCTTCTGGTAATAGGTAACAAGACCTTATCCTTCTGGAAATAGGTAACAAGACCTTATCCTTCTGGAAATAAATGTGCACATTCCTGTTGATGTTTGTTGCCATAAAGTCTATAAATTAACCACTATCTTAAATTTTGAAGGCTATGGTGTTGAAAATTACTCCAGTCCAAAGTATTTATGTTAGTAGGCTAAGGTTCTATCTTCTCAAAGTGTGAAATGCCACATGTTATGGCAACAGGATGATCTGAAGATGGTCTTGTGGATGTCATCAGGCCAAAATAAAAGACAATGCACTAAAAGATCTTACCTAGAAGGACCTAAGGTACCTCCAGTGTCTGGTGAGGACATGCATGCCGTGAGAGTTGTTTCTTAAGGTGACCTTAACCATCCAAGCAATTCACCGATTCTAATCTGGAATTTTTAATGAAAAAGAGCCTTTTGATTGTTCTCAAAATCATTCTTAGTTCATCTTCAGTTTTCCTTAGGTCAAATGGGCATATATAAAGTGTTTTTTTGGGAAGTTCTCTGGAAACTGGCAATTCGGAGGATTTCTGCATAAGACTCTTTATCAACATAAGAAGCTTTCTCAGGAGAGTGTGCTTAGATTATGTGTAGTGTTTGTGTGAACCTCCACCCAAGTCATCTCCTCTTGTCATGAATGAATGTGGATAGGGCAATTTTCCATCAGGTGCCGAATTGGGAGGTTCCATCAATCCCACACAGATGTACTCAAGGGCAGCACACGCACAATGCTCTTGTAAAAAGGCACATGTTCAGTGAAAGGTGGGTTGAAACACAGACTGCTTAAACATGGATGCAATGTTTTTGCTCATACTGTACATTGGATTATCTGCTTAGATCATCTCCTTAATATTTTACAGCCAGTTGGGATATTGTTGAGCTCTACATCCTTGCAGTCAGATTCCAGCAGATGCTTGTTGTAATGCTGAAATCAGGGTTGGCACTGTTTCAGCACTTCGCTGCGTACAGTTGTACACAGCACTGAGCACGGATGAGGGCGGCAACTACATTTAATATAGCACAGCAGCCCCAGTCTACTGGATGCGCTATGGGACCCCAATGAATATAATCATGATACTGGTAAAGTGGATCTCTCCCATGTGATTGGTCCATGAACACAGCTTATATCATTCTATTACCAGGACTTTTACTGTAGTCAGGGGTGTAGCGAAGGTGGTTCCAGTGGAGCATGAGCACCAGGCGCCAAAATGGACAGAGGGTGCCATCCAAGGTTCCCGAAGTCATGGGGTGCTGCACAGTATGATGACCACCTGTTAGTTTTATCTCGTGTTTGTTTGTTCTATATCCTAAATAAGTTACAGATCTGAGATCCGTTTCTACATTTCATGCTCCTTCAAGCTGCTCAGATTGTCTCCCCTCCGGCCCTCCCTCATCTGCGATTATCTTCTGTCACCTGCCCTCCGGCCCTTCCTCATCTGCGATTATCTTCTGTCACCTCCCCTTCCCTGTCAGAGTGATTACACTCACTTCTCACCTCTTTAATTCCCTCCCCTCTCTACCCTGTGATTGGCTCTTTGCCCCTGTCCTCTCCTTTCTTATTGGCTTCTGTCACCACCCCTCTACTCTACTTTGCTATGTAAAGTAATTAATTGTTCCTAGGCATGACCACAAAGTGTTATTTGAAAGGTCTTTTAAAAAATACTGAATTAGGAGACCTGGAATAATAATAATGATTGTAGACAGAACATGGTTAGTAGTACTCACATTAATATAGGTGCAATGTATATTTGCGAAGTGGGAGCATAGCTGAGAATGGAGCTTCCTATAGGTGTTCCCCCTCCAGTGACAGCTGCTTGGGGCAGTAATTGCAGTAATAAGCTGGGAACTCTGTGGTATCTCACTCCAGCACATGTATTCTGTCAGTTTAAGTTAAATTATCAGAATATATAATACAATCTTCTCTACTGACTAATAACAATGATTCAAAGGACATAAAAGTCAGGTCCTACGTGTTATACATAAATAAAACAGTGCCAAATCAGCTACTATTTAATGCCAGATAGTGTATGCCCTGCAGGCTGGCCATACATTACTGGCACTGGCCCTGATTCAGAGCCAGACGCTCTGACAGAGCGCTCGCTCTGAATCAGGGCCGTCCCTCCTACTTTTTGGAGCGGCCTCCTGTGACCACCCACAGCTATAGCGAAGGGCCAAAATGATGGTCGCGATAGTCAAGACCATCGCGACCATCGGGCTTGCGACGAGACCCTTGCGGTAGGGTCTCGCTGCCGCAAGCCCTGGAGTGCTTTTGGCTCTATCGGAGCCAAAAGCACTCCCACTGACATCACTAGTGTTGTCACTAGTGATGTCAGTGGGGCCGGCCCCAGACGGTAGGCGTTCCCATGGGAACGCCTCCGTCTGGGCAGCCACGCCCACCAAAGGGGGCGTGCTGTCAATCGCCATCGGCAGCACGCTCCCTTTGGTGCGAGACCCATAACGACGGCTTGGCCGTCATTATTCGGGTCTCGCGCATGCGCATGACAGAGCCGACTCCGTCTTGCGCATGCGCACTTGGGCAACATCGACCCGCTTGCGAGCGCTCAGCGCTCGCGAGCGGGTCTGAATCAGGCCCACAGTTCAGTACAGGAAGGGGGGGCGCTACAACATGCACTTTCTCCGGGCACCCTGGTTCCACGCTACTTCTCTGACTGTAGTTCCTCAAGTTTTTCTCAATCGAACCTTTAATGCTACAATTGCCCTGTTTTATATGTTTGTTTGCATTAAGAGTTTTATATAGGTCTAAATTCTATCCTGGGGCCTGTAATCTGCCCAGGTCGGTGCAGTAGGGAGGGCGGCGGCAGCGGCTGAAGCAGGGGTGTGTCCGTGTGATCGTGGCCCCACCACCTGTTTTATAATGCCGATATTACCGGCATTACAAAGCAGGGGACGGGGCTATGATGTGATTCAGCGCGAATCGCATCATCGTCCCCCGAACCGCACACTTTCATGTACGGACGTGGGTGGTCGCCACACAATGCGGGGGACTTGCCTACTCTTATGAGTGCCGGGAGCGGCACCCGATTTTTGGAGGCCCACGACAGTCCCGGGAAAGTAGACAAGTATGATGTGTGTATATATACAGTATATATATGTATGTGTGTTTGTGTGTAAAACCCCCTATAAAAATCCTGCATTTGCCCCTGTGCTACAGGCATTTTCTGAATAGTCAGTGTGTTTTCATCAACAAGAAGCTCTTACTAACTGCTTTGGGCTTATTTATAAATTTGATGTCAGTTTATGAACGCCTCTCAGATGTAGCAGTGCACAGGGCCGGCCCAAGCCTAATATTTTTGGTAAGCAAAGATACATTTTGCAACCCCCATTTGGAATTTGTGCCCCCAGTAGTAATGCCCCCTGTAATAATGCCCCAAGTAGTTAGCCTCCATAGTAGTGCCCCTGTAAAACTTCCCGCAGTAGTAATGCCCCCTGTGAAAGTGCCCCCAGTACTAAGCCCCCTGTAAGAGTGCCCCCAGTACTAAGCTCCCTGTAAGAGTGCCCCCACTACTAAGCACCCTGTAAGAGTGCCCCCAGTAGTAATGCCATTGTAATAATGCCCCAAGCAGTTATCCCCAGTAGTAGTGCCCCTGTAAAATTTCCTCCAGTAGTTAGCCCCTGTAATTGTGCACCCTGTAAGAGTGCCCCCAGTAATAATGCCCCTGTAAAATTGCCCCCTGTAAGAGTGCCACAGAAAAAAACCCCCAAAAAACAAAATACTTACCTTAAGCCCCAATCCTGCGTCCGCTGCCGTCCACCTCCTCAGAACTATGGGAGAGACGTCATGGGGGGCCCGGAAGCTCAGGAGTGGAAAATTATATAAAGCAATTTCTTTTGTGAAAAATAATTACTGTAGTTAAATTGGGGGTACATTTAAACGGGTACTAGTATATTTTTGGATCTATAAGTGACTTTTAAAAAACTTAATAAAAACACCAGCTGCAGCCACCTGCAATCCTAAAAACACCTGACCCATCCATACAGTCCCTCAAAGTACCAGACCCAGTACTTTATATCCATTTTCAAACACTTTTTACATTTTCACCCCAAAAATGACATTACTTTTTTAGGGAGAATTAAGATATATTTTTAATATTGTTTTTGCATTCATTAGGGGAGTGTCCAAAGGGTTCTGAACCAAGGGCCTGATTCAGACGTGCTCGCGAGCGCTGAGCGCTCCCAAGCGGGTCGATGGCGCCCTAGTGCGCATGACGGAGGGAGCTCCTTCGTGCGCATGCGCGAGACCCGCATAGCGCCAGCCAAGCTGTCGCTCCGGGTCTCGCACCAAAGGGGGCTTGCTGTCAATGGTGGGCGTGCCGGGGGCGTGGCCTTTGGTGGGCGTGGCTACCAGACGGAGGCGTTCCCATGGGAACGCCTACCGTCTGGGTCCGGCCCCACTGACATCACTAGTGATGTCAGTGGGAGTGATTTTGGCTCTGATAGAGCCAAAATCACTCCAGGGCTTGCAGTCACCGAGACCCTACCGCAGGGTCTCGTCGTTTTAAGCCCGATGGTCTTCACCATTGCGACCATCATCATTGACGCTCGCATAAGCTATGGGTGGTAACCCACAGCTATGCGAGCGTCCAGGAGGACACACCAAAAAAAAAACACCCTGATTCAGAGCGGGCGCTCGTTCAGAGCGTCCGGCTCTGATTCAGGCCCCAAGTCCCCACATTTCTAGTCCAAAATAGGGATTTTGCATAACTTTTCTCCTGCCTCTGGGTGGTGAACCTTTTACGCCTGTTTTTGCCTATGGACTTTTCGCACATGCAAAAAAGTCCTGGAATTTAATAGGGTGATACGCGGGAATTTGGCAAATCGACAAACGCTTTTCGCAGATCATAGCTTTTCGCCTCTAATTGAATTCGGCCGTATTACAATATCAGCCGTTACATGACTAATGATACAGAGAGGCTGATGACTTAAATTCTGTTTGTTTGTTGTTTTTTTAAACAATAAATTGCACAAAGGGAATTACCAATGATTGCAGATCACATTAATATCAATACTGGAAATATAAAATTTTCATGTGGAAATTTCCACTAATACCCCTTTCAGACATGCCGAGAATCCCAGGAATTTGGCATGCCTCAGCCAAATTCCCGGGTTGCCGCGTATGTCTGAAAGGTACCTACCAGGAAACACGTTCCCGGGTGGCCGACCCTTCAATCGACAAGGGAAATTACCCTGCTTATGTCTGACTGGTGCTACCCGGAAATTTACTACTCCCGGGCTGCACCAAGTAGCTTTTACATTGATTTGGCAGCGCAGAGCGTCCTATAGGACGCCCAGCGCTGCTGCTTTGAGTTGGCAGCGCAGAGCGTCCTATAGGACACTCAGCGCTGCTGCTCACCACCCCCTGCGCCGGATGCCGGGGACACCTGCCGGTGGGTCTCTGCCACAGCGGTCCGCCTGCACTCCCGCTGGACCACAAGGGCACATTAAAATAATTTAATAAAATAAAATGCCTGTAGTGATTGGTCGGCTGCATGATGATGACATCATCAGCGGCAGCCGGAGAGGGGATAGGCTAGGAAGGGCAGAGGAGAGGCAGGTAATATTAAAAACTAAAAAACCCTGCTTAAGTCTGAAGGGGGTCTACCTGGGAATTTCCCGGGTAGACGCTGCAGTGTGAAAGGGGGGTCTCGACCAAATACCCGGGAATTTGCACAGGAGAAATTCCCGGGTCTGAACAGGAAATTTCTCGGGTCATATGTCTGAAAGAGGTATAATAGATCATAAAGGTCATTTACGTCTTGGATTGTGGAACTCCATAATTGCAATCCACAGGACTTTTTTGAGGCCTACTTAAAGAAAAGTTTTATGGAGCATTTTCTTTAATTTTTTTTTTGCTGTTTTATATTTTAATGTTTTGGTTTAAGTAGCTGGAGTCTTATGGATCCCTGCCCATTATACTGAGGCCACTCGTCAGCTGACTTTCAGCTGGTTCAGCAGCGCTTCCTGCGGTCAATATTCCCCTAGTGCCTAACCCTAACCTCCAGAGCTATAGCCTATCCCTAACCTCCTCTAGTGCCTAAATCTAACCTCCCATCCCATAGCCTAACCCTAACCACCCCTAATGCCTAACCCTCCAGTAGCCTAACCCTAACCTCCCCTCCCACAGCCTAACCCTAACCTCCCCTCCCACAGCCTAACCCTAACCTCCCCTCCCGCAGCCTAACCATATACTCCCCTCCTGCAGCCTAACCCTAACTTTCCCTCCCACAGCCTAACCTCTCCTCCCGCAGACTAACCCAAACCTCTTCTCCTACAGCCTAACCCTAACCGCCCCTCTCACAGGTTAAAATTAACCTCCCCTCCTGTAGCCTAACCCTAACTTTCCCTACCATAGCCTAACCCTAACCTCCACTCCAACAGCTTAACCCTAACCTCCACTCCAACAGCTTAACCCTAACCTCCCCTCCTGCAGCCTAACTATAACCTCCCCTCCCACATCTTAACCCTAGCCTCCCCTCCTGCAACCTAATCCTAACATCCCCTCCCGCAGCCTAACCCTAACCTTCCCTCCCACAGCCTAACCCTAACCACCCCTCCCATAGCTTAACCCTAACCTCTTCTCCCGCAGCCTAACCCTAACCGCCCCTCTCACAGCTTAACCTGAACCTCCCCTCCTGTAGCCTAACCCTATAGCCTAACCTCTCCTTCCGCAGACTAACCCTAACCTCTCCTCCCACAGCCTAACCCTAACCTCTCCTCCCGCAGCCTAACCCTAACCTCTCCTCCCGCAGCCTAACCCTAACCTCTCCTCCCGCAGCCTAACCCTAGCCTCCCCTCCTGCAACCTAACCTTCCCTCCCACAGCCTAACCCTAACGTCTCCTCCCGCAGCCTAACTCAAACCTCTTCTCCCGCAGCCTAACCCAAACCTCTTCTCCCGCAGCCTAACCCTAACCGCCCCTCTCACAGCTTAACCTGAACCTCCCCTCCTGTAGCCTAACCCTATAGCCTAACCTCTCCTTCCGCAGACTAACCCTAACGTCTCTTCCTGCAGCCTAACCCTAACCTCTCCTTCCGCAGACTAACCCTAACCTCCCCTCCCGCAGACTAACCCTAACCTCCCCTCCCGTAGCCTAACCCTAACCTCTCCTCCCGCAGCCTAACCTCTCCTCCCGCAGCCTAACCCAAACCTCCCCTCTCACAGCTTAACCTGAACCTCCCCCTCCAGTAGCCTGACCCTATAGCCTAACCTCTCCTTCCGCAGACTAACCCTAACCTCTCCTCCCGCAGACTAACCCTAACCTCTCCTCCCGCAGCCTATCCCTAACCTCTCCTCCCGCAGCCTAACCCTAACCTCTCCTCCCGCAGCCTAACTCAACCTCTTCTCCCGCAGCCTAACCCAAACCTCTTCTCCCACAGCCTAACCCAAACCTCCCCTCTCACAGCTTAACCTGAACCTCCCCCTCCAGTAGCCTAACCCTATCCTCTCCCGCAGCCTAACCCTAACCTCTCCTCCCGCAGCCTAACCCTAGCCTCCCCTCCTGCAACCTAACCCTAACCTTCCCTCCCACAGCCTAACCCTAACCTCTCCTCCCGCAGCCTAACTCAAACCTCTTCTCCCGCAGCCTAACCCAAACCTCTTCTCCCACAGCCTAACACTAACCGCCCCTCTCACAGCTTAACCTGAACCTCCCCTCCTGTAGCCTAACCCTATAGCCTAACCTCTCCATCCGCAGACTAACCCTAACCTCTCCTTCCGCAGCCTAACACTAACCTCTCCTCCCGCAGCCTAACCCTAACCTCTCCTCCCGCAGCCTAACTCAACCTCTTCTCCCGCAGCCTAACCCAAACCTCTTCTCCCACAGCCTAACCCTAGCCTCCCCTCCTGCAACCTAACCCTAACCTTCCCTCCCACAGCCTAACCCTAACCTCCCCTCCCATAGCTTAACCCAAACATCTTCTCCTGCAGCCTAACCTTAACCGCCTCTCTCACAGCTTAACCTCCCCTCCTGTAGCCTAACCTCTCCTTCCGCAGACTAACCCTAACCTCTCCTCCCGCAGCCTAACTCAAACCTCTTCTCCCGCAGCCTAACCCAAACCTCTTCTCCCACAGCCTAACCCTAACCGCCCCTCTCACAGCTTAACCTGAACCTCCCCTCCTGTAGCCTAACCCTATAGCCTAACCTCTCCATCCGCAGCCTAACACTAACCTCTCCTCCCGCAGCCTAACCCTAACCTCTCCTCCCGCAGCCTAACTCAACCTCTTCTCCCGCAGCCTAACCCAAACCTCATCTCCCACAGCCTAACTCTAGCCTCCCCTCCTGCAACCTAACTCTAACCTTCCCTCCCACAGCCTAACCCTAACCTCCCCTCCCATAGCTTAACCCAAACCTCTTCTCCCGCAGCCTAACCTTAACCGGCTCTCACAGCTTAACCTGAACCTCCCCTCCTGTAGCCTAACCCTATAGCCTAACCTCTCCTCCCGCAGACTAACCCTAACCTCTCCACCCACAGCCTAACCCTAACCTCTCCTCCCGCAGCCTAACCCAAACCTCTTCTCCTGCAGCCTAACCCAAACCTCCCCTCTCACAGCTTAACCTGAACCTCCCCTCCTGTAGCCTAACCCTAACCTCTCCTCCCGCAGACTAACCCTAACCTCTCCTCCCGCAGCCTAACCCAAACCTCTTCTCCTGCAGCCTAACCCAAACCTCCCCTCTCACAGCTTAACCTGAACCTCCCCCTCCTGTAGCCTGACCCTATAGCCTAACCTTTCCTTCCGCAGACTAACCCTAACCTCTCCTCCCGCAGACTAACCCTAACCTCTCCTCCCACAGCCTATCCCTAACCTCTCCTCCCGCAGCCTAACCCTAACCTCTCCTCCCGCAGCCTAACCCTAGCCTCCCCTCCTGCAACCTAACCCTAACCTTCCCTCCCACAGCCAAACCCTAACCGCCCCTCTCACAGCTTAACCTGAACCTCCCCTCCTGTAGCCTAACCCTATAGCCTAACCTCTCCATCCGCAGCCTAACACTAACCTCTCCTCCCGCAGCCTAACCCTAACCTCTCCTCCCGCAGCCTAACTCAACCTCTTCTCCCACAGCCTAACCCAAACCTCTTCTCCCACAGCCTAACTCTAGCCTCCCCTCCTGCAACCTAACTCTAACCTTCCCTCCCACAGCCTAACCCTAACCTCCCCTCCCATAGCTTAACCCAAACCTCTTCTCCCGCAGCCTAACCTTAACCGGCTCTCACAGCTTAACCTGAACCTCCCCTCCTGTAGCCTAACCCTATAGCCTAACCTCTCCTCCCGCAGACTAACCCTAACCTCTCCACCCACAGCCTAACCCTAACCTCTCCTCCCGCAGCCTAACCCAAACCTCTTCTCCTGCAGCCTAACCCAAACCTCCCCTCTCACAGCTTAACCTGAACCTCCCCTCCTGTAGCCTAACCCTAACCTCTCCTCCCGCAGACTAACCCTAACCTCTCCTCCCGCAGCCTAACCCAAACCTCTTCTCCTGCAGCCTAACCCAAACCTCCCCTCTCACAGCTTAACCTGAACCTCCCCCTCCTGTAGCCTGACCCTATAGCCTAACCTCTCCTTCCGCAGACTAACCCTAACCTCTCCTCCCGCAGACTAACCCTAACCTCTCCTCCCACAGCCTATCCCTAACCTCTCCTCCCGCAGCCTAACCCTAACCTCTCCTCCCGCAGCCTAACCCTAGCCTCCCCTCCTGCAACCTTACCCTAACCTTCCCTCCCACAGCCTAACCCTAACCGCCCCTCTCACAGCTTAACCTGAACCTCCCATCCTGTAGCCTAACCCTATAGCCTAACCTCTCCATCCGCAGACTAACCCTAATCTCTCCTTCCGCAGCCTAACACTAACCTCTCCTCCCGCAGCCTAACCTTAACCTCTCCTCCCGCAGCCTAACCCTAACCTCTCCTCCTGCAGCCTAACTCAACCTCTTCTCCCGCAGCCTAACCCAAACCTCTTCTCCCACAGCCTAACCCAAACCTCCCCTCTCACAGCTTAACCTGAACCTCCCCCTCCTGTAGCCTAACCCTATAGCCTAACCTCTCCCGCAGCCTAACCCTAACCTCTCCTCCCGCAGCCTAAACCTAGCCTCCCCTCCTGCAACCTAACCCTAACCTTCCCTCCCACAGCCTAACCCTAACCTCTCCTCCCGCAGCCTAACTCAAACCTCTTCTCCCACAGCCTAACCCAAACCTCTTCTCCCACAGCCTAACCGCCCCTCTCACAGCTTAACCTGAACCTCCCCTCCTGTAAGCCTAACCCTATAGCCTAACCTCTCCATCTGCAGACTAACCCTAACCTCTCCTTCCGCAGCCTAACACTAACCTCTCCTCCCGCAGCCTAACCCTAACCTCTCCTCCCGCAGCCTAACTCAACCTCTTCTCCCGCAGCCTAACCCAAACCTCTTCTCCCACAGCCTAACCCTAGCCTCCCCTCCTGCAACCTAACCCTAACCTTCCCTCCCACAGCCTAACCCTAACCTCCCCTCCCATAGCTTAACCCAAACCTCTTCTCCTGCAGCCTAACCTTAACCGCCTCTCTCACAGCTTAACCTGAACCTCCCCTCCTGTAGCCTAACCCTATAGCCTAACCTCTCCTTCCGCAGACTAACCCTGACCTCTCCTCCCGCAGCCTAACTCAAACCTCTTCTCCCGCAGCCTAACCCAAACCTCTTCTCCCACAGCCTAACCCTAATCGCCCCTCTCACAGCTTAACCTGAACCTCCCCTCCTGTAGCCTAACCCTATAGCCTAACCTCTCCATCCGCAGACTAACCCTAACCTCTCCTCCCGCAGCCTAACACTAACCTCTCCTCCCACAGCCTAACCCTAACCTCTCCTCCCGCAGCCTAACTCAACCTCTTCTCCCGCAGCCTAACCCAAACCTCTTCTCCCACAGCCTAACCCTAGCCTCCCCTCCTGCAACCTAACTCTAACCTTCCCTCCCACAGCCTAACCCTAACCTCCCCTCCCATAGCTTAACCCAAACCTCTTCTCCCGCAGCCTAACCTTAACCGCCTCTCACAGCTTAACCTGAACCTCCCCTCCTGTAGCCTAACCCTATAGCCTCACCTCTCCTCCCGCAGACTAACCCTAACCTCTCCTCCCACAGCCTAACCCTAACCTCTCCTCCCGCAGCCTAACCCAAACCTCTTCTCCTGCAGCCTAACCCAAACCTCCTCTCACAGCTTAACCTGAACCTCCCCTCCTGTAGCCTAACCCTATAGCCTAACCTCTCCATCCGCAGCCTAACACTAACCTCTCCTCCCGCAGCCTAACCCTAACCTCTCCTCCCGCAGCCTAACTCAACCTCTTCTCCCACAGCCTAACCCAAACCTCATCTCCCACAGCCTAACTCTAGCCTCCCCTCCTGCAACCTAACTCTAACCTTCCCTCCCACAGCCTAACCCTAACCTCCCCTCCCATAGCTTAACCCAAACCTCTTCTCCCGCAGCCTAACCTTAACCGGCTCTCACAGCTTAACCTGAACCTCCCCTCCTGTAGCCTAACCCTATAGCCTAACCTCTCCTCCCGCAGACTAACCCTAACCTCTCCACCCACAGCCTAACCCTAACCTCTCCTCCCGCAGCCTAACCCAAACCTCTTCTCCTGCAGCCTAACCCAAACCTCCCCTCTCACAGCTTAACCTGAACCTCCCCTCCTGTAGCCTAACCCTAACCTCTCCTCCCGCAGACTAACCCTAACCTCTCCTCCCGCAGCCTAACCCAAACCTCTTCTCCTGCAGCCTAACCCAAACCTCCCCTCTCACAGCTTAACCTGAACCTCCCCCTCCTGTAGCCTGACCCTATAGCCTAACCTCTCCTTCCGCAGACTAACCCTAACCTCTCCTCCCGCAGACTAACCCTAACCTCTCCTCCCACAGCCTATCCCTAACCTCTCCTCCCGCAGCCTAACCCTAACCTCTCCTCCCGCAGCCTAACCCTAGCCTCCCCTCCTGCAACCTTACCCTAACCTTCCCTCCCACAGCCTAACCCTAACCGCCCCTCTCACAGCTTAACCTGAACCTCCCATCCTGTAGCCTAACCCTATAGCCTAACCTCTCCATCCGCAGACTAACCCTAATCTCTCCTTCCGCAGCCTAACACTAACCTCTCCTCCCGCAGCCTAACCTTAACCTCTCCTCCCGCAGCCTAACCCTAACCTCTCCTCCTGCAGCCTAACTCAACCTCTTCTCCCGCAGCCTAACCCAAACCTCTTCTCCCACAGCCTAACCCAAACCTCCCCTCTCACAGCTTAACCTGAACCTCCCCCTCCTGTAGCCTAACCCTATAGCCTAACCTCTCCCGCAGCCTAACCCTAACCTCTCCTCCCGCAGCCTAACCCTAGCCTCCCCTCCTGCAACCTAACCCTAACCTTCCCTCCCACAGCCTAACCCTAACCTCTCCTCCCGCAGCCTAACTCAAACCTCTTCTCCCACAGCCTAACCCAAACCTCTTCTCCCACAGCCTAACCGCCCCTCTCACAGCTTAACCTGAACCTCCCCTCCTGTAAGCCTAACCCTATAGCCTAACCTCTCCATCTGCAGACTAACCCTAACCTCTCCTTCCGCAGCCTAACACTAACCTCTCCTCCCGCAGCCTAACCCTAACCTCTCCTCCCGCAGCCTAACTCAACCTCTTCTCCCGCAGCCTAACCCAAACCTCTTCTCCCACAGCCTAACCCTAGCCTCCCCTCCTGCAACCTAACCCTAACCTTCCCTCCCACAGCCTAACCCTAACCTCCCCTCCCATAGCTTAACCCAAACCTCTTCTCCTGCAGCCTAACCTTAACCGCCTCTCTCACAGCTTAACCTGAACCTCCCCTCCTGTAGCCTAACCCTATAGCCTAACCTCTCCTTCCGCAGACTAACCCTGACCTCTCCTCCCGCAGCCTAACTCAAACCTCTTCTCCCGCAGCCTAACCCAAACCTCTTCTCCCACAGCCTAACCCTAATCGCCCCTCTCACAGCTTAACCTGAACCTCCCCTCCTGTAGCCTAACCCTATAGCCTAACCTCTCCATCCGCAGACTAACCCTAACCTCTCCTCCCGCAGCCTAACACTAACCTCTCCTCCCACAGCCTAACCCTAACCTCTCCTCCCGCAGCCTAACTCAACCTCTTCTCCCGCAGCCTAACCCAAACCTCTTCTCCCACAGCCTAACCCTAGCCTCCCCTCCTGCAACCTAACTCTAACCTTCCCTCCCACAGCCTAACCCTAACCTCCCCTCCCATAGCTTAACCCAAACCTCTTCTCCCGCAGCCTAACCTTAACCGCCTCTCACAGCTTAACCTGAACCTCCCCTCCTGTAGCCTAACCCTATAGCCTCACCTCTCCTCCCGCAGACTAACCCTAACCTCTCCTCCCACAGCCTAACCCTAACCTCTCCTCCCGCAGCCTAACCCAAACCTCTTCTCCTGCAGCCTAACCCAAACCTCCTCTCACAGCTTAACCTGAACCTCCCCTCCTGTAGCCTAACCCTAACCTCTCCTCCCGCAGACTAACCCTAACCTCTCCTCCCGCAGCCTAACCCAAACCTCTTCTCCTGCAGCCTAACCCAAACCTCCCCTCTCACAGCTTAACATGAACCTCCCCCTCCTGTAGCCTAAACCTATAGCCTAACCTCTCCTCCCGCAGCCTAACCCTAGCCTCCCCTCCTGCAACCTAACCCTAACCTTCCCTCCCACAGCCTAACCCTAACCTCTCCTCCCGCAGCCTAACTCAAACCTCTTCTCCCGCAGCCTAACCCAAACCTCTTCTCCCACAGCCTAACCCTAACCGCCCCTCACAGCTTAACCTGAACCTCCCCTCCTGTAGCCTAACTCTATAGCCTAACCTCTCCTTCCGCAGACTAACCCTAACCTCTCCTCCCGCAGCCTAACCCTAACCTCTCCTTCCGCAGACTAACCCTAACCTCCCCTCCCGCAGCCTAACCCTAACCTCTCCTCCCGCAGCCTAACCCTAACCTCTCCTCCCGCAGCCTAACCCAAACCTCCCCTCTCACAGCTTAACCTGAATCTCCCCCTCCTGTAGCCTAACCTCTCCTTCCGCAGACTAACCCTAACCTCTCCTTCCGCAGACTAACCCTAACCTCTCCTCCCGCAGCCTAACCCTAACCTCTCCTCCCGCAGCCTAACCCTAACCTCTCCTTCCGCAGCCTAACCCTAACCTCTCCTCCCGCAGCCTAACCCTAGCCTCCCCTCCTGCAACCTAACCCTAACCTTCCCTCCCACAGCCTAACCCTAACTGCCCCTCTCACAGCTTAACCTGAACCTCCCATCCTGTAGCCTAACCCTATAGCCTAACCTCTCCATCCGCAGACTAACCCTAACCTCTCCTTCCGCAACCTAACCCTAACCTGTCCTCCCGCAGCCTAACCCTAACCTCTCCTCCCGCAGACTAACCCTAACCTCTCCTCCCGCAGCCTAACTCAAACCTCTTCTCCCGCAGCCTAACCCAAACCTCTTCTCCCACAGCCTAACCCTAGCCTCCCCTCCTGCAACCTAACCCTAACATTCCCTCCCACAGCCTAACCCTAACCTTCCCTCCCATAGCTTAACCCAAACCTCTTCTCTCACCGCTTAACCTGAACCTCCCCTCCTGTAGCCTAACCCTATAGCCTAACCTCTCCTTCCGCAGACTAACCCTAACCTCTCCTCCCGCAGCCTAACCCTAACCTCTCCTCCAGCAGCCAAACCCAAACCTCTTCTCCTGCAGCCTAACCCAAACCTCCCCTCTCACAGCTTAACCTGAACCTCCCCTCCTGCAGCCTAACCCTAACCTCTCCTCCCGCAGACTAACCCTAACCTCTCCTCCCGCAGCCTAACCCAAACCTCTTCTCCCACAGCCTAACCCTAACCGCCCCTCTCACAGCTTAACCTGAACCTCCCCCTCCTGTAGCCTAACCCTAACCTCCCCTCCCGCAGCCTAACCCTAACCTCTCCTCCCGCAGACTAACCCTAACCTCTCCTCCCACAGACTAACCCAAACCTCTTCTCCCACAGCTTAACCCTAACCTCCCCTCTCACAGCTTAACCTGAACCTCCCCTCTCACAGCTTAACCTGAACCTCCCCTCCTGTAGACTAAACCTAACTTTCCCTCCCGCAGCCTAACCATAACCTCCCCTCCCACAGCTTAACCCTAACCTCCCCTCTCACAGCTTAACCTGAACCTCCCCTCCTGTAGCCTAGCCCTAACTTTCTCTCCCAAAGCCTAACCCTAACCTTCCCTCTCATAGTCTAACCCTCCGTTGAGGGTCCATGCAGTGTCAGCATTTCACATGTTGACATTGTGAAGATGTCGACATTCTGCACAGGCCAAGATGCTCAATGTCGACATCATAGCTGTCGACATTTTGACTACATCCCATGCAAAGAACCCTGACAAATTTTAGAGTGGAGCTGGTAGAACCGGAATGTGGAAGCACTGTCTTTTGCTGATCCCTGATAGCAAATGTCACACTGAGCAGACCAGTCTGGGGGGGGGGTAAACTCACTATGCAGAGCTTTTTAGCTACCACACGTTTGGCCGTTATGGTTAATAAATATATAACCCTTTATCTCACTACAATAATATCACCAAATCTCCTGATCTATGAACGCTACATTCAGACCGCGTAACTCCTCCCCCCTGCTTATTGTGGCACCACCCAATACAGCCATATTGCTCTGTAAACCCACATGCCAGAGGTCCCCAAAGTCTGCCATTTATAGTGCAGGTTTTAAGGCTATCCATGATTGAATCCAGGTGGCTAAATCAAATTGACTGAGGTACTAATCAAGTCTTCTGTGCTCAAGCATGGCTATCCTTAAAATGTGGACTGTAATGGCAGTTTGGGAACCTCTGCCATACGCCCTGCTGCAATTATTTGTTTTTTTTGTGAATGTCCTCCACTCCACTTATTTAATACCCTAATTTAGACACATACAGTATTGAAGGTCGTTCCTTGATGCTGTTGTGACTAGTTGTCTACTGTAACCTAGAAACCTCCCTCATGTTATCCCTGTGCGTCATAGCTCTGACCCCACTGTGCACTATATTCAAACTTTATATGTCCAATGTCATTAAATAATATACCCCTGAGGGCAATAAATGTACTAAATATGTTTATTTTTTTTTATTTCAAATTACTTCCTCCATAACATATGAAAAATGTGTGTGACAGAATGGAAGATTTTAAGTCTGTGCGCAGTAATATCCTCCTTGAATAGTGCTTAGTACAATCATCAGGGATGTCATCATTCAATGGGATGGTTTAATAAGGGCATAAAGCTGGCCATACGCTAAACCATCATCATTCCAACAGGCCAACCAGTAGGTTGGTTGGTAACAAATCAGCGAGCGGATGGGAACCATCGATAATTGCTAATTGCTTGTTTACTCTCACACGGTGGAAAAACGGTTGTTTCAATTAGGGGGTGAACCCAAAATATATTTGATTTCTCCCAACCAGTTGGGGCGACAATTGTTCAGTATAGGCGGGAACTTTCCCCCACCTGAATGATTTAAACAGTAGATGGACCCTCTGTCACAATAAATCTGGATGTGTGCATTTATGTCCACCAAAGATCTGGAGGTCTGCACTGCATGTGCATTAGAGGTTTTCCATCTGCATTGCATAACCAGTGGGGTTTATTTTCTATAGCGGTCACTAAAATACTCTTTATTATTTAACAGTCATTAGGAAGATCGATGAATTGTATATGAGTCACTAGGTCAGGGGTGGGCAATTATTTCAGTTGGGGGTCCAACTAGCAAGTTTTATTATGTTGTTGAGGGCTGCACACAAAATATTTTGTATTTTCAATACCGATCAATAAAATTGTAACAGCATTCATTGTAAGACTGGTCTATGAATTATCCATACGTATTTACAATACTACAGTAAATACTTATGGGTCAATCCAATTACTTACGAAGAGAGCGAGTTGCTGTTGCCACAGCATCTCGCACCCCTCGCGGCTCTCTCCGAGCACTTTTATGCGAATTCAGGCTGCCGTCAAGTGCGCCCATTGTCGCGATAGCTCGCACCCACGAGTACATCACGTGGAATTGGATTGACCCCTTAAGCTGGGTATCACCAGGTCATACACTAGTCTCTCGAAGTGCACCCTCTGCACATGGCAATGTGCAAGCCGAATATGTCCTAGGCATCAGGTGGTTTTTGGAGGACTTGCTGTGCAGTTGCCAGCACGTCTTGTTACATTTGGTAAGTGTCACCTCTCTGTGACACATTTTTTATTGGGGGGCTTTTTCTTGGACGGCAGGGGTTGTGCAGAAGTGGCCCCTTCACAATCCGACAGAATGCAGCTCAGGCTTGTATCAGATAAATTGTCTAACTGGGAGGTAAGGTGTTGCAGCTTATAAAATATTAAAGATATGGCAAGTTGATGTATTTACAATTTTTATTATTTCTTTTCTAGTTCCCTACAACCTGTGGAGGAATGGAAAGTATTGCTGAAGAATTTGAGACCCGGTGGAACTTCCCTGACTGCAGTGGAGCCATAGATGGCAAACATGTGTGGATAACCCCACCTGCCAACAGCAGTTCCTATTACTATAACTACAAGAGATTCTTTAGCATTGTACTGATGGCCGTGGTCAATGCCAACTACGAATTCATATTTGTGGACGTTGGCGAGATAGGTCAAGTTTCTGATGGCTCCTTTAAGCAGACAACTTGCTATGAGAAGCTGATGTCCCACATCCTCAATACACTGTCTGCTGAGGAAACCAAGCACAGCCTCAATTTTGTCTTTGTAGCTGACGTGCCCTTTGCACTACATGAGCACATTATGAAGCCGTCAGAGCAAAGGGGACTCACCAAGGAGAAGGGCATCTATCACTACAGGCTTTTAAGAGCACAGTGTATTGTTGATGATGCCTTTGGAATCCTAAGCGATCGCTTCAGGATCTTCCAAATATCCATTCAACTATGTGTAGAAAATATTGACTGGGTTGCTATGGCATGCTGTGAACTGCATAGTTTTCTATGCCGGAAAACCCACCTGCAAAGGACAACATACACAACTATGCCAGATGACCCAGAGCACACCAACTAAATGGATTTGTCTTCTGTGGCAGCAGGGATTGCACCAACAGGGATTGCCTCTGCACGTGCCAAAGAAGTCCAGTAGAAATACAGACCATATTTTAATGGTGTGGGGTCAGTGCCATGGTAGGATGACTGCATTAATTACATTTACTGACAAAATTTGAACTTATGTACTGTTTCCAACAGTGGACCAAATCAATGCTTGAACTTTCTCCCACAACTTCTTCAACCTCTTCTCCCAGCCTTGGGTCGAGCGAGCTGAGGGAAGGCCGCTATGGGTCTTGAGCTAAGGTAAAAGCCTTCAGGTTGTAGTACCAGAGTGTTGAGATATGTTGGTCATCTGCCCCCACTCCAGCCATTGTGGACTTCACTTTTTTCTGCTCCTTCTAGACTGTTCTAAAGTTCTGTATCTTCTTGCACACCCAGTCTGCATCCACACAACTGTAGTGCGGTTTGCTTAAATCCACCAATTGTTGGATGGCGGCATTCCTTAAAACTATTAGAGTACTCCTTGGACTTAACCTACCAAAAGCATTTTTTTTCCTTGTATAGCTGAAGGAAGGAGGTCCAAAAATATGAGATATGGTAAGAACTTACCCTTGTTATCTCTATTTCTACGAAGTCCATAGGGTTCCACAGGATACCTTGGGGTATAGGTGTGACGTCAGTCGCAGGGCACCAAAGAGTTAAGCTTTCAGCCTCCCAGGATGCACTAGGTCCCCCTCCTATACCCCGCCCCCGGGCCAAGGCACCTCAGTTAGTTACCAAGCCATAGGCCGGAGGAGGAGAAGGAAGAGAGAGAACAAAGATCTGGACACATACAAGAATCACATTCTCACCAGAGGGAGACGGAAAACCGGTGACCAGAGCAAAGCCCATCTGCAGCACAGGTGCGACAGCGCGGGAGTCCTGTGGAACCCTATGGACTTCGTAGAAATAGAGATAACAAGGGTAAGTTCTTACCATATCTCATATTTTCTACTTCAGGGTCCATAGGGTATCCACAGGATACCTTGGGGATGTCCCAAAGCAGTATCCTTTAAGGGTGGGGACGCTCCTGTGCAGAAAGGAGAATCCGCCGCCCGAAGGAAGCATCCTGAGAGGCGAAGGTGTCAAACCTGTAATACCTCACGAAGGTATGGACAGAAGACCACGTAGCAGCCTTGCAGATCTGAACTGCCGAGGCACCACGTCGAGCTGCCCACGAAGGACCCACAGACCTAGTGGAATGAGCCTTCAGAGAAGGAGGGACCGGTAGGCCTTCATGAAGATAAGCTTCAGAAATAGCCATACGGATCCAGGCTGCCAAAGTTTGCTTTGAAGCAGGCCAACCCTTTTTACAGAAGCCATAGAGGACAAACAAAGCGTCCGACTTCCTAAACGAAGAAATGCGGTCAACATAAGTCCTTAAGGCCCGCACAACATCCAAAGAGGCCTCACCCACGGAAAGACCCGGTGAGTTAAAGGCCGGAACAACTATTTCCTCGTTAACATGAAACTGGGAAACAACTTTGGGAAGAAACTCGGGCCGAGTGCGGAGCACTGCCCTGTTCCCATGAAAAACCAAGAAACACGTCTGGCCGAAGCAATGACCAGAAGGAAAACAGTCTTAGCTGTTAGCCATTTAATATCCACTGAGCCCAGTGGTTCAAACGGCGGTCCTTGGAGAGCCCTCAGGACCACAGCCAAATCCCAAGGCGCCACAGGTGGAACAAAGGGCGGCTGAATACGGAGAACACCTTGCATAAAGGTGCGCACATCCGGGATTGTAGCAATCCTACGGTGAAACCAGACAGATAGGGCCGAAACCTGTACCTTCAAAGAAGCAAGGCGAAGCCCATGATCTAGCCCCGCTTGCAGGAAGGCGAGAATCCGAGACAGACGAAACTCCCGCGGTGCATAACCTCTCGGTCGACACCACTGGAAGAACGTATGCCACACGCGATGGTATATCCTCGCGGAAGACGGTTTCCGAGCTCGAAACATGGTACGCACCACAGAGCTGGAAAACCCCCGGGACCTCAGCATGGCCGTCTCAACAGCCACGCCGTCAAAGACAGCCGAGTCAGGTCCGGGTGAAGACAAGGACCCTGAGACAGAAGGTCCGGTCGTAGCGGCAACCGCAGAGGACTGTCCACGTACAGACCCTGAAGGTCTGAGAACCAGTGCCGTCTGGGCCACGCGGGAGCTATCAACAGGAGCGTCCCTCCTTCCTGTTTGAATTTCCGGATTACCCGTGGAAGGGAGACCGGAGGGAACAGGTATGCGAACCTGAACGTCCACCGGACGGACAGAGCATCCACCAGAGACGCCCCTTCGTATCTTGTGCGAGACCCGTACACCGGCAACTTGTTGTTGTGCCGGGACGCCATGAGGTCGATTTCTGGAAGACCCCACCTGTCCACCAGTAGTTGAAAAACGTCCGGGTGCAGGGACCATTCCCCTGGATGAATGTCCTGGCGACTTAGAAAGTCCGCCTCCCAATTTAGCACTCCCGGGATGAAGACCGCTGATATGGCCGGAAGATTGCGCTCCGCCCAAACCAGGATCCGAGAGACCTCTACGAGAGCCGCCCGACTGCGAGTTCCTCCTTGCCTGTTTATGTAGGCCACGGTGGTAGCATTGTCCGACTGGACCTGCACCGGGTGACCCTGGAGAAACCGCTGTGCCTGCAGGAGAGCATTGAAGACCGCACGGAGTTCCAAGATATTTATTGGAGTCTCCGCTTCTGTCGGCGTCCACCTGCCCTGGAACAAGTGTGGACCCGAAACTGCTCCCCAGCCCCGAAGACTGGCGTCCGTTGTCAACAGGACCCAATTTGGAACCCAGAACGGACGTCCCTTGTTGAGGTGGGTCGTCTTTAACCACCACGCAAGGGACAGGCGAACCTCCGGGGTGAGCACAATCGTCTGGAACTTCAGAGACTGAGGCAGCCCGTTCCACTTGGACAGGATCAGGTGCTGCAGAGGTCTGGAGTGAAACTGGGCGTATTCCACCATGTCGAACACCGACACCATGGAGCCCAGTAACCTCATCGCCGAGTGTAAGGACACCCGGCGGCTGTGCAGACAACTGCGCACCCTTGACTGTAAAGCAGAGATCGTGTCCTCCGTCACGAAGATCCTTTGCTGTCCCAAGTCCAATAAGGCTCCAAGATGCAGAATCCTCCGAGACGGGATTAGAATGGACTTCTGCCAGTTGATTAGCCAGCCGTGCCGTTGCAGCAGTGCAATGGTCAGGTCCAAGTGGTGTAACAGGAGCTCTGGAGATCCTGTTAACCAATAACAGGTCGTCCAAGTACGGCAACATGCGGACTCCTTGCAGCCGCAGAGAAGCCGCC
The DNA here is from genome assembly GCA_031769625.1 of Taudactylus pleione. Taxonomy (NCBI): domain Eukaryota; kingdom Metazoa; phylum Chordata; class Amphibia; order Anura; family Myobatrachidae; genus Taudactylus; species Taudactylus pleione. Next base: position 771,568 of record JAUIMM010000836.1, read on the forward strand.
ATGACCGCCATCACCTTGGTGAAAACACGTGGTGCTGTCGCCAGGCCAAAAGGTAACGCCCGAAACTGGAAGTGGTCGCTGCGGATTGCAAACCGAAGGAACTCTTGATGGCGCAAAAGAATAGGGACATGCAGGTAAGCGTCCTGTATGTCCAATGACACCATGTAGTCCCCAGGTTCCAGCGCCAGAATAATGGACCGTAGGGTCTCCATCCGAAACTTCGGGACCCGCAAAGACTTGTTGAGTGCTTTGAGGTTGAGAATCGGACGATATGACCCATTGGGTTTCTGTACCAAAAATAGATTTGAATAGAAACCCTGGCCCCTCTGGGAGAATGGAACAGGCACTATAACTCCAGCCTGGAGCATAGTGTGCAATACCTTCCGCAGCTCCGTAGCCTTGTTCCGGTCTGATGGTAGACCCGTGGTGAAGAATCGAGCCGGGGGTCTGTGCCGGAAGGAGAGGGCGTACCCGTGGGAGACCACCTCCAGAACCCAAGTGTCTGTCGTAGTGAACGACCAACACCGGGAAAACTGCAGCAGGCGGCCTCCCACCCTGGGATCCCCCAAGGGGAGACCCGGACCATCAGGCCGCAGGCTTGTCATCTGGCTTGGGGGCCGGACGTCTGGTACTCCATGCCTGTTTCCGGGGCTTGACCGATTTCTTAGGGCCAGCCTGTCGAGGAAACGACTGTGGTTTGGGCCTGCCCTGGGCCCTAGATGACCTAAAGGACGATGGTCCAGAACCAGAAGGAGCAGCGGCCGACGGGAGACAAGCAGATTTGGCTGCCGCCAGCGTGGCCACAATCTTATCCAGATCCGGACCGAAGAGAACTTCTCCGGTAAACGGCAACGCTTCCAGACCTTTCTTGGAATCTGCGTCCGCCTTCCAGGATCGCAGCCACAAGGTGCGACGAGCAGCTACCGCTGCTGAAGAAATTCTAGACACCAGAGTACTAATGTCTAAAGCCGCCTCGTTGATGTAGGTGGCCGAATCACGGAGATTGCCAATCAACTCCGCCTGTTCGGCCGGACAGTCGGATTCAAAAGAAGCCTCTAATGAATCCGCCCAGCGCTCCATCGCTCTGGCAACCCAGCAAATGGCCATAGCCGGCCGTGCTGCCCCCCCTGCAAGGGAATAAGCGGACTTCAGGCAGATTTCTACCTTGCGGTCCGTAGCATCCTTAAGGGAGGACATGGATGGCATCGGCAATGTGGCACTACGGACAAGACGGGTCACGTGAGAATCCACCTGTGAAGGGGATTCCCACTTAGCAAAATAATTATCCGCGAACGGATAAGCCACCGCCAGGCGTCTCTGCGGCTGGTATCTTTTGCCAGGTTGTTTCCACGCCTCCTCTAAATGGTCCACCAACTGACCCGAAAGAGGAAAGACTGTGGCATCGCCCTTCACATCTTTGAAAAAGGCATACTTAGATTTAGCCGCAGGGGGAACTTCGTCCTCAATCACCAAGGCTGTGCGGACCACCCGAATAAGTCCAGGAATATATACTTTGGACTTAGCATCAGCGTCCTTAGTATGGAGAGGTTCCTGATCGTAAGGATCCAGAATCTCCCCATCATCAGACGCCCCTTCGTCATCCTCATAAGGAGTGGACAGAGACGCCACCGGCCTTTTATGAGGCCGCATCACAGACTCCCCTTGCAACACATCCGACAAGTGCAGTACAGAACTCGTCAGGGAGTTAACCCACGCTGGCTCCTGAGAACCCGGGAGCGGGGAAATAGGGAGACTGTGGGGTACCACCAATTGTCGTGGGAACCCCTGCATGGGTGACGACACCACAGACTGCTGGGACAAACCCATCGGAGTAAACGCGGGCTGCGGAGCTAACTGGCCCACTAAAGCTGTTAACGCCTGAGCGAAACAAGCCCAGGGCGGCTCCTGTACCGGTGCTGTAACCGTAATAGGCCGCACCATGGACAAACACTGCCGGCAAAGGCCCTCCGCGCTACCCTCCCCCTCCGCTAATGGTACTTTGCACGTGGTACACTGTAGCCGGAGGGGAAAATCACTTTCAGACATGATGGCACCACGTATGTGACCTCTCTCACCAATTAAGTATTAAATAGGCGAGAGACCACCCTACAGCACCGCACCGCAAGGGCTTTAGCAGAAAAAACAGGGACAGTAATAAAGCTGACAGTTTAGAGAAGAAAAGTTACAGGCAGCGCTAGCACAGTCACATACAATGCAGAGAAATAACAATTCCTGCACTAACAGCGCTGATCACTCAACTACACAGACACAGGGCCTGGTAGGACACAGCGCTGCATACACAGACCTGAGCCACAGCGGAGGAGAGGTATGCGGGGGGACCCAGACCACGATGCTTCCTTCCAGACTTCCAGCAGCGTTCACCATGCGTTGCAGAGAAGATGGCCGCCGAGGAGCAGAGAGAAGCTGGCCTGGGGGAGGAGCGCTGACACAGGACCAGTCAGCACAGTGCAGAGAGGGCTGTGTGCAGCGGGGGAGGTGCCGGCTGTGATACAGGGAAGGCGCGCTCCCCTGGCATGCATTTAACCCCTGGGACGCCGCAGCGCTACCGCTCTGCTGCGGTCCGCTGTCCCAGGGGGTAGTGGAAAGCGCAGGTTCAGTACCTGGCTCCACGCTGCAGCCAGTCCCCAGGGAGCCCCCTGCCTGGGGACTTAGGACCATGTGACCAGCGGGGACCCACCGCGGGACCCCGCTGCTTACCTTTGTCCCCCTTGGATCCGGCCATGGTCCGGAACATCTGGGGTCACCGCTAGCTGTGACCCCAGATGCTCACCAGCATCCCCGGATCGGTACCGGCGTTCTGGTACCGGCGGGGGTGTAGGGAAGACAGCATGGACGTCAGGACTGACTGTCCATGCTGTACATCCAGATGTGCAGCCACAGCTGCACTGAAGAAAGCTTCTAGCCCCCACTCCGACAGGTGCACCCGACGCCGGCCGGGCACCAAACTAAACTGAGGTGCCTTGGCCCGGGGGCGGGGTATAGGAGGGGGACCTAGTGCATCCTGGGAGGCTGAAAGCTTAACTCTTTGGTGCCCTGCGACTGACGTCACACCTATACCCCAAGGTATCCTGTGGATACCCTATGGACCCTGAAGTAGAAAAGGGCTGTTCTTCTCTATGGATAATATATACATTTTATGAAAAGAGAATAATTATAAACTGTTAAATTGTGCCTCAACATCTAATGGTGTTTATGTTGGGTAGTGCATTATTGCTGAATTTGCCACTAGAAATGGCTGACTGAGAAGTAGGTGAGGGTATTTACATTGATGGGGATTAATAAGATCTTATGGGACTAATGCACACTAGCTGGTGAAACTGCACACAGTGGCCCTGATTCAGAGCCGGACGCTCTGACAGAGCGCTCGCTCTGAATCAGGGCGTCTTTTTTTTTTGTTTATGGAGCGGCCTCCTGGCCGCTCGCAGTGCTGTGGGTTGCCACCCACAGCTAATGCGAGCGGCCAGGATGATGGTCGCGATGGTCAAGACCATCGCGACCATTGGGCTTGCGATGAGACCCTTGCGGTAGGGTATCGTGGCCACAAGCCCCAGAGAGCTTTCGGCTCAAACAGAGCCGAAAGCTCTCCCACTGACATCACTTGTTCCCATCTCATGGGAACGCCTCCGTCTGGGCAGCCACCCCCCCAGGCCCGCTCACCAAAGGGGGCGTGCTGTCACTCAACATCAACAGCACGTCCCCTTTGGTGCGAGACCCGGAAGCAACGGATTGCCCGTCGCAACCCGGGTCTCGCGCATGCGCACGACGGAGCCGGCTCCGTCGTGCGCATGCACACTGGCCCACCAACGACCCGGTTGCGAGCGCACAGCGCTTGCGACCCTGTCTGAATCAGGCCCAGTGTCCAAATTGGACATAACGCAGCCCCCAATCATCTGGGGCCTTTTTAAATTAATTATTTTTTATATTTTTCGGAATAAAGGAAACAAGTGACTTTTTTTAAATAAGTGATTTTTTTTTTACATTAATTTTTAATGATTTGTAATTAAATAGGTTTTAAAATAGTTTGTTTAATGTTTGTTATTAATATTAGTTTTTATTGTTAAATGTCTAGTTTTTAATATTTTTTGTTAAGTGGTTGTTATTAATATATGTTAAATGTTCAATTGTGTGTTTAATTTTAATGTATGCATTAATAATTTTTTAGCACCACATAAATTGTACAGTTTAATTTTTTTTTAAACAAAACGTGTAGGTAACTAGGTAAGCAATCATTGGTTCTCTCCACTTTTTAATTTCTGAAAAAAGTATTTAGTTTTTAATGCCAATTGCGTTATTTCATTGTAATAATTGTTTTCAATGTCTACTTACAATGAAAATAATTTTTATTATCGTCTGGAGTAGTTAGATAACACCATTATAGACTACAAAGGTCGTGGCCACATTATAATACCCCCAACTCACATTAAGAGACACAGTAGTGCCTCTTATTCACATTACGCTACACGGCAACAATAGTAATGCCCCTTACACATTGTGCCACACAGTAGTAGTGCCCCTTACACAGTACGTAAAACACAGTAGTAATGCCCCTTACACATTATGACCACGCAGTAGTAATGCCCCTTACACATTATGCCACAGTAATAGTGCCCCTTACACATTACGTCCCGCAGTAGTAATGCCCCTAACAGATTAAGCCCAAAGTAGTAATGCCCCTTACACATTATGCCCATAGTAGTAATTCCCCTTACACATTATTCCCATAGTAGTAATGCCCCTTACACATTGGTGCTGGCGATAGTATAAACTTGTCACGTGACTTCAGCTTGCTGGGTTTGGTGTATATATATTAGGGATGTGCAGGCTCGGTTCTACTCGGTTCCGTTCGTTTTTTTTTCCCGAATCTTATTGGGTTTCAGCTGTCACGAGTTTTGGATAGCCAATAAGATTCGGGAAAAAAAAACGAACGGAACCGAGTAGAACCGAGCATGCACATCCCTAATATATATATATATATATAAATTAGGATTGAGAGGGTTCGGATTTCTGAAATCCGAACCCCCCCCCGATCCGAGTCGGGCTCGACTTTTCCCGCCTGACTCGGATCTGCAATCGAGGCAAAACGTCATCATCCCGCCTTCCGGGTCTCGCGGGTTTTGGATTCTATATAAGGTACCTGCGTCGGCGCCATTTTCTCACTCGGCTGTGGACAGTGAAGAGGGAGGGTGGGAGTTAGGGCTGGCTGGGCTGTGTAGTGTTGTGCTGCTGTTGTCTATAGGGGCTGTGTCCACTCCTCCAAAGTTCATAGGGGCTGGTTGTGTTGTGCTGCTGTTGTCCATAGGGGCTGTGTCCACTCCTCCAAAGTCCATAGGGGCTGGCTGTGTTGTGCTGTGCTGCTGTTGTCCATAGGGGCTGTGTCCACTCCTCCAAAGTCCATAGGGGCTGGCTGGACTGTTGTGCAGTCAGTTTTCCATAGGGGCTGTGTCCACTAAAAGTCCTGTGCAGTGTCCCAGTCCTAAAGGGGTGCTGTAGTCCAGGGGGTGCTCTGTCCATCAGGGGTGCTCCCCCCAAGTGCAAAAAAATAAATATATTTTCTGTGTTTGTGAAGTGTGTGCGCAGTAGCCGCACGTGCATCAACAAAGTAGTGCCAAGCGTGCGCCTGTGTCATAAGTAAAGGGCCGGCTGGCTTGACCATTAATGGGTGCTGTAACCCCCAAAGTGCACTCCAAACAAAATAAAAAAATATTTTCTGTGTTTGTGAATTGTGTGCACTGTGGCTGCACGTGCATCAACAAAGGAGCAGCACCAAGCGTGCACCTGTGTCCCATAAGTAAAGGGCCAGCTGGCTTGTCCGTTAAAGGGTGCTGTAACCACCAAAGGGCACTCCAAACAAAATAAAAAATATATATTTTTTTGTATTTGTGAATTGTGTGCGCAGTAGCTGCACGTGCATCAACAAAGTAGCGCCAAGCGTGCACCTGTGTCATAAGGGCCGGCTGGCTTGACCGTTAAAGGGTGTTGTTTGGCTGCACGTGCATCAACAAAGGAGCAGCGCCAAGCGTGTGTCTGTCTGTTAAAGGGTGGTGTAACCCCAAAGTGCACTCCAACAAAAATAAAACATTTTCTTCTGTGTTTGTGAATTGTCTGCACTGTACGTGCATCCTCAAAGCAGCAGCGCCAAGCGTGCGTCTGTCTGTTAAAGGGTGGTGTAACCCCCAAAGTGCGCTCCACAAAGAATAAAAAATTCTTCCTTTTTTTTCTGTCTTTGTGAATTGTGTGGGCTTTAGCTGCACTTGCATCAACAAAGGAGCAGCGCCAAGCGTGCGCCTGTGTCCCATAAGTAAAGGGCCGGCTGGCTCATTTCTTAAAGGGTGGTGTAACCCACAAAGTGCACTAGTCTCCAACAAAAATAAAAAATTATTTTCTGTGTTTGTGTGCGCCTAGGAACATCCTCCCTTATACGGCACCTGCAGCATGTTCATAAGATGTTATTGTCAAGTTCAGAAACTTTGGCTAAGACCGTAAGCAGTCCAGGGACACCTAAATCCCGTTGTATCCAAGCGCCTGCAAACCACACAGTCAACTCCCTCCTCGTCAATTTCCTCCTTAGTCAGGATCGGAAGTTGTCCTGCAGGCCATGTCACTGGCATGACTGACTCTCCTATCCGGGATTCTTCCGGAGGATCCTGCATTGCTACGCCTCCTGCTGCCACTGCTGCTGTTGCGAGTCAATCATCATCCCAGAGAGGAAGTAGGAACACCACTACTTTTACTAAACGATTGACTCACCAACAGTCCTTAGCGAGGAGGATGAAGTACGACAGCAGTCATCCTGAAGCAAAACGTATAACTAAGGCCTTGACTGCTATGTTGGTGTTAGACGTGCGTCCGGTATCCGCCATTGGTGCAGTGGAATTTAGACAATTGATGGAGGTAGTGTGTCCCCGGTTCCAAATCCCCTCTAGATTCCACTTCACTAGGCAGGCAATACCGAGACTGTACAGAAATGTCAGAAAAAGTGTCCTCAGTGTGCTGAAAAATGCGGTTTTACCCAATGTCCACTTAACCACGGACATGTGGACAAGTGGAACAGTGACAGCCCACTGGGTAGATGTATCACCTTACGCAGCAACAACAGCAGCGTCACCAGTAGCAGCATCTCAGAAATGCCAGCTCATTCCAAGGCAGGCTACGCTGTGTATCACCGGTTTCAGTAAGAGGCACACCGCCGACAACCTCTTAGAGAAACTGAGGGAAATCATCGCCCAGTGGCTTATCCCACTTAGACTCTCCTGGGGATTTGTGATATCTGACAACGCCACCAATATTGTGCGGGCATTACATCTGGGCAAATTCCAGTACGTCCCATGTTTTGCTCACACAATAAACTTGGTGGTGCAGAATTTTCTGAAAAGCGACAGGGGCATGCAGGAGACGCTTTGGGTGGCCCGAAAAATTTCTGGCCACTTTCGCCATTCAGCGACTGCGTGCCGAAGACTGGAGCGCCAGCAAACACTCTTGTACCTGCCCCGCCATCACCTGAAGCAAGAGGTTGTGACGCGGTGGAACTCAACCCTCTATATGCTTCAAAGGATGGAGGAGCAGCAAAAGGCCATTCAAGCCTATACATCCACCTATGACATAGGCAAAGGAGGGGGTATGCACCTGACTCAAGTGCAGTGCAGAATGATTTCCGTGTTGAGCAAGGTTCTCCAGCCCTTCGAACTTGCCACACGTGAAGTCAGTTCAGACACTGCCAGCTTGAGTCAGGTCATTCCCCTCATCAGGCTTTTGCAGAAGCAGCTGGAGAAAGTGAAGGAGGAGCTAAGACGGAGCGATTCCGCTCAGCATGTGGGACTTGTGGATGAAGCCCTTCATTCGCTTTGCCAGGATTCCAGGGTGGTCAATCTGTTGAAATCAGACCACTACATTTTGGCCACCGTGCTCGATCCAAGGTTTAAAGCCTATGTGGTGTCTCTCTTTCCGGCCGACACAAGCCTGCAGAGGTGCAAAGACCTGCTGGTGAAAACACTGTCAGCTGAAGTGGAACGTGAAATGTCAACAGCTCCTTCTTCATTTTCCCATGCAACTGGGGCTGCCAGGAAAAAACTTAGGTATCCTAAGCAACCCGTTGGCGGTGATGCAGGGCAGGCAGGACCAAGTTTGGACATCTGGTCCGGACTGAAGGACCTGGCAACAACTTCTGACATGTCTACTGTCACTGCATATGATACTGTCACCATTGACAGAATGGTGGAGGATTACATCGGTGACAGCATCCAAGTAGGCATGTCAGACAGTCCGTACCTGTACTGGCAGGAAAAATAGGCAATTTGGAGGCCCCTGTACAAACTGGCTCTATTTTACCTGAGTTGCCCCCCCTCCAGTGTGTACTCTGAAAGAGTGTTTAGTGCAGCCGGGAACCTTGTCAGCGTAAGGCGTAGGAGGTTGCTTCCACAAAATGTGGAGATGATGTTCATAAAAATTAATTATCAACTCTTCCAGGGAGACCAGCCTCCAGAACGTACAGAGGGACCGGTGGTGGTGGATTCCAGCGGGGACGAGTTAATAGTCTGTGAGGATGAGGATGTACACAACACTGAAGAGGGTGAGGAATCGGTGGATGAGGAGGATAAGGACGACATCTTGCCTCCGTAGAGCCAGTTTGTGCAGGGACAGATTAATTGCCAGCTTGTTTTGCGGGGGCCCAAACGAACCAATCATTTCAGCCACAGTCGTGTGGCAGACCCTGGCGTTGAAATGATTGGTTTGTTAAAGTGTGCATGTCCTGTTTATACAACATAATGGTGGGTGGGAGGGCCCAAGGACAATTCCATCTTGCACCTCTTTTTTTTCTTTGCATTATGTACTGTTTGGGGACTAATTTTTCAAACTGCCATCCTGTCTGCCACTGCAGTGTCACTCCTAGATGGGCCACGCGTTTGTGCCGCCCACTCGTATCTCTTAGCATAGTCATCCAGCTATCTCGGTGCAACCTTTTGGACATAAAAACACTATTGTGAGGTGTTCAGAATAGACTAGAAATTAGTGGAAATTAAGGTAATTGAGGTTAATAATAGCATAGGAGCAGAAAACCCCACAAATTCTGTGATTTTAGCTGTTTTTATGCTTTTTTTCAAAAAAATACAGATCCAAAACACAAAACCCAGAACCCAAAACACGGAAGGGTGGTTTTGGCAAAACCAATCCAGATCCAAAACACGAAGAAAGATCCAGATCCAAAACACGAAAAGTGGCCGGTACACACCCCTAATATATATATATATATATATATATATATGAATAATATAGCATTCCAGCTTGGCTCTTTTAGCGGGGTTCCGCGCCCTGCCTGATGAATTCAAAAGGGCAGAATGCGCCCCGCTAAAACAGTTTATGGGTAGCGTCCTCACCTGCGGGCCGCAGTGTTCCATGAGTGGGGAAAACTGTAGTGTAGCGATCTACGCTGGTGAATACATGCCAAGCGCATGTGCTCAGCATCTATTCACACACAAAGGGAGAGCTTGGGGGTAGCCCGGCATGCCCCCAAGAGCGATGACAAGGGGGCATGTCTTTAAGAATGTCTTTTCTCATGGAACACAATATATATATATATATATATATTATATATATATTTTAAAAATAAAAGTCATTTGTAAATAGCAGTGCATTATACCCATGGAAATCAGTAGGTAACATAATGCAAGCAGTACATGTGTGAATAGCAGTGCATTATACTGTATGCATGGAATTCAATTGCTAACATAACACAGCAGTACATGAATGAATAGCAGTGCATTACTATGCATGGAAATCAATAGGCAACAACATACCAGAAAAATCAATTGGAATAGGATTCCATTTGCAGAATAATACTATATTGCATCCTCTCTCACCATGCGATGCTCCGACCACAAAATGGAGGAGATAGGAGTGCCTGAGGTGACGTCCAGATCGGGGAGGTCACACTGACATAAAGTTCCTCATCCAGTAGCAACGTACATACTGCACCATTTGCTAAAAATCGTTGATGATATCTTCAGATTGGCCTGCATGTACGGCTGATATGAAGATACAATGAACGACTCACGGGAGCATATGATAGCGAGTACGCACAGGACGATTTGTTGTTCCAATCCATCAGAAATCGACAAATCATCCAATATATCTTCTAATGCGTACCCAGTTTTAAGACGCAGCACTCGGATCTGCAATGCCAGCAGCAGGCGTCTTTTGCCTTCAGATGCCTGCAGCATCCAAAGACACAGCAGATATTCTAATAGCGTCCATCTCTGAATCAGGCCCAATGACAACAAATGACTATAGATAGAGCCATACTTGCCAACTCTCCCCGATTGTCAGGGAGACTCCTTGAAATAGCAGCAATCTCCCTGGCTCCCTGAAAAGTCTAATAATCTTCCTGATTGCACCTTACACCCATTATGTAGCATATATATATATATATATATATATATATATATATATTAAAACAGATATATACATTCCAATGTGATCATTGGTATCATTTTCCTGTATTGGGTACAAGGCACAAAGGGCCTGATTCAGAGCCGGACACTATTTGCGAACGGTCGTTCAGAAAAAGGGGCCGGCTATTTAAATTGAGCGCTCGCTCTTTGCGGTCTGTTGACGCTTGTATGTCTGAGCGAGTGAACGAAATATGCGCTCGCTATTTTGTAAAGACGCCCCCTGGCCGCTCGCATCCTACGTCATCTCCGCTATTTATTTGATTAATCGAGTACATCAAAAAGCGTCTGAACTGCTCGCAGTGCTTGTGGTTGGATTTTCCTACCGCAATCATGCGAACAGTTCAGGCTAAGAAACAACCAAGTGACGTGGTCGATGACGCTGCTTTGTTAATTATGCACACCCTTAAAACGCCCGTTTTGACCGTTTGGCATGCCTGCCTTCGGATCTCCACTCCCCGTTTTCAAGCACCTTCCCCTGTTACCACCCACAAACGCCTCATTCTGTCACTCAAATTAGCAGGCATTCGCTATTTTGCGAGCACACAATTTCCGACCGCAATGACTGGTTCGCGCATGCGTATTACAACCCATACATATGCGCAGTTGTGCGAACATCGCTCGGAGCGAACGAGAGTCCGCTTACGAGTGGCTCTGAATCAGGGCCAATGATCCCTATGGCTACATGCATTTTCTGAGAAGTATCAGTGTGTTTTCATCAACAAGTAATTCTTTCTAATTGCTTTGGGGCTCGTTTACATTTGGATGTAAGTCAGTATTATGACACGCCTCAGATGTAAGAGTACACGCCCACTTTAACACCACATTCATAGGTGCTGCTTCCACAATCTCCCTGACATGCTTTTTCAAAAGTAGGTGAATAGAGTGCATACGGTATTCATGACATGTACTGTACATGGAATACAAAGTTTGGCAAACGGTGCTGGCAGTACTACTCTCAGTCCTTACTTCTAAGAATTATCTATTGGCCACTCCAATCCTCACAATTCAATGAATTGGTCACTAGACTACTCTGTAGAAAGTTATCTCATTATCAGTCCAAAAGATTTATTAAACTGTGCTTTCGTGACATCTTTAGGTACAGAAATGTATGGCGTTGAACATGATCTTGCTTGCGTTCGTCCACACTACTTCTTGCTGGCGGCCACCAGCCAGGGAGAGTGGAGTCAGGTACAATGAGGATGGCAGCAGTGTCAGAGACATGGGGATTGGTGGTCAGAGGAACACATGGAGAAGGGGTGTCAGAGGAACACATAGAGAGGGGCTGTCATAAGAACACTTGGGGAGAGGGGTTCAGAGGCATACTTGAGAGAGATGGAGGCAGAGGCACACATAGGCAGGGATTGGGGCAGAGGCATACTTGAGAGGGAGGAGAGCAGAGGCACACTTGATGAGGGAGGATGGCAGCACCACACTTGGGAAACTTCTGCCATTGTGCGCCTCTATTACTGTGCGGTATGGCAGCACAGCAGGCAGGTACAGGGGAAGCCGCACAGGGAGGAGGACAATAAAGGAGAAGAGTTGGGGTCAGGGAAGTCTCCATCCTCTATAAGAGAAGGACCCAAGGCATTCAACGCTTGTGCCCTGTCCCTCATCTAAATCCCATTCTGCAGCTACAGATCACTCACCAGTAAGAAGGCTGATGATCCAGATACCAAACGACATTCCAAGGGCTGTAGGGTACTTTTTTAAACTCTGCACCCCAAAACCCCAATTCTGCATTTTTTTCGCCACCTATTCTATGGTGAAAACTTATCCCCATTTTTTGACAAAGACTTTTCGCACCTGCAAAGTATTTGAAATTGAATATGGGATGGACTTTTCGCTTCTATTTAAATATGGCCCTATGTATGTATGTATGTGGGCACTGCTGCAGGGCATAGTGAGTATGTGGTGGAACTGGACATAGTATGTATGTGGGCACTGCTGCAGGGCATAGTATGTGGTGGAACTGGACATAGTATGTATGTGGGCACTGCTGCTGGGCACAATGTGTATGTGGTGGAACCAGGGGAGTTTCTAGAGAGGAGGAGGCCTGTGTGCAGTCTCCGACACGGGCCCCCTCCTTTCTGTCCGGCAGCGCACCGAGCTGTGCGCGGCCAGCACCGGAGTTATAGACTCTTGGCACTAGATTGCGCCATGAGTCTATAGAGTATGCGCAGGTCACCGCGCGGCCATTTTCCCTGTACGGTGCATGCGCAAACAATCGGAAAATGGATTTTACAACGACAGACCCCCACACCGACGTGGGACTCCAGAGAGATAAGTTATACTATGGGTGCAGGGTGTGCAATGCTGGGCCCCCCTGGACCCAGGGGCCCTTTTGCCCCGCACACCCTGCACCCATTACAGATACACCCCCGGGGTGGAACTGGACATAGTATGTATGTATGTGGGCACTGCTGCTGGGCACAGTGTGTATGTGATGGAACTGGACATAGTGTGTATGTGGGCACTGCTGCTGGGCACAGTGTGTATGTGGTAAGTGGGTATGTGTGGGAATTGAGCCTGGCACAGTGAGGGTCCGCCAGCCCGTTACAGCATATTCATATGCATTATTGGCGTCGAGATCAGAAGTAGCTCGTGCTGGGCTGGTGACGTCGGTGCCTCTTACCAGACCCGGCAGCTGTCCGGGGCCCCAGATAATATGCACGTACCTGGGAACCGCGCGGCTCAGTATGGCGGGAGCAGCTGATCTATCGTGGCCTGGCTCCGCCCTCCGGCGCTGCGGCGCGGGGACATGAGAGGGAGGAGTCAGCAGCGCCAGCAGCCAGTGAGGGTGCGAGGCGGGCAGTCGCGAGAAGGTGTGTGTGAGGTAAAAGAGCGGGAAGGTGTGTGTATGTATGAGGTAAAAGAGCGGGAAGGTGTGACTGTGAGTCTGTGAGAGCGAGGCCGGCGGCTGTGCCGGGAAGAACGTGGCTGGCTGAGCCTGAGGTGAGGGGAGCAGCAGTTGCTACTGACAGTAGAGAAAAACTAAACACTTTGCTTAGCCCTAGAGAGGGAGATAAGCAGCCTACTATGTGTGAGGACGGCACCAGGGAGCCTCCACTGTCTGAGAGATCCCCAAATACCTACCCTCCAACTTTACCCCTTCCACCAGGTTCAAAACGCTCTGCTCCTGGACTTCTCACCTTATTTATCACTTCAGTCACCTGTGTTGAACTAGGTAAATGATGAGACAGGTGTTTCACCACAGGTGGCTGCAATCATAAACAGTGGTCACCCCAGAAATTTTTTTTCCAGCCGGGTGGTATCAAGAAGTAGCCGGGTGGGGCCTTTGCAATAATAAAATGTTTTAAACCCTGACCTTACAATGATTTAAACTCGAAATATGCAATGCCCCCAGACTGGCCCCATATGCAGTACCCCCAGACTGGCCCATTATGCAGTGCTCCCAGACTGGCCCCTTATGCAGAGCCCCCAGATGGGGCCCTTATGCAGAGCCCCCAGATGGGGCCCTTATGCAGTGCCCCCAGATTGACCCCTTATTCAGTGCCCCCAGACTGGCCCCTTATGTAGTGCCCCCGGACTGGCCCTTTATGCAGTGCCCCCGGACTGGCCCCTTATGCAGTGCCCCCAGACTTGCCCCATATGCAGTGCCACCAGACTGGTCCCAGCCCAGAACTTACCTGAACATGCTTGGCCGCGGCGCTCTCACTGTGACTGGATCTAGCAGGCGCGCAGGGTAAGCTCTTCACGTATCGGATGACGTCACCCGCGCAGTGCATCACTGGGAACGCTTTCCTCTGAAGCGATCGGAGGATTCTTTCGCCTCTGGTCGCTTCGGAGGCCAGCGTTCCACACCAGGAGGCGGAGGGTGACCGGGAATGCGGAGGGGGGAAGTGCCGGGAGGAATCGGTATGAATTACCACCGGACGCAAGTCCGGCTGTTCAAATCCCATCACCGGCTGCCCGATATGGTTGAAAATCCTGATCGTCCCCAGGTAAGTATTTACTAACCTAACTTTCCCCCCAACCTTCCTTAGGGGTGCCTAACCCTAACCATAATCCCCCCTCTAAGTGCCTAAACCTAATCCCCCTTCCCCACCGCCTAAATCTAAGTCCCCCATGGGTGCCTAACCCTAACTCTCCCTTCCCCTAGCCTAACCGTAACCTCCCAGGGGGGGGGGAGGGTGCCTAACCCTAAGTCTCCTCCGGGAGCCCTAACCCTCCCCCCCTCACGGCTGTCGGCACCCGGCATCACTTCGATCGCCTAGATTTAGATGCCTGTCATTTAACTCTCGCCGGGATAAAGCAGTCGGGAAACCAGCTGTCGGGATTACGTCCGCCGGCTTCCTGACGCCATACCTGCCGGGCGGTGGACTGTTTCTGCCGGACGATGCGCCCACAGAAAACAGCCTGGGGAGAACACTGATAAATCAGGTGCAGAACATTTTGTACCTGGTGGGACGAGTCATGTTGGAGGGTCTGCAAATACAGCAGATAGCCCCCCTGCACTGAATGAGGCAATTCTGGTAGAGGAAGAGCGACAAAGTATTCTTCATATCTTACATCACGAGAAAGGCGCATTGTGCCATAGGGATAAGTGATGGGATTATTAGGACCGGGGTTGGGAATCACTGGTCTAGATAGACAGTGTTTAGGTAGACAATGGAAGATAGACAGGGACTGAAGATTGACACACTAAAAGTCGACTGGTAACAAGGTCGACAGGTACTGAAGGTCGACAGGGTCAGATGGTCAACACACTAAAGGTCGACTGGTAACAGTCGACAGGCACTAGGTCGACTCATTGTTCAAATGGTCGACACATTTTATTTTTAGGGTTAGTGTCAGGGTTAGGCACTTACTCCGACGGGTCGACTAGTAACAAGGTTAACAGGTATGAAGGTCGACAGGCAGTAGGTCGACACTCATATAGTCAAATGGTCGACACTTTTTTTTTTTTAGGGTTAGGCACTTACCCCGATGGTTAGGGTTAGGCTATTTGAGTGTCGACCCGTGTCTACCATTTGCATGTCGACAATATGAGTGTCGGCCTGTGTCGACCATTTGCATGTCGACTATATGAGTGTCGACCTTCAGTCCATGTAGACCTATTGCCTGTCGACCCTGTACCTGTTGACCTTCCCTGTCGACCTTGTCACCAGTCAACCTTTAGTGTGTCGACCTTCAGACCCTGTCGACCTTCTGTCCCTGTCTTTCTAATGCCTGTCTATCTTCCATTGTCTACCTAAACACTGTCTATCTAGACAATGTAGACCTAAAGACCGGATGCCATTATAAATGTGGGCACAGTGTTTAATGAACAGTCTATGTGGACCCTGGTGGGCACATTGTGTACATGTATTGCTGGGCACAGTGCATATGTGAGTTCTGCTGGGCATAGTATATGTGGGTATTGCTGGACATGTGGGGTACAGGGTATATGTGGGTACTGATGGGCACAATATATGAGGGCACTGTTGGTCAAATGCGGGCAGTATTGTGTGGAATAAGTGTATAGCCAGCTGGGTACAATATCCGAAGAATCCTGGCTGGGCACTAACGCCATACTGTGCATAATAATAAAAGGGGAGGATTTAAGAGTAATATAAATATTAGGGATGAACTATGCATAGCACTTATTTTACATGTAATGTGTACCATAGACACCATTATCTGCCATCACTGCACGGTGACTGGAACCGGTCTGATCACAGAGACCTCTATGTAACCGCACTGTCACTATATACACTTGTTGTATGCTGCCTGATGACTGGAACGGGTCTGATCACAGAGACCTCTATGTAACCGCATTGTCACTATATACACTTGTTGTATGCTGCCTGATGACTGGAACGGGTCTGGTCACAAAGACCTGTATGTAACTGCACTGTCACTATATACACTTGTTGTATGCCGCATGGTGACTGGAACGGGTCTGATCACAGAGACATCTATGTAACCGCACTGTCACTATATACACTTGTTTGTATGCTGCACGGTTACTGGGACAGGTCTGATCACAGAGACCTCTATGTAACCGCACTGTCACTATATACACTTGTTTGTATGCTGCACGGTTACTGGGACAGGTCTGATCACAAACCTCTATGTAACCGCACTGTCACTATATATACTTGTTGTATGCTGCCTGATGACTGGAACGGGTCTGATCAGAGAGACCTCTATGTAACCGCACTGTCACTATATACACTTGTTGCATGCTGCCTGATGACTGGAATGGGTCTGAATACAGAGACCTCTATGTAACCGCACTGTTACTTTATACACTTGTTGTATGCTGCCTGATGACTGGAACGGGTCTGAATACAGAGACCTCTATGTAACCGCACTGTCACTATATACACTTGTTGTATGCTGCCTGATGACTGGAACGGGTCTGATCACAAAGACCTCTATGTAACCGCACTGTCACTATATACACTTGTTGTATGCTGCCTGATGACTGGAACGGGTCTGAATACAGAGACCTCTATGTAACCGCACTGTCACTATATACACTTGTTGTATGCTGCCTGATGACCGGAACGGGTCTGATCACAAACCTCTATGTAACCGCACTGTCACTATATGCACTTGTTTGTATGCTGCATGGACCTGAATCCAGCCATTACTGTTTTTGGTATGGCAAGTGACTGCCCCAAATGTGAGTGTACTGACAATAGGCACCCTTGATCCCTATAGAAGGTGCACTATCAGATCCATTTACGGTGCAGTCACTGGCATTGAATGCAGCAGAAAGTCGTCAGTACATGGAACAGGATGGTATATATGTTTTGTTATACTAATCTGCAAGGCTGCAACCTTCACACTTACATAACGACTTACATTGTTGTAACAGGTAATCTTGGCTGCCGTCACTATTTTCAGATTTATAGAAATTAAGTTCTGTTATTCTGGATATTTGGTAGAACAGAAACACCTAGTAGTATATCCACCCACACACATACATACACACACGATACTCAGTATTGGGTTTCTGCAGGGGAAAAAAAAAATGTCGTTTATTATTTGAAACTGAAAATCACAGAGGTTACAAAAAGTCCAAGAATAGCATGCAGAGGGGAACACCTGCTGTGATGTGTGTTGCTTCTGGACCGTAACCCAGATGTGGCGTCGTTTCCATATATTTTCAGCATGAAAAAGGGAAATGGATTCAGAGCCTGCGGTCAAGCACCAGAGAAACCTCCACTCACCAGCCCCTGCACTAGCCCAGCCAGCCAGTGCATCGACTTCAGACAAAACCCACTTTGTGCTAGCTCCGTCAGAAATCTTTGGAAAATTGCTGTTATAGTAATTAAAATGCAAACTATAAGAGGGTAAATAGCAGGCTCTTTACACAAGGACAGACAAGGAGGTTTGGGTAAGGTTCAATATGCACTTTACATCTCGAAGATGAAGGACTGTGGTGGGGAGCAGTAAAAGTCAGTTTGTGTTTTGCAAGAAATCAAAATGTCGGCCAATGCACAAATTTCTAACATTCGCCTCCTCCATGTGGATCTAATACGTACCTCTCATTCAGTCACAACATCAAAGTGTAACATCCACTATACAATGACTAATCCCAACTTTACGGCAAAGTTTTAGAGATCATCAGGGCCGTAGCTAGGGTAGTGCGGCCGGTGCCATCGCACAGGGCACCACAGGTCAGGGGGCGCTGTTTGGTCCTGTCAAATTCTGTTTATTATCATTCTTGCTTGTAGCTTCCTCTTATTTCATCCCCAGCATTTCCTGGTCTCCCCTA
The DNA here is from genome assembly GCA_031769625.1 of Taudactylus pleione. Taxonomy (NCBI): domain Eukaryota; kingdom Metazoa; phylum Chordata; class Amphibia; order Anura; family Myobatrachidae; genus Taudactylus; species Taudactylus pleione. The sequence goes on from JAUIMM010000836.1 coordinate 789,763, forward strand.
TCTCTTCCCTGGCCCTTCCCCATGAAGCCATGGCCCTTTTTTGGGTGCATTATGTCCCTTTGAAAAATGAGGGGGGCACCAATGCTCTTTCTGGCACAGGGCACCATAAAGTCTAGTTACGGCTCTGGAGATCATTGAGCACCTCTCATTGAAATGTTCAGACAGATTTTTGACTGTAAACAAATAATACAGGTCCCAGCATTGCTTTTATGGCTGTGTACAATGAATGGCCAGCTAGAAGTACTAATGACAGCGAGACTAGCATGACGTGTGCTTTTAGGGTGATGATTTAAGTGGTTATCAACTTAGACGTGTATCATAAGTAAATCCAAAAATGTAACAACTGAAACCATAAAAACATCTGTGACACTGTGATGATAAACACAACAAAGAACAAAAACACCGCCTTTCATCTTTTCAGCCTTTTATTATGGAACTCTATAAAATTGCTGTAATGATTATTTTAAGATAGAAAAAAAAAAATCACAACTTTTTTAAATTTTATTATATGTCACATAATATTATATACATTCATCGTAAACCACATTACATACAAAAGACATGTCGTGGGACATAAATTCATAACCAAAAAAATAATAATACAATAACACAAGTGCTTCTCTTATTAAACATGACAGCTATATAAACAGAATATCTGAACAATGTTTACAAATACAGGCAAATCATACTTTACTAAATAACAATTATTTAACAACAAGAGGGGCAAAAAAATACTAAATATCTATTTGAAATATAAAAAAATAGCACTTATAATAGTTTATAAAGTCAGACGGGGCTGGTGACAATGTCAGTGAATGTTGCATATAAAATATAGTAACATTAAAAAAAAAAAAATAAAGATTGGTATTCAAAGTGCTTAATCTGCAAATCTATTGCAGGACCATGGTTTAATGATATTCTAGACAAGTTCACGGCCAGGAATGGTGTTTTTTTTTTTTTTAAGTAGCGTCAGGAAGCCGTAATATTTGCTGGTGCCACAGGGTGGGCGTTTATTACGGCAGTGGGTTGAGGGGCTTGCTGGTGAAAATGATAAACAAGACACACATATGTTATATCTCTCTATCATATAAAACTACATAGATATTAAGATATATGTAGCTGCATATAACCTCTGAGCTTCTAATATTTGGTCCTTCTAAAGAAACCACTTGTTAGGATGAGAGCGCAGAACATTTTTACATTAATGTGCCCAGTAAGTGTTTACTGATAATAAATGACACTTTGAACAATAAAAGAAGAAGAAATAAGTGTTTCCATCCCCTGGATACTCAGCTTATAAATCTGCACTAAATGCGGCACCTCTTCAGAGTATTTCGGTGGGGAATTAACAAGCAATTTTCAAGATACCACTGAAAGCACAGGGACTGATATGTATTAACCCCACCTGCTTTTCTATTTATTTATTTTATATATATATATATATATATTTATATATAGAGTGAATAAATAGTATATAAATAATACACAGGGTAGCATAAAGGTTTGTGCTCCAGTGACTGTGATATTTCCATATAAAATCTGCCCCATTGTTACGAGGACAGTTATCTAGCTTACTGTAGTATTACCTAACAAAATATCCACACACCTATGAATCCAGGCTCACTCTGGGTACAGGGACACAGAAATACAAATTGTCTCAGACAAAGTGCATTATTATCCTGTTCAGTCTAAAAGAACAGACTAAAGTTTTCTGACCACATCATTTTTAAAATTTCTTCTGCAAGACGGCAATTGAGTGCTTGCCTCAGGACAACCATGGGTTAATACTGAGACTTTCTACTACAGTTTAACCATAGATATGATAGCTTAAACATGAGATTAGACTTTACAGAATGCATAGCAACAGTCCCGCAGGAGGATGCAAGCATTACAGAACCCCTGTTAGGTTTAATCGGCCGCACCTTTAGGCAGGCTGAGAACTGTAGTACAGCAGACATTGTGGCCTGTATCTACTCTGCAGACGTCCAAGCATCTCCATATTCTAAACTATTAATGCCAGGCCATCAAATATTTCACTCTGGGCTTGATTGACATGTTGCGGCTGTGTGGAGGCAGGGAGGGGGTGTTCATGGAAACGCCCGTTATTTCGGGATTAATGAGACCAGGGTCTGCGTTAGAATGCAAATCAACTGGCCTCGCAAGCGGCAGGAGGCGACCAGTAAATGTAAAATGGCCGATGCTGGAAACATTGCAAATGATGGTCGTGATGTTAATCCAATGCTGTGTGTCTTCAGACCGGCATTTAGTTGCTACGTCTGTGCAATACTATACATATCTGAACGGGTCCTCCGCACTTTGACCATGTAATTGTTAAATTACATGGTCAATGTTATAGAAGAAGCTAAACAAAAAAAACGTGCAAAAATAATTTGAATCTTGCCTACTCCAACCAAAGCTGCGTAGAAGGAACATTTTTGATGGGCCAACAAATAAAAGTCAACTGATCTGTCAAACGTGTTTTGGTGACTTGAATAGAATGAAGCAGATGAAGATTATCAGGTTGATACTGAGGTTCCCAAACACGGCCCTCAGGGCTCGACAACAGTTCAGATTTTAGAGATATCCTTGGTTAAGCCAAGGTGACTTAATAAGTACAGTACCTCAGTCAGTTTGATTTAACAACCTGTGATCAACCATGGATATCTCTAAAACCTGAACTGTTGGTGAGCCGTGAGGACCGCATTTGGGAACCTCTGGGTTAATATGTCCTAGGGCTCGTAGCTGGTGAACAGATCTATGGGAGGGATCTAGAGTCCTACTACATGGAACAAGAAAAAGTAGACTGTGTATAATGCGATATAAGGCACTGGCCTCTAAAATTAGAGATCTTTGAACATATGAGTCATTTATCTGAAATTTTTCATGTGATCTATATGCATTTTGTTGATGGGCACAGCGGCATTGACATCCGACAGTTGCACTGTATATATTTATATCAGCCTCTTGTATCAAGTGCCAGTCTCATCTGATTTGCCCACTCACTAGTGCAGATGATTTGAGAATTTTAACTCATTATTATAAACACTAGCTGAATTCAGGCTGAAGACCACTTTGACCAACCATTCTGCTAGTTAAAGTACATTAATGGGACAGGTAGAAGATCTATCAGTGGTGTCCACCTTTAGCTTCATCTTAAATAACGTCGACCTTGTTGGAAAGAACATTGATTCCAGTGATATTGTCGGGTCATGCATTCTAGATCTTGACCATTACGGTTTCAAAGTTAACACTTAACATTCACTTAGCAGACATCAACCCGACATTACAAGCTTTAGTCAAAAAGTTTTTTGTCATAGACAATAAAATAAGGCAGGTCTAGCAATAGCAGTAGGAAAACCGTGGTATCCCTGATGTGTGTAACACTGAAACAACTTTTGGAATAATGTAAAAAAAAAAAAAAAAAGCAACTTTAGGGGGAGGTCAACTTGTAAACAGTTGAAGACCACCCGATAATCCCTCATCAGTAAGATTGACCAGCTCTCTACAAATGCTTATGTCAAGTCATTCTGCGGCTGGTGTCCTCCACATCCTTCTCTGCAGCAAGATTCATAAATATGGGACCTGAATCCATTTTTTTGTCACTTAGTGTGTATATATGCTAATATATTTAAGTTAAACATTCCACAGAGATATATTCATGATTTGGTGGCTCGGTATACTTGTTAGTATTGTGGATATATTATTCTTGGTGGTTACGGTCTAGCTTTGATTTTTGACTGTGTGCTTATCTTCCATTTTTTGCCTTCTCCATAATGAAAAAAAAAAAAAAGTACAAAGATGTTGAAGGCTACACTGTAGCACCCAGCATGGCTTCTGTCTCTGTCACGATTTCATTTTGGTTGGAATCGAGTCCGAAAAACCTGACCTTCAGTTCCTCAGCTGGATGGACCACAGGGACTGGCATAATTTTTGGGAAAGTCCTGGTTGCCAGCTCAAACCTGCTCATGCTGGCCAATTCTATCGCCAAGGTCTTCAAGAAGAGCTTGGCCAATTGTTTGCCCAGACAGTTCCGTATTCCACCACCAAATGGTAGATAATGGAACCTGCCATCTTTGTCTTCTGTGCGGTCGGATCCAAAACGATCTGGGTCAAAGACATCAACATCCTTGAAGACTGGAGCTGTGTCATGTGTGTCCCGGATGCTGTACAAAACACTCCACCCTTTTGGAATTTGGAAACCCTGTACATTGGAAAACAAATAGTCGCTATTAGGACGTCAGCAGGTATGGGCAAAATATAAGTAGGGGAAGAAAACCGTGCAACTACTAAACTTATTAAATCTATTCTGAATATCAAATAATTAACAATATTAGGAGACGAATCAGCACATATGGTGCTCTGTTATCTGCATTGAACGTTCTTTTTCTATATCAATATATATGTGCTTAGTTAGTAAGGAGCCATGTCAATGGACTGGTGTACCTGGATGTGGATGTACTAGTAACACCCCACAAGCAAAAACAGTGTGTAAGACTGAAGGCAGCATCTTCTGATTTTTAAATATAAATTGTGAATAACTCCTGAATAGTATAACCACCAAAGCTTAGCAGCCGTCTGTCAACTTTGGTTATTCCAGTTGAGGTTTATTAACAAAAGCTTGTCCTCTTTTAACTTTAAAGATTTCTGATGGCTCCTTGCGTCTGCAACCGATATCAACCTGTAAAAATCTATTTCAAAGTACTTACGTCCAACTCAAAGGTTTGCAACACCGTCCGGTATCCCCCGGAGATAGGACTGAAAAGCCTCAGAAGCTCCTTGATGACGCAGTCCAGGTAATGCAGACTGCTGATGGTGTCCACACGTAGCGCGCCCTCACAGACACAGCCGTTGTGAAGGATGCCGTTACCTCGCAGTTCCTCCCTCAGCTTCTCTAGGACAGCCGGGTGCTTGAGCAGCTGCATAATGAGAGACGTGCTGGCACTAGCAGTGGTCGCATATGCTGCAAATATCAGTTCCAGGGTTCCATCCTGTGCGAGGGCAAAAAAAAAAACATGAAGCTGTCAGGGAAATCTGTGTCTCCTTACTGAAATCCGCGCTTTGCGGCAATGCATATTTTACCACCCTTCTAGCAAACAAATTTACAACTAAGATAGTGTTCCCGCTAGGCTGTATTAGCGATGGCAAAATGCGCTCTGCCCTTATCGTGGTGCCCTCCTGAACCAGCCTGCCGGGTGCTGTCACCACCCATGGGCCGCAGTGTTGCAGTGCAGCTCTCACCGCCTATGAAAAGAGGCATCGATCACAGTGAGGTGAGAGCTTGGGGGCAGCCCAGCATGTTTGTAAGTGCTGGGCAAGACCCCCCCCCCCAAGAGTTATGAAAAGGGGGAGTGTCTTAAGAATACGCCCCCATTTCTCGTGACCACACCCCCTACTCGGGGTGCGCACAGTGCCATTTTTTTACGGTCCCCACCCTGCCCCTCGTCGGGCCTAGAATGAACATCATAAGATGTTGCATCATACAATTCCCTGATAATTAAGAGAGTAGAGGGAGTGCTTTTTCATTTCAGTCTATGGTACTGGAATATATAATGCTGACTCAATTAGACAAGCAGTATGGTGGGTCCACCGAATATTAATACAAGGCTTATATTCAAAATTCTCTATATTGTACTTTCACACACACCGAGCAACATGGGGGTCCGGCTGGTAGATCTAACTGAAAATTTTGCCTTTTTACATTATCTCCGTTGACTAATTTTGTAAAGCGCCCCCACTGCCTACACACCATGGAAACAGTCGTTTTGTGGGCAATGCAGGGTAACTATTCACAAGCAGTAAGGTGGCTCACTAGATTCTAGTACTTATTACCGTTCAAAAGTTTGGGGTCACTTAGAAATGTCCTTATTTTTGAAAGATAAGCACTGTTTTTTTCAATGAAGATAACATTAAATTAACCAGAAATACACTCTATACATTGTTAATGTGGTAAATGACTATACTAGCTGCAAACGTCTGGTTTTTAAAAGGAATATCTACAGAAGTGTATAGAGGCCCATTTCCAGCAACCATCACTCCAGTGTTGTAATGGTACATTGTGTTTGCTAAGCACGTTAGATGACTAATAGATGATTAGAAAAACCCTTGTGCAATTATGTTAGCACAGCTGAAAACAGGTTTGCTCGATAGAGAAGCTATAAAACTGGCATTCCTTTGAACTAGTTGAGTATCTGGAGCATCATATTTGTGGATTCGATTATACTCTCCAAATGGCCAGAAAAAGAGAACTTTTATATGAAACTCGACAGTCTATTCTTGTTCTTAGAAATGAAGGCTATTATATGCGAGAAATTGCATACCGTTGAAGGAAATTGAACATTTCCTACAACGGTATGTACTACTCCCTTCAGAGAACAGCACAAACAGCCTCTAACCAGAGCAGAAAGAGAAGTGGGATGCCCCGGTGCACAACTGTGCAAGAAGACAAGTACATTACAGTCTCTAGTTTGAGAAATAGATGCCTCACAAGTCCTCAACTGGCAGTTTCATGAAATGGTACCCGCAAAACGCCAGTGTCAACGTCTACAGTGAAGAGGCGACTCCGGGATGCTGGCCTTCTATGCAGAGTGGCAAAAAAAAAGCCATATCGGAGACTGGCCAATAAAAGGAAAAGATTAATTTGGGCACAGACATTGGACAGAGGAAGATTGGGAAAAAGTGTTATGGACAGATGAATCGAAGTTTGAGGTGTTTGGATCACACAGAAGAACATTTGTGAGACGCAGAACAAGTGAGAAGATGCTGGAAGAGTGCCTGATGCCATCTGTCAAGTATGGTGGAGGTAATGTGATGGTCTGGGGCAGCTTAGGTGCTGGTAAAGTGGGAGATTTCTACAAGGTAAAAGGGATTTTGAATAAGGAAGGCTATCACTCTATTTTGCAACGCCATGCCATACCCTGTGGACAGCGCTTGATTGGAGCCAGTTTCTTCCTCCAAAAGGGCAATGACCCAAAGCACACCTCCAAATTATGAAAGAACTATTTAGGGAAGAAGCAGGCAGCTGGTATTGTGTCTGTAATGGAGTGACCTGCGCAGTCACCAGATCTCAACCCCATTGAGCTGTTGTGGGAGCAGTTTGACCGTATGGTATGCAAGAAGTGCCCATCAAGCCAATCCAAAGTGTGGGAGATGCTTCAGGAAGCGTGGGGTGAAATTTCTTCAGTTTACCTCATCAAATTAACAGCTAGAATGCCAAAGGTCTGCAATGCTGTAATTGCTGCAAAAGGAGCATTCTTTGACGAAAGCAAAGTTTGAAGGACAAAATTATTTCAAATAAAAATCAATATTTCTAACCTTGCCAATGTCTTGACTATATGTTCTATCATTTTGCAACTCATTTGATAAATAAAAGTCAGTTTTCATGTAAAACACGAAATTGGGTGACCCCAAACTTTTGATTGATAGTGTATATTCATGATTATCGGTTCAGGCCGCCACGCGGCAGCTGCACGCTACGTACAGTAGATGACGTGTACACTTTAGGTGTGAAACATGAACGATGCAGGTGAGGCAGACGTCACATGATGCTCCATTGCTCTAAAGACAAACACCTGCTCTCCGTGAAGCGGCTTCCTGCTCTGCGATAGCATCTGTTTGCTCAGTCTTTTTTCAGTAGCTGGAGTTCAACAAGCAGTCTGGGTACTTGGCACAGAAATGTACCTGGGCAATGGCCAAGTGGCCTGGGCATGAATTCTCAACATGTCAATGGTTCCTCTGCCATTACCACCATATGATGTAACTAGATCCGCATCCAGCACTGAACTAACTAATCTCCCGCCCATTCTCCAGAAGCCAGGGAGTCTCAGGCAAGGATATATGGGGTACCTGCGTCCTGAGACCCATTCCTGGCCCGTGGATCTCACGAGAGCGACAGAGATGGTCATCAGTGTGTAATCACGCTTGCCCTGTAGGACGTCATCTAACAGACGTGTACTTGCTGCTCTGCAGGAGTCCTATTCTTATGACTAGACCTATGTGAGAACGCCCCTTCTCTCTCCTGTTCTCCCACTCCGGTCTTAAGGTTTTGACATGTGTAAAATGCGTGTGGGTCTGCAAAGGGGCATATGCATGGGTTCAGCTTCAGGTATTCTGCAGAGCGAAATCACGCAGGACACGATAAGCACACTGGCATTGTACTGTGACTATGCATCAGCCCCTGTGTAATTGAGTCTTCCAATGGATGTGAATCGCACGGAAAACTGCTGGTCTGCATGGAACCACACTCACCTTCAGTTCCTGCATAGTCAGCTCATTGCCGTGTTCCTTCCCACTCTCAATCAACACATCCAGAGCATCCGTATAGTCCTTCCCTTGAGTGTTCTGCAGCTTCTCCTGAATAGCTTTCTCCAGTCCCGTGAGTAGGGTCTCGCGCGCTCGGATACCCTATTCAAAAAGAGAGAACCATGACGACCGTGCCAGGATGTTCTCCATAAGACACGCATACATACATACATACATATACAAAATAAAATTATTTATAATGCAGGTAGAGATGTCATGATGAAAATGATTTATTGTTATATCCAGGTTCGTCATGTGAAAACATGACACAACAGCCTGCACGACCTTTGCTGAAAGCGCCAGCGACTTGCACAGTATTACCATTTACGAGGCATCAGAAATTCTCTCAGCCTCCGCTCTCACTTCTCGCACTGCCCTAAAACCCAATAAAACAGCAGGTTTTTCACACAGTAGGTGAGGACGAAACAAAATACGTTTCTAAGTTCCATGACTTAAGCGGAATTTGGCTAAATCCTAAATTTAAAAAATGTATTGGTTTCAGCCATCAGTCATCTGTGGGGAATGAGATCATTCTGATGAAGAAGCTTCTTTTGTGGGCAATATATAATAATAAGATAATGAATTCCCCTTGCAGGACAAAAGCATGAGAGAAGGAAGAACGTAAAGAAGCATTATATAATAAGCCACTGTATCTCATTTCCAGACTGCTGAGGTTTGTAAAAATGTGTCCCTGCGCAGTGCCACTTCCATAGCTTTGTGTGCAATTCTCAGTATTGCTCTGTAATATTGATGACCTGCTCAGTGCCACTTCCATAGCCTTGTGTGCAATTCTCAGTATTGCTCTAATATTGATGACCTGTTCAGTGCCACTTCCATAGCCTTGTGTGCAATTCTCAGTATTGCTCTATAATATTGATGACCTGCTCAGTGCCACTTCCATAGCCCTGTGTGCAATTCTCAGTATTGCTCTGTAATATTGATGACCTGCTCAGTGCCACTTCCATAGCCCTGTGTGCAATTCTCGGTATTGCTCTGTAATATTGATCACTTGCTCAGTGTCACTTTCTTAGCCCTGTGTGCAGGGCCTCGGGGAAGCAGGGGCTTCAGAGGTGGGGACAACCCGACTTTGCAAGGCCCTCCTTACCACCAGGCTCCACAGCACCCCATATAATTCCGCCCTGCAATCTATAGAACATTACCATGGGGTGATATTCTTTGGAAACTCACACAACTATATGGCTGGTAACATAAGACAATAAAATTTGAGATCTACAACATACTGTATTTCCTAAAGCAATGAAGTATTAACATCATTCATGGATTGTGATATGAAATAAGGATAGCAGGTAACTTACCCTTCGGTAACCACTGAACGGCAGATCCACCGGCAAGGAGAAGACGTTCTCGACGAACTGCTGAAAGACCCGGAACAAATGGCTAAGTTCCTCATCAGACAGCCTGAACCCTAGCAGGACTCGGATGGCCATACGGAAGGTCAGCTTCTGCACCTCACAGTAGACACTGATAGGCTCCGGGTGACTGCTCCAAAGCCTCAACGTGTCCTGGATCACCAGCTGTATTTTTGGGAGGTAGGTCTCTAGTGCCTCATGGCTGAAGATTTTAGAGAACACCTTCAGGAGATAAATAATACAATTTGTCACTATAGCAGAAAAAAATCAACATGACAAAATCAATAACCGTTGCTACACTTATTGCAGACAGAGGCTGGGACTCTTCACCCAGAGTTACTTGGCAACTGCGGAGGCCAAGAGTATAACATGGGCAATAGCTGGACGTCTCTCAGCAAGAATAATAAGGTAAGAAACCTGTCAGTCTGAGCTGGTAGGAAACACAAGCAATGTGTGAATTTGAGAATTTCCCCAGAAGTCAGCAGCCGTCGGTGCGGTACATGTAAGACTTTCCTGGCTGAATCCCCATTCTCCCAATACTTCTGTTTACCAAGTTTTTTTGTAAGTTAACACCTCTGCAGCTTTCAGCCGTTACATAGCGGAGCGGCACCTGTACACGACGGCTAGACATCTCGTAATCTGCATAATAGGGCACCTGTTACCTGTGCTGAACAGTGGAAACCGTTTTGTGGGCTGCACGATAGCTCACCCTTTCGTTTCACTAAGTGTACGAAGGAGGCACGAGGCACTCTGCAACATTTACAACATGCACTGACTCATCTGGCATCTGTGCTCTCTAGCTGTCTGTATGGTGCATCGGAGGGGACACAAAGTTTCTTGCACATAGCAACTGAAATAACCAACTCTGCCTGATTATATAAATATTTGGCTGAGAAGCAAGGGGTTAAGCGAGGATACTAACATGGTTTGCAGTACAAGTTATTGGTGTTGCGTGAATGAAAGTGATCTGAAGGTGCATAGCAAGTTTAACTTTTTTTTGGTTTGTAGAAATATTGGACAAATTAACCCATAACTAAACTACATTGCTCTCAAGCAACTCGGAAGATGATCTGTGTCCCAACTGCTAAAATAGGAACTCACCGCCTCAGAATAACTATGTATTATATTTACAGTCAATGCTTGTTAAGCCATGCATAGCCACTTGAGACACTTCAAATCAAGCAAAACCTTCTACAATTAACACATTCATTTGTACATCAGGAAAAAAAAAACAGAAAAGTATCCACTAGTGCCTGTTATGTGTAAAATGCAAGAAGTGCGCCCTCTAGTGTATCTTTCATGAATTGCTCAAACTACAAGACTACTGTGTACATTCCTAGCTGCCAATTGATTTTTCAGGACATTACAACTTGGATACTTGGTGCCAGCTGTGATTAATTTCCGGTATGTTCTTAAAGTGCCAAATTGTTTGCTGCGCTGTTTCAAACAGAAATTGCAACTCTTTTGGACGGTACCCTAAGGCAAAGCTAAATTAGTTTTATATTAGTATATTATTAGTTTTGCACTAGACATTTCCAGCATGTCTGAATTACATGATTTGAAGACTAATTATTCAGTAAACTAAGTGAAGAAGGAGTGTTTAAAAGGTAAATGATGACCAATATTTATTTCCATTTAAAAGTTATAAAAAGGTAAATACTTACATTTTTAAAAAAAAGTTTATTTAATGCAATGTTAGATATTGATTTGGCATTATGCTTTTGCTCTGCCAGTATTATGTTCGGGTTTTTTTTCTTTATAATCTGCAAGCAAACTACCAGCTCCTGTGGAACTAACAGTAAGAGCATGCCTATTTTTAAATACTTGCTTGTGCTCACCCTTTTGTAATTTTTTGGCTAATTTTTTCTATCATACACAAGTAACCTAGGTCTCCCTGGCACAGGTGTAAGTAGGCAGCTGAGACTGCAAGTGTCTTACCAGAGTTTTTTTTTTTATAAAGGAAGTATCTTGCCTAGGACTATATAGAGTCTTACTCAAGCTCTGTCCCCGTTTTCCTGCTTTTATCATCTATTGCCCTGGGCATCGTATACTGGTAAACCTTTGGTGTCTGATGCAAAGTTGAAGTCGCGCATGTTTGCAGAGTGTATCTTGCATGTTTTCAGTCACACTGCGCACTCTCCGGAAGCAGGCATAGACAAGTACGAGCAAGCTGTGCAAATTTCCTCCATATGGACAGACGTACACATAATGACCATACAGATGACTTGCGTGAAACTCAGTATCAGGCCCTTGGTATCATAAAAGGTGCACTAACCATGCCCTCTACTACTTACTAGTGTCCAATGCCCTTTTCTACTTACTAGTGTTCAATGTCCTCTTCTACTTATTAGTGTCCAATGCCCTCTTCAACTCACTAGTGTCCAACGTCCTCATCTACTCACTAGTGTTCAATGTCCTCGTCTACTCACTAGTGTCCAATGTCCTCGTCTACTCACTAGTGTCCAATGTCCTCGTCTACTCACTAGTGTCCAATGTCCTCGTCTACTCACTAGTGTCCAATGGCCTCGTCTACTCACTAGTGTCCAATGGCCTCGTCTACTCACTAGTGTCCAATGGCCTCGTCTACTCACTAGTGTCCAATGGCCTCGTCTACTCACTAGTGTCCAATGCTCTCTTCTACTCACTAGTGTCCAATGCTCTCTTCTACTCACTAGTGTCCAATGCTCTTTTATACTCGCTAGTGTCCAATGCTCTCTTCTACTCACTAGAGTCCAATGCTCTCTTCTACTCACTAGTGTCCAATGCTCTCTTCTCACTAATGTAAAATGCTCTCTACTACTCAATGCTCTTCTCACTAGCATGCAATGCCCTCTTCTACTCACTACTGTGCAATTCTCTTCTACTCACTACTGCGCAATGCTCTCTTCTACTCACTACCATGGAATTCTTTTCACCAAAGGCATCGGGGTAAAGGGCACAGAAAGCAGTCATGTAATGGTATAATCATGTCTGTGCTGTCAATGTAACACCTTGTCTAGAGTTATACTATGAAGCACCTGCAAACTCCAGGAGGAGAAGCTGAAATTAGCAGGAATTCTGTGTCACGCTGGCTACAGTGCTCTGCGCCCTATTATGCACGATGTCTCCCAATCCCACAGCGTTCTGCGACAGGAGGACTGATGGGAAAACTCGCAGCTGCTCCCTCAGCATCATACAACAATGCAGAGGAGATCCCGGCCACATCTCAGAGTGCCATTGTAACCTGTAGCAGCGGACTAGGGGTCTGATTCCGAGACTTAAGCTAATGGAATCGCAGCTGCATCCTCTCACGGATCGCAGTTGTTAAAATATGCTAATCTCTTCCCAAGCACAGTCGAGCATTGGGACGCCCATTGCTGCATTCTCATATCCTTCCAACGGCATAAACATCAACGCACATCGGGCAGTCACACGGCTTGCAAGTCAAGTCTAACTAGCCACAAGCACTGCTGCTCTCCTGCCACGCTGAGGGCTCTCATGCAATGAAGGCGATCACAAGGGCTAAATTATGCATGTCTATGAAACGGCGTGTAAACGGTCCAGCACGCCTGTTTTTCTAAGTACCCCCAAACGCTGACTACCTGTACCCACTTTGCATGTGGTTTCTCTGTACGAGTGCAATCGCAATGCAGTGTGACTTATGCGCACTGGCAAACAATTGCTGGATCTGCGTAAGTATTGGCTTTGCAAAAATCTCTGACTCAGGCTGAGGCAATATTTCTGGGGGCGCAGTTACCCTGAATGATGTTATTAGTTCCCCATTAATTGCTATGCTACATTTACATGACCATTGGGTTATCCTACAGACTGGTGGCAACAAGGACATGATAAAAGAAAAATATATTGTATTAAAAGAATGGACATTATTTACTGTCCATGCAATAATATAACACTATCACAGCGTCTATCATTACACAAACGCTCTTTCATTGGACAGTAATTTCCGTGTTCAGCAGTTTAGAGGAGGAAACATTAAATATCTGTGGAATTGTTTTTCCTAAAGGTAACGTTGATTTTTTTTCTTTCCTCTTGTTATATTTAATATAATGAATACAACCAAAAGTCTGCACTCTAAAGCAAGATGGCGACCTGAGGCGTGTTTTCGGATGGTGGGACACCATTTGAACTCAAATTTAAATTAAATTTAAAAAATACAAAGTATGGCAGTTTCACAGCAAATTCTAAAAAGTTATCCTGTAATATAAAATCACTTAGAAAGAGGCTGCATCGCCGACTAGTTCCGTGTGGTTATTTCAGTAGAACAGCAACTGAACAGCCAATATATTTTGTTGAGAGAGGCCTGCTCTTCACACACATCCCCAGGAGCCAAATCCTGTTATGAAAATTATGTAATAATGCATACTGCCAACATCTGAAAGCAATATCCAAATCCACTTTCTGTGGGGCAGGAGAAATTGTTCTGTGTTGAATACATCTTACAGACAGAGGACAATACAGAAACCCCCTCTCCCCCAAACATGACCTGACCACTGCATATGATCATAATACACATCTATTACACTGTATACAGACATAGGACACTACACCCCCAACATGTCCTGACCACTGTACATGATCATAATACACATCTATTACACTGTATATAGACATAGGACACTACACCCCCAACATGTCCTGACCACTGTACATGATCATAATACACATCTATTACACTGTATATAGACATAGGACACTACACCCCCAACATGTCCTGACCACTGTACATGATCATAATACACATCTATTACACTGTATACAGACATAGGACACTACATCCCCAACATGTCCTGACCACTGTACATGATCATAATACACATCTATTACACTGTATACACAGACATAGGACACTACACCGCCAACATGACCTGACCACTGTACATGATCATAGTACACATCTATTACACTGTATAAAGACATAGGACACTACACCCCCAACATGTCCTGACCACTGTACATGATCATAATACACATCTATTACACTGTATATAGACATAGGACACTACACCCCCAACATGTCCTGACCACTGTACATGACCATAATACACATCTATTACACTGTATAGCGAGCGCTCTGGTCAGTGCGTCCGGCTCTGAATCAGGCCCTGAGTGCATCTGATATTTTTGTCAATGCAAGAGCGGAACGGAGAAGACTAACGGAGGTTGGCCTAAAAGGTAGGATTCACTGAAAAAAGCCATTGCTGAATAAAAAGCAGCAGCAGAAACAAATACAGTGGGCAAAAGAACACATTGCAGAAGGTCAGTGGAAACAAGTGATATGGAGTGACGAAACTAAGATATCGAAATTTGGTAGTGATGGGAGAAAATATCGGAGACGTCGCATCGGGGAAGAGGTAGATCCAGATTTTATGCAAGCGACAACAAAGAATCCTAAAAGTGTTATGATCTGGGCATGTATAACAGCAGATGCTGGAGGCCGCCTTTATGTCATAGATGGCACACTGAACAGCAGAAAGTACATTGACACCATCCTACAACCAAAACTTCTACCTTCTATCAGGGATCTGTTTCCAGATAATGCCCCATTTTTTTCCCAGCAGGATTCAGCTCCCTGCCACACTGCACGGACATGCAAAAAGGGGTTCACGGAGAATGACATACAGGTGCTGGGATGGCCAGGAAACAGCCCAGACCTGAACCCCATAGAACATTTGTGGTTCTGTTTGAAAAAACTGTTACATCTGAGGTCTCCATCCAATAAAAGACAATTCATTCAGGCTATAATTGTTTCATGGCACCACATAATAAAGAAGGAAGAGCTCCAAACATTGGTTGGCTCAATGACACATCGCTGTGCTGCTGTCTTGAAAAATAAAGGATACCCAACGAAATACTGATAGAACAGTAACATCATAAGTACACAGGGATTTCACCCTTAGGGCTCTATTTATTAACATTATTTTTACTAAAATAAAGTGAAAAAGGGTGTTTTCACACCCTTTTCACATTATTTTAGTTTCACCTGTAGTTATTACAGGGCAATTGGAGTAGAATTAGTAAAATTCTACTCCAAGCCCTAAGTATCACTTATTTTTAGTAAAGCAGATCGCATTTCCCATAATTGTAATGGGAAATGTGATCCGACCATAGTTACTAAAAATAAATTGTAAAAAAATACCGGTGGAAGCCCTGTGATAATAACGCCACCTGGGAGGTGGCGTTATCCAGGGTCTCCCCCAGTTACCGGGCTCCCACTCTGCTCTAACGGGGAGAGCAGAGCCGGGAGCCGGTACCAGTAATCAGCTGTGTGGTCTAAACAGACCGCAAGCTGATTGCTGTAAAAAAAAGAAGAAAAAAAAATGAAACCTTTTTTTTTTACTTACCTGAATCCAGGGACCGGTGATAGCTCCTCTGCGGTCAGCTGGTCTCCCACAGTGCACTGCGGCCCGGTCATCAGGTGATCGGGCCCCAGAGGTGATCGGGCCCCAGAGCAGTAAGGGAGATCACCTGATCGGGAAGCCCGGAGAAGATCACCGGAGGCCAGGAGGATGCAGGTAAGTGTAAAGAAGGGAGGCGGGGCTTAGCCTCGGTGGGGGTAGCGGCGCATGCGCGGGCTCTTAGTCACGGTATTTTTTCCGACAATACCGCGACTAGAGTGCGGATGGGATCCGCAGGGACAGAGCTTTATCGCAAGCTCTGTCCCTGCAAGGGATTTATAGTAAATCCCTGTGATATTGCCTGAATTCGCAATGCGAATTCACTCGGTAATATCACATTACAATCCGCATTCAATATGCGGATTGTAGTAAATAGAGCCCTTTGTGTTGTTTTCACTGCATAACTTCCCTTGTAATGCCAATATCTAACCTCTGTTTATTGTGTTGAATTCGGCATTAAATTTCCTTTCATTTGATATATGAATCATCGCACTGCATGAAGTGTCACAGTTTTTATAAGCATTCGAAGTTGAAAAACAGTCAAATTTCAAAAAGTGTCCGCAATTTTGGCCACCACTGTATGACACTACACCCCCCCCAACATGACCTGACCACTGGGATTGATCATAATACAATTATAAGGTTGAGTTTCCCACATCCAAAATGCTTGGGACCAGCGGTATTATCGGAATATTCAGTGTTTTTGAATATTTGCATACTATAATGAGATATCTTGGGAATGGGACCCAAAGCTAAACACAGAATTTATTTTTGTTTATATACACTTTATACACACAGCCTGCAGGTAAGTTTATGCAATGTTTTCAATACTTTTGTGGCTCAGACAAAGTTTGTGTACATAGATGAAATTCATATACACCTTATACACACAGCCTGAAGGTAATTTTATACAATATTTTTAACAATTTTATGCCTTAAACAAAGCTAGTGTACATAGAACGATCAAAAAGCAAAAAACTTTCACTATCTCAGTCATGCCAATAAAAATTCAGTATTTCAGAGTATTCCGGAATATTTGGATATGGGAGATTCAACCTGTATACACAAGTAATTGGACACTGACAGTAAATAGATCAGTGAGGTGTTAGTGACGTCAGTACTGTGTAGGTCACCACGTGCAGTGATTACTGCAGACACCATAACTGGCAAACGGTCCACAAGTTCCTGGACAGCAGCAGGCGGTATGTTCTGCCATTCCCCCTTATGTACAGGGACCGACTGTGACACTGAGGAAGGACGAGTCAGCCTAGAACGCACCTGTCACTCCAATTCATCCCAGAGGTTCTCAATGGGGATAAGATCTGGACTCTGAGCTGGCCAGTCCATTTGAATTGCGCTGATGATGAAGGTGGTCGCCAGCGCCAGCTAGCTGCTTCTGTAGCTGATAGGTGCCTTTTTGCATAGCGTGAGCGTATATCATATGACTACGAGCTGTACGCATCTTGCAATTTGTCCAAAACTGCTAGTGGCGACAATTACGGGATGTTAGTTAATTTTAGGTCGGTGATTTTGGATATAAAGGTGTCTAAACTTAGCACAGGCACCTTAATGTGTGTATGTAGATGTAATCTATGCAGTATATGTATTTACCGGTGTGTCCACATACATCTTACTTCCTTGCGCGTTAAACAGCCCTACTATGCCGTGGCGTGACTCGGTGGCACTGAGCATCTTTACGTGTGACTAAAATGATACGCTGCATGTCTATATTCTGTGTGCGAGTGCATGCGAAATGCTAGCTTACAGTGTCACAGCCATGCAAAATATTACGTTACCGCGTCAGCGGCTGTGACACTGCGACGCAGCATTCCGCATGCAGACACATGCGCTGTTGCACACAGAATACAGGCATGCCACATATCACTTTAATCAGAAGAATCTGCTTGTGCATCCTAATTGCATCACTTTGCGAATAAGACTCCTTTGACAGTAAAGAGTCGCACCAAAAGACGCCCGGCGCTACAGAGTCACACAACACTCAAGTGTTTTGTCTAACGTGACTAGTAGCGCACGGAGGTGACATGTACGTGGACACATCTGTATATAGTGGGATGCAGCGGCTAGACTCAGACTCATTTTCCTTGCAAAACATTTTGCTGCTGCTCCGCTCCTTATATTGACAGCTTGTATCATAACAGATCCAATATACATACGTCTACTAACAAGGCCATAAGCAAAAATAAATCTCTTACCTCCTATCTGCACTAGATCTGCGTCTCTCATCCACACACTTTAATTACTCCCATTCACGTTACAGGACTTTCTATGAGCTCTGTGGAATGCCCTCCGAAGACTTTCCTCTAGCCTCCAAACATTCAAGTGTTCCCTGAAAACCCCCTCCTCAGGCAGTTTAGCAAATCCTTGAACCACCCCTTTAATCTCCATAAGATGCTCTACCCACTTACCTCCCCACTACACAGTTCAAACAAAATTTACATGTGTTCTTTCCATACTCAAACGACTGTCTGATTCCAGGCCCAAGTCGCTGCCAACATTACTGTATTACTGGATCATACTGACCACTAAGCACTTTCTATTTGTAGCTCTTTATGTATCAAATTCCTATTTCTCTATAGAGTGCAAGCCTTGTTTTATTACTGTGCTGTATAAATAAGTGTTCATAATACTAGTAATAAAATAATAATAGCTCTCTGGCGTTGAGCATCTAAACACTAATGTTCAGAGGTAAATATTTGAAACACCGTCCTTAGAAACAACACTACATTGTACAGCGTGTCAGGGCGGATAGGGCCAGGACTCAGGGATTTATCGCTGTGCCGTGTGGGGGTGTCCGCTACGTGCAGGCTGAGCCCTCTGATGATGTAACAGAAGACACCGGAGTAATCCTGCCTGCTGGGGCTGAGCTCCCTGCAGCGTTTGGGTGTAACCTCCCATCACTATTACAGCGTGATTTATGGGAGAAAGCGAGGTGACATATCCCACATTGCCAGGAGATGAGGAGTCCTAGGCTGGCTGCTTGACACAGGTCTCAGACAAACCAGTTCTAGGAGAAAAGCTATTTTCAGTCTTACATAATTGCATATTTTGTACTCTCCGCTCCTCCAGTTCCTCTCACCGTGCAATCTCTTACAGGCAAATCAGGTATCCCCCATCTCCGCCAGTCAGACTACCCTTGTCACACTAAGCAGGGTTTTGCTAAGTGCAATTTGCACATCAGCTTTACTACAGTGTGCACGGCTCCTGCTGACCCATACTATAAGGAAATGGAATTTACTTTAAAAAAAAAAGTTTATGGGGTATAAAAAGTGCAGGGTCCGGCCAGGGAGTCCGTTTACTACAGGACTCATTCACGCAGCAGCGATACAATTCCTCTCCAGGTGCCAGCCAATGGGACCTGGACAGTCGTAGTCCTGAACACTCTTTTCGGTTAAGATTGTTCTGTATGCGCCCCACATAACGATAATTATAGGTTCTAATATAATATGACTGCACCGTGAATTGTGTCATTGGAAACCGTACATCACATGCCAATGGCCTTAAGTGATTTCATTACACAGGAGCAGACCTTCATTATCTCCACCGGGATAAGAAGTTCCCTAATTAGGTTTTGGGGGGGGGTTTCAGTGAATATTTGCCGACATTCCCTAATTTCCAGCTTTTAGCGATTGCCCAGAGGTTGGAATTGTTCTTCTTTGTCAGTATTGGGAAATTGTGCAATAGCACATTAAGTGGTCTATTTACTAAGCAGTGTTAGGAGACAGAGTGAAAAGTGATAAGAAAGTGATAAGGTGCCAGCTAATCAGCTCCCAACTGTCATCTCACAGGCTATGTTTGAAAAATGACAGGAGCTGATTGGCTGGCACCTTATCACTTTTCACTGTGTCTCCTAACACTGCTTAGTAAATAGACCCTTAAATGTTAGACTCAAATTGAGGAAACGCCACATAACGGGGATCGCGGTGTGTAGACGTCCGCCCAGACGGAATCACTTGTTTACGGTTATTGACTAAGGGGTCCCTGGAAAAGATTTTCAGTGCAGCATGGAACATTGTAAAATGTTTGCCAGGGATAAACACTGCATAAAACCTTTTACAAAATGGAAGGAAATTCATCAACTGCTATAGGAAAACACATAGGAATCTCTGCCAGGTAATATCCCTAAAAATAGGGACAGTTCCCATACAAAGCTGTTTACAGACATATTCTCTAGATGCCTGAGATGTAAAGAGGCGCTCAGACCCGGCCAACAGGATCAGACGTGTGCTGCTGTAGCAGAATGGCCACTTTAAGAGCGCAGCCTGGGCTGGTAAAGGAGGGGACCACTCCTGGGTAACTGCAGTTCACACTGCACGTGCCATAACTAGCACACACACATACACACGACCAGCCGGGGATCCCTTAAGAGAGGCTGCTATTGTTTAACTGCACCTACCGAGCCCTGAGAGTCTGGCGACTGGCTGTAGGGGTGATGGAACACATTGCCGAACACACGTCCAACGAGTAACCCTTTTGCTGCCAGAATTCTCTCACTATACTCCGCTGCTGAACGTGCTGTGATACAGACAGATCAGGCTCCATGCCGTTTATAGAAGGGCATATAAAAGACAATACTTTTACATAAAGGAATGAATAAAAAGAAAGATTACCCTGTTTTTTTGTTTTGGGGGGGAGGGTTTATCAATGAGCTAAAAGTTTAATTTCGGGTGAGAGTGCAAATTAGCATTTCTCCTAAAAAAAAATAGTTGATTTGGTAGAACAGGCAATGGGAGAGCAAATATACTTATCACAGGGCGAGCTTCTGGCACACCACACAAAAGGGGTCCCCAACTTCTGACAACTGTAATGTATTGCACGTGTCTATGTATCACTGTCACTTGTTCCATCTTTCTGACTTTTCTCCCTACACTTCACGGTGCCTTGGACACGACAAAAATCCTCTCACAGCGTCATATTAAAGAGGCAACGCAAATGAACGACTCCATCTAATGTCGCGACTGATGCAGCCGGAAAAAGCAATACTTGTAGCAAAAGCTGCAGGAAGACGTGACAATAAACTCCGTTTACTTGAAGGTGCAAAAGCCTCAACGTCGTCAAGATGGCGTGGGGCGATCTCTAAGCGACCACTCTGCTGTGTGAGCATACACTGACAACTGAGAATCCTGTTCTTTTCCCTTCTTAATCCAGCCTGCAAGGTCAGGGCCGCAACAGAGACACTGGGATCATTGTACAGGGGACAAGATAAGGAGCCTATGCATTGTATGATGAAAGCCTGTGTGATATCCGCTGCACAGAAGCATATATGGGCTGTTGTCATTATACAACCGCTTGTTTGGAACAGAATGACGACCACCAGAGATCTGACTTTATACAATCAGAAGTAAGTCACATACAGCAAAGCTGGTCACCTTACATTCGCGTTTACATGGGACGCTGTATATAGCAGCCTGGGCTTAGCGTGTGGCAGGAAGCACCCAGCTGCACGGCCTCATCACACGTACCGTATCACGCTAGGACCACTGCAGCTCTCCTACGTGTGCCATGTGCAAACTTTCTCTACACCCAAAGCGCCTGTCTGCCGGAGTTCCTGCCATGAAAGCGCACTGTTGTCGTAACGCTATTAGCACCCACTAGAACAGTGTAAAAGTCTGTGCCTCTCACTAGTGCTGTCTCTGTATATAACACGGCTGCTTCTTACCATCTTTTCCCAAAATTAGGAGACGCCTACTGGCTAGACCAGGGTTGTACACACCATGAACTAAAAAACGTTTTGTACTTGTGCATAACTTTAAATAATGACTCTCCATTTACAAAAAAGAAAGAAATATGTGTAAGGAGATATATTCCGGGTAGGATCTATTATACAGCATGCCTACATGCAGTAATATCTACCTTACACGTATAACTACAGTACACCATTACAAAACACTTAAGCTGCATACACACACACAACGATGTTAGTAACCAACGATTTTAGTGAACGATTTTCCTTTGAAAAAGTCAACGAAAATCGTTCACTAAAAATCGTTGGTTACTAAAAATTACTGAACGATTTACGATTTTTTAATCATGCATACAGTGAATGGAAATCGTGTGTTGGACAGTCAGAATGGACGATGAACTACAAACGTGAACGTGCATGAACGATAATCGTTCACCTTAAAAAGATGAACGATTTTATAAACAATTTAATGATAACAACGTCGTTATAGTTAAATTGTTCAAAAAATCGTTGTGTGTATACGCACCTTTAGGGGTAAATTTACTAAAGTGAGAGTTTTTAGAAGTGGAGTTGTTGCCCATAGCAACCAATCAGATTCTAGCTATTATCTTCTAGAAGGTGCTAGATAAATGTTAAGTCGAATCTGATTGGTTGCTATGGGCAACATCTCCACTGCTAAAAACGCTCACTTTAGTAAATACACCCCTTAGTCCCAGTGCCATAAACATGTAACACCACAATTTCCTATTCTGTTCACTTCCTTTAAAAACCATCAATTCTTCCACATTTAGGCCCTCATTCAGAGGCGGTCGGAGGATGCAAGCGGTCGCTCAGAAACTGGGCGGCCGCTTGCATCCTGACCGCCCGCCTCTGTTTCGGTCGTTAGGCTGTGGGTTTACACCCACAGCTCTAATGACCGCTAGGGTGATGTTCGCGATGGTCTATGACCATCGCGACCATCGGGGCTTACGACGAGACCCTAGGGTAGGGTCTCACTTGTCGTAAGCCCCTGGAGAGCTTCTCCCATGGGAACGCCCTCAGTTTGGGCTGCCACCCCCCCCGGCCCGCCTTCCAAATGGGGCGAGCTGTCAATCAACATCGACAGCTCGCCCCCTTTGGAAAGAGACCCGCTACGACCGGCGCTGTCGGTCGTAGCGGGTCTCACGAAGGAGCCGGCTCCCTCGTGCGCATGCGCACTGGACAAACATCGAGGCGGCTGTGCGGTCGTAGACCGTACGGCCGCCTCTGAATGAAGCCCTTAGGCTCTGAAATGCCCATCTGCAACCTGTCCTAAATACATTGCTCTATATAAGCGCAACGGAATGTGCTGCGCTATATAAGAAACTGCTAATGAATAAATATCTATATCTTGATTCCGGCTGTGCCTTTCAGCATTGACTTTCTATGACACAAAGCTGCCTTCTGGACACAGCGATATACAATGCAGAGAGCACAGTGGAGCTCAGAAGAAAAATCAACATATTTAGTAAAAAATAAAAAATTCTGGAGGGTATTTGCTAACAAATAAATTGCAGCCATCTGAGACATAACCCCCTTTATAGGGCAAACAGGACACCACAAAATACAGCTAATCATGATTATCATTAAAGGAGAGCACTTAGTAACATCTTACAGAGGGGTCTATTTACTAAGCTTTGGATGGAGAGAAAATACCAGCCAATCAGCTCCTAACTGCCACGTGACAAGCCGTTTTTGCAAAATGACAGGAGCTGGTTGGTTGGTACTTCATCACGATCCAAGGCTTAGTAACTATACCCCGTAGTGGAAAACCTTTTTAAGCAACCAACATACTGTAATGATAAAAGCAGTCTGCCAGGGCTCATGGGCTGAGCATAAATAAAAAACTCTCTAGGTGTTGGACAAGATGAGTCCACAGCCTCAAACTTAACCAGTTTACTCTCAGCCTACAGACAGTGACACTGGGAGCACTGGGGAACTGGTAGTTGATGGGGTAGAGTGTTAGTGTTGCAAGTGTGGGAGTGAAAAAGTAGCATAGAGAAGGTATATTTCCCTTTACTGTTATTGGGAGGATCTCCATTACCTTCCTCTTGTATCGGTGGATGTCCCCGATAGAGTTGGTTAAGCTGTTGGGCCCCAGTAACATCCGTGTGCTGCGGGGCCACTCGGCGCTGACCAGGTGATGTTCCCCCATCAGGATTTTCCTGACGTTGTCAGCTCCCGTCACCCTGATCAGCGGGCGGCCCAGCAAGTGGGTCTTGAAAACATTCCCATATTTCTCTCTCCGGGATGACTGGAAACCTGAACCCTGCGGGAGAAAACAGAGGAATTACAGGTCATCGGGAGAGAAGCAAAAAAATAACAAGGAGCAAAAACTAGAAGAGCAGAGACAGACCGCCCAGCAAGCGTATATGACGTCAGTTTCTATACAGAAGAGAGACGTCGCATTCCATCAGTCGCCAGGTGACCTCAGCCTGCAAGCGTTGGGGGACAGTGATACATAGGGGGAATAATAATGGCAGTGTGTTTTGCCGTGATGTTAGAAGTAATAACACTTAAATCGGTAACTTTTGCCTGCTAAGGCTCCACATTGAAGGCAGCCAGTTTGTGGGCTGGACCAAACCTCAACTCATCGATTCACTAGGGACAAGCGATATCCTCAGCCCACCAGAAATGGCTGCCTCCTTGTGTAGCTGATGGGTCCAAGCGTCAGTATTCAAGGAAAATCTGATTCAGTCAGAAGACAGCAGAATCTGGTATAAAAAGGCCATTGGTTGTGGTACCCAGAGCAGGTGCTCAGATGCTGTCTCCTTTCTAGGTCAGGTTAGTGCCATCTCCACCACAGCATACATCCAAACCAAACACCCCCCTCGCTGGGAGTCCCACATTACTGATCAGGCAGGACTATGGGCCATTGCACACGGTCCTTGTACGAGTTGCGAGGCCTCCTCCACTCTGTACAGGTGATACCCTCTGCTATTACTTATACAAGTCCAACTATGGCTTTATGCTAAGCGTTCAATGATTGCCACAGACCTGCAAATCCCAGGGGAAGGCCTCGCTCTAAAAGACAGATATTCCCCTTACATATGTCCCACTTCCATTCTTAACAGCTAAAAGAGTATCAGCGCCTATAGAGCCGGATATTGTATAGATTCTAAGCTTGCCCATAGACTGTAAGCTTGCGAGCAGGGCCCTCATACCTCTATGTCTGTCTGTTATTACCCAGTCTTATTCTATTACGGTTTGTTCCCACTTGTACAGCGCAACACAATATGCAGGCGCTATATAAGTACCTTATGATAAATATACAGCACCTATAGAGCCAGATGCTTCCTATGGACGTTGGGAGAATAGTTATTAGAGATGCCCCTAGAGGGCACCGTAGAGCTGTCCATAAAGTATGAAGCCGGTCAGGCTGCTGGATCTACAGACACACACGGGGTCTGAGGCTGTCATTGGGCTCCTCAGCGGCTGAGATCTGAGGAGGATTTCAGTTCAATTAACCCATTGTTTGTTGTGTAGTCTGCTCACTGCGGTAATGTCACCTCTGCAGTAACTGCAAACATATTCACCCTCCAGAAGGGAATATTAGGACATAGTACTAATCACTACTACACCCCACACTTGTTTATAAAGTAGGCATCTCTCCAGGTCAGTAAGCATGGGATAAATGACAAAGCTGCAGAATGATTATGCAGCGAATGATACATTATGTGTAACTAAAACTGCCTAAAAGGGAACTTAATCAATTCTTTAAGCTACAATGTATTTTTATGTGACACAAGAAAGTGACTATACATTATATTACAGGTCATTTTAGGTTGAAAATTCTGAGCTGTTGGGAGGAGGGGGGAGGCGTAAAGGCATTAATCTAAAATTTCTGAATTACCAATCCAAGGGGTCTATGTACTAAGCAGTGTTAGGAGACAGAGTGTAAAGTGATAAGGTGCCAGCCAATCAGCTCCCAACTGTCATTTTTCAAACAGCCTGTGAGATGACATTTGGGAGCTGATTGGCTGGTACCTTATCACTTTACAATCTGTCTCCTAACACTGCTTAGTAAATAGACCCCCACGTGTCCTAATTGAGTAGCTACTAGTTGAATGCCAGCAATGCCAGTCTGAGTACAACTGGACTAAAGTTTTGTAAAGAATTATCATCATTCTTAAACAATATTTTTTTCCCCCCTATTTTAAGCTGAATGGCGAGCAGTGTTTGGCGCTTCGCTGGCAATGACAATCTACCAGATTCCTGCGCAGAAGATATCTGCAGATTACAAAGCAGGGCAGAGCTTGTTGGTTGCTTAAAACTTTGGAAAGAGTTTTCTGGAGCTCTTAGAACTGTGTCCCCCTCCCCCCGCCCGTGCATTAGATTTTATTTTTTATTTCACCTTGATAAATATCTATTTCTAAAGCTGCAATAGCTGCATTGCATTCAGGGCGACATTTCCCTGCCAGGGAGGGCCAGGGATTCCAGAAGCAGGGGATGTGGCACTACGGTGCCCGGGCATGATGACTGCGTTCAGTGCAACCTGCCAGCTGGCCCCAAGCACACAGAGAGAGGATGGTGTAATTACTGTAGGTGTTTGGCTACACAGGGTCGCGACATGGAGAAACAGATGTGTCTACTTCAGCAGACTGGCAGGCGGAGTAGTGAAAGGTGCATTGTCTGGGGTCACAGACAGAGCTACAGTGAGGGTGTAAAAGGTCACTGAGGAGCAAAGCAAATTATTACAAGTTTTCCCTCTATAGCGAATGCAGGTTTCTGCCTCAATTAGCATCCCGGGGACTCTTACAGCTGCGGAAACATGGACTACGGCTTTGAAAAACGTGCGCAGGGAGGGCGGCGACTCTTTGCAGGCACTGTGAGAAAACTTAGGCCTGAAATGATGGAAAAATGTCCATTCCAGGCTGCGGCTATGAGACCTGTCCCAGCACATCTACTGCGTCACTAAGTACACAAACAAATGGGGACGGCCGCAGGTAAACACTTTTCCTGCCAGCACAAGGGATGTCTGTACCGCGTGGCACGAGTCTCAATCAGGGTTTGAAAGGCAATTCGCACAAAGGAGCTTATTTACTAACAAGCTGCAAATGTGCGGCAGCCGTCAGGAACAAACCATGCTCTAAGGGTAACGCCATATAGCATGTGATGGTCACTCCACCCCCCCATTGCCATATCCAACTATAAGGCGGGAACCCCCGGAATGCAGTGGATGTCACGCCGCCATCACACATAACCGATGACCCTTAGGTTTCCATACAGACCGCTCAGCGAGAAGATTGAGAGCCGCAACAAACTACAACTCAATCTAAAAACGTTATTCTTCCGAGTTTCTTGCTTCCATTATATAATTCCTCATATTCTAGTGCTCTATGTACATTGAGGATGGCGGTACCGAGGAACAACTTAAAAACTGGCCAGTTTCAGCGCCATAAAACCGTGCGCGGTTATGCTCGTTTCTCATCACAAGGGCCCTGAAGACTCCAGACAAGAGTGAAAAGCAGAGTTCAGACTTTGCGCTCAGGGCCTGATTCAGACCCGGTCGCAAGGCTGCGTTCGCATGTTTGCAATCTGAGCACGCATATGAATCGCAGTGCGTGAACCGGCCACTGCGATATGGAATCGACCGCAGCGAGCACGCAGAGGCTACATACAGTGATTGACAGGAAGTGACTGTTTGACGGTGTTGATGGGGGGGGCAGAAAACCACAGGCGTGCCAGGGCGTCTAGACGCCGTTTCAGGGGCGTGCATAATTAGGCCCCAGCGACGTCATACGCATCCTAACGTCTAGTTACACACACAAACATTAGCAATGTCTGCGGTAGGGTCAGGTCAACCACAACTTGGGCGTGTGGGTCCGATGGTTGCCGATGTTACCGATGTTTTCGCTGTCTTGCAAGAATGTAAGTGAAGGGAAGTGGGCGACTTTATGTAGTGGTAGGGGTCTAATTATTGTGCTGCGGTTACATTGCGTACGCGGTAATTAGCATATTTTTGCATCGATAAGCTGCGTGCGAACGCAGCCCCTTGCGACTGAGTCTGAAGCAAATATCAGCGGTGGGGAGGTTCATGTATGTACCCTGTGCCAGCAGCTGAACTCACGGGCAAAGGTATTGGAGGTGTGCTGGTAACACCGGGGTCAGGAATCGGTGGCTGTGTACAGGGCTACCATCAGACATTGTGGGGCCCAGTATACATGTAACAGACAAGGCCCCCCTTATCCTCATCCACCCCGGCCTGTTGGACGCATAGTTCCACTACACCCTGGCGCCCAGAGAAAGCACATGCTACAGTATGATGTCTCTTAAACGCTAAAGAAGAGAAAAACCACTGGGGACAAACCATCCCCACAGGGGCTCAGTCTGTGTGGTTCTTGCAAATAAGTTTTTCCTACCAAGAACACAACTCAAGTTTTCTGTGTAATATCACAAAACTAACTTGCGCCTTATCGCCTGCACCCAGAGGAGATCCCGCAAAAACAACACTACACAGATAAACTGGTGCAGAAAATGTGATTTTGTTGGGTAAGTGATTTAAAAAAAAAAAGGATCGGGATCTACACTGAGAATAACTGCAAGCTCTGTGGGTCAGCCATGCTGGCCTCTGTTTTACATCTTTACACCCAACGCAAACACATGCAAACAAATCAGAGTTACTACCATATAAATACCTAGGTAAAGCGTCTATGTGGCATGAAGCAAGAGAGAAAAAATACTCCCATGTCCCTGGGCAAACAGAACTGTGCTTGTGAATTTTCAAAGTTCAGGTGACTGTGTTTCTGATCTACGTAAATATAATTAAGGTCGTTTTTGTGCCATTAATAAAGAGATATTTGTACAACATTTCCACTGCAGTACAAAGACCACCTTTATGTGGCAGGAGCTGCGACTGGAGTCCAATTTATACAAAAATTTGTATTTTTAGCCTGGAACTGTTTTTGGATGGAGCCTGTGGAAAAAGGAATACCCTTTCTCGGACCCCTGAAAAATAAAAAGATAAATTTCACTTTACAAATATATTTTTATTTCTCTGTTGTTGCTTTTTTTTTTGGAACACAGAATTTGTGCTACCCTGCCGGAAATATAACAGATTGGTTGGATCTCTACCATATTTCATGCTTAAGAGGGAATCCTTTTAAATCCCATTTACTACAGCGCCACCTAGGGGAGATATATTTGGGGGAAAAAATGGAATTGTATATGGCAACATTGTAAAGGGAATGCTGCAATGATAGAGAACAATGAAAACTGACAACATAGAAACAGAATTAAAACTGAACTTGGAAAACAAATGTATTATATATATATTTCAATTAAAAAAGTTTCTTCTTGCTGTGTGTAGGTTGCAATATTCTTGCCTGTCGACCCAAAGATTCAGTTACTGACTAAATAAGCCCTACAGACCCCAATAGTAATGATGAAGGTGACACCTGCTGGACACTAAGAATATTGCAGCTCCAACCAACACGATATTGATTAGTGTCTGCGCAGAGCCTTATCGATCAGGTAACTGTCAATAATGAGGGTCCCAGATAGTGTATCCAGCAGGGGGGGCCCAACAAAGAATGACATTTCTGAAAAGTTGACTCTGTCCTGTAAAAGTAACAGATCAGAAAACTGATAATAAATTAAAAATATCATTATCTGAGCCCAGGGAAAGTGCTGTTACACCGTCACTGCTGGACCTCATGGAATGAATGCTGGCATCAATTGGGGAAATTGCAAATCACAAACCATGGGGACCATAGCTTGGGACCTGCACCCATGCTAGATTAGCAGCAGAGAAGCTCTATTCCAGGGTCTGGGGGAGCGGCAGACCCCAATCTATG
The DNA here is from genome assembly GCA_031769625.1 of Taudactylus pleione. Classification (NCBI taxonomy): domain Eukaryota; kingdom Metazoa; phylum Chordata; class Amphibia; order Anura; family Myobatrachidae; genus Taudactylus; species Taudactylus pleione. Next base: position 819,341 of record JAUIMM010000836.1, read on the forward strand.
GGATGCAGCAGCACTCTCTGTATGATGACATCATGGGGAAATGGGTTACAGCAGCACTCTGTATGATGACATCATATGGAGATGGGTTACAGCAGCACTCTGTATGATGACATATGGGGGGTCACAGCAGCACTCTGTATGATGACATATGAAGGGGTTACAGCAGCACTCTGTATGATGACATATGAAGGGGTTACAGCAGCACTCTGTATGATGACATCATATGGAGATGGGTTACAGCAGCACTCTGTATGATGACATATGGGGGGGTCACAGCAGCACTCTGTATGATGACATATGAAGGGGTTACAGCAGCACTCTCTAGGATGACATCATATGGAGATGGGTTACAGCAGCACTCTGTATGATGACATGGAGGGGTTACAGCAGCACTCTGTATGATGATATCATATGGAGAAGTTACAGCAGCACTCTAGGATGACATCATATGGAGATGGGTTATAGCAGCACTCTCTAGGATGACATCATATGGAGAGTTACAGCAGCACTCTCTAGGATGACATCATATGGAGATGGGTTACAGCAGCACTCTCTAGGATGACATCATATGGAGATGGGTTACAGCGGCACTCTCTAGGATGACATCATATGGAGAAGTTACAGCAGCACTCTGTATGATGATATCATATGGAGAAGTTACAGCAGCACTCTAGGATGACATCATATGGAGAAGTTACAGCAGCACTCTCTAGGATGACATCATATGGAGATGGGTTACAGCAGCACTCTGTATGATGATATCATATGGAGAAGTTACAGCAGCACTCTAGGATGACATCATATGGAGAGTTACAGCAGCACTCTCTAGGATGACATGACATGGAGATGGGTTACAGCAGCACTCTCTATGATGACATCACATGGAGAAGTTACAGCAGCACTCTCTAGGATGACATGACATGGAGATGGGTTACAGCAGCACTCTCTATGATGACATCACATGGAGAAGTTACAGCAGCACTCTCTAGGATGATATGACATGGAGATGGGTTACAGCAGCACTCTCTATGATGACATCACATGGAGATGGGTTACAGCAGCACTCTCTATGATGACATGACATGGAGATGGGTTACAGCAGCACTCTGTATGATGATATCACATGGAGATGGGTTACAGCAGCACTCTATGATGACATCACATGGAGATGGGTTACAGCAGCACTCTGTATGATGATATCACATGGAGATGGGTTACAGCAGAACTCTCTATGATGACATCACATGGAGATGGGTACAGCAGCACTCTATGATGACATCACATGGAGATGGGTTACAGCAGCACTCTCTATGATGACATCACATGGAGATGGGTTACAGCAGCACTCTGTATTATGACATATGGAGGGGTTACAGCAGCACTCTCTATGATGACATCACATGGAGATGGGTTACAGCAGCACTCTGTATGACGACATCACATGGAGATGGGTTACAGCAGCACTCTCTATGATGACATCACATGGAGATGGGTTACAGCAGCACTCTGTATGATGACATCACATGGAGATGGGTTACAGCAGCACTCTGTATGGTGACATCACATGGAGATGGGTTACAGCAGCACTCTGTATGATGACATCACATGGAGATGGGTTACAGCAGCACTCTGTATGATGACATCACATGGAGATGGGTTACAGCAGCACTCTGTATGATGACATCACATGGAGATGGGTTACAGCAGCACTCTCTATGATGACATCACATGGAGATGGGTTACAGCAGCACTCTCTATGATGACATCACATGGAGATGGGTTACAGCAGCACTCTGTATGATGACATCACATGGAGATGGGTTACAGCAGCACTCTGTATGATGACATCACATGGAGATGGGTTACAGCAGCACTCTGTATGGTGATATCATGGGGCAGAACAGGCTGCTACACCCCACAGTATGGAGGTCACACAGGCTAAGGCAATATTCCAGGCAACGCTTCATCCTCCGGGGACCAGAGCAGGACATTCACCCAACAGGGTGCAGAGTCCGGAAAGAGCCTTCCTGTTATAGAGAAATGTGCCACCTGTGCCCTGACCCAGACAGGGGCAATGTGACCCCCGAGCTGGGCATCGGGAAGGCTCAGAGGATTGGGGAAGGTATTACATAGGGGAGCAGGAACCACAAAACATCGTGAGCCATATTGAATGGGAGTAACCCCTGTGCCCGGAATGCCACACCCGGAGAGGTGCTGACGTCCCCCAGAGGTTGTTACATTGCTGCGCTGGTGACTGACCCTCAGTTACACTACATGTAAGGCTAAGCCCACTCCTCACTGTGCTGCCAGGGGAGAAGGGGTTAACTTGCAATGGAAGTAGGTGGGGGCGGGGTCCTCGGTGGGGACATTCCCCAAAGCTCACCGTATTATATTATTGCTGTATTAGTGTTATTACTGTAATATTATTACTGCTGCCCCTGCGGTTATCATGACTATTATTATTGTAGTATTGTGATGATGAATGTACTATTGGCACTGCCCCTGTGCCATGACCGGGCAGCATGTGTATAACCCTGTGGCTATAGAGAAGGGGATGGAGGAATCCCGGGCGGTACATCCACTGGCCGCAAAGATCCACAACATGCTCAGGCAAAAGTGACAGCTTGCTTATGTGATTGTGAGCTCTTCGGGCCAGGGAGGGCAATGCGTTTCCCAGTATAGCGTATATACTTTACTATATGTATGTATATATAGATAGATAGATAGATAGATAGATAGATAGATAGATATCATTTAGAAGATTCCACAGCGCACACAGGGACTATACTTCTTACCCCCATACACCTACTCCGGGGCAATGCCTCACTGATCCCTACTCTCCTTCCCAACACAGCCCCTTATACCTTTTCACTCTGACACTGTGCCCAGCTGCATGCCATGAGGGATCCCCCAGGCTGGCATTACACATACCATGGCACAGTCATCACATCTATGGGACACAGCGTGGTACAATGCATCTGGGACCTGTCTACCCCGCAATTTTGGAGATGAGCCTGAGCAGGTATCCCCGAATTCACTCTATCGCCAATTATACCATGATAGATAGAGAGAGAGAGAGAGAGAGAGAGAGAGAGAGAGAGAGAGAGAGATGAGAGAGAGAGATGAGAGAGAGAGAGAGATGAGAGAGAGAGAGAGAGAGAGAGATGAGAGACAGAGAGAGATGAGAGAGAGAGACAGAGAGAGAGAGATGAGAGAGAGACAGAGAGAGAGAGAGAGAGAGAGAGATGAGAGAGAGAGAGAGAATGAGAGACAGAGAGAGAGAGATGAGAGACAGAGAGAGAGAGATGAGAGAGATAGAGAGAGAGAGATGACAGAGAGAGAGAGAGACAGAGAGAGAGAGACAGAGAGAGATGAGAGAGACAGAGAGAGAGATGAGAGAGGGAGAGAGACAGAGAGAGAGAGATGAGACAGAGAGAGATGAGATAGAGAGAGAGAGAGAAAGAGAGAGAGAGATGACAGAGAGAAAGAGAGAGAGAGATGACAGAGAGAAAGAGAGATGAGATGAGATAGAGATGAGAGAGCAATCAGAGAGAGAGAGAGATGAGATGAGATAGAGATGAGAGAGCAATCAGAGAGAGAGAGAGAGAGAGAAATGAGAGAGAGATATGAGATAGAAAGAGAGAGAGAGAGAGATTAGAGAGAGAGAGCAATTAGAGAGAGAGAGATGAGAGAGAGAAATTAGAGAGAGAGAGATGAGAGAGAGATGAGAGAGAGAAATTAGAGAGAGATATGAGAGAGAGAGAGAGAGAGATTAGAGAGAGAGAGAGATTAGAGAGAGAGAGAGATTAGAGAGAGAGAGAGATATGAGAGAGAGAAATTAGAGAGAGAGAGAGAGAGAGATATGAGAGAGAGAGAGATTAGAGAGAGAGAGAGAGAGAGATTAGAGAGAGAGAGAGAGAGAGAGAGAGAGAGATGAGAGAGAGAAATTAGAGAGAGAGAGAGAGAAATTAGAGAGAGAGAGAGAGAGAGATATGAGAGAGAGAGATTAGAGAGAGAGAGATGAGAGAGAGAAATTAGAGAGAGATGAGAGAGAAATTAGAGAGAGAGAGATGAGAGAGAGAGAGAGAGAGAGAGAGAGAGAGAGATATGAGATAGATAGATAGATAGATAGATAGAGAGAGAGAGATATGAGATAGAGAGAGATGAGAGAGAGAGAGATATGAGATAGAGAGAGAGAGAGATGAGATAGACAGATAGGACAGACAGACATATATGTTAGTAGAGCACAGAGTAGATGAGCTGGGACCGGGAACACCTGTTATTTATAAATAAGGATATATATTTACTCCCTAGTACAGTAGCACGTGGCTCATTCATAGATACACAGGACTCAGACACTGCACAGCTTACACAGGTAACAGTGTAATACACAGACTGAGGAGTAACAGTGGATACACAGTATAATAGTGTCACCAGTGATAGTGGATACACAGTATAATAGTGTCACCAGTGATAGTGGATACACAGTATAATAGTGTCACCAGTGATAGTGGATACACAGCATAATAGTGTCACCAGTTATAAGTGATACAGAGTATAAAAAGTGTCACCAGTAATAAATGATACACAGTATAAAAGTGTCAACAGTTATAGTGGATACACAGTATTACAGTGTCACCAGTGATAAGGAAAACACAGTATAAAAGTGTCACCAGTAATAAGTGATACACAGTATAAAAGTGTCACCAGTAATTAGTGATACACAGTATAATAGTGTCACCAGTAATAAGTGATACACAGTATAATAGTGTCACCAGTAATAAGTGATACACAGTATAAAAGTGTCACCAGTAATAAGTGATACACAGTATAATAGTGTCACCAGTGATAGTGGATACACTGTATAATAGTGTCACCAGTGATAGTGGATACACAGTATTACAGTGTCACCAGTGATAGTGGATACACAGTATTACAGTGTCACCAGTGATAGTGGATACACAGTATAAAAGTGTCAACAGTTATAGTGGATGCACAGCATAATAGTGTCACCAGTAATAAGTGATACACAGTATAATAGTGTCACCAGTGATAATATATACACAGTATAATAGTGTCACCAGTGATAAGGGATACACAATATAATAGTGTCACCAGTGATAATATATACACAGTATAATAGTGTCACCAGTGATAATATATACACAGTATAATAGTGTCACCAGTGATAAGGGATACACAATATAATAGTGTCACCAGAGTTAATATGACACCGTAATAGAGGACCGGCATTAGTGGCACAGTACACAGGTAACTACTGTCCTCATTTAAAGACAGTACATTGTATAATACTGTTCATCAGATAGTATACAGAGTAATAGAGTAATCAGTGACACTAAAAAGTAAAATTAAGTATTACACGGAGTAATAATATCAGGGACAGTAAGGGTAATAGCGTTAATAATATCAAAGACAGTGCAGACAGTAAGGGTAATAGTGTTACATGGGGTAATATCAGGGGCAGTGCAGACAGTAAGGTAATAATGCTACATGGGGTAATATCAGGGGTAGTGCAGACAGTAAGGTAATAACGCTACATGGGGTAATATCAGGCGCAGTACTGACAATAAGAGTAATAGTGTTACATGGGGAATATAAAGGACAGTGCAGACAGTAAGGTAATAGTGTTACATGGGGTAATATCAGGGGTAGTGCAGACAGTAAGGTAATGCTACATGGGGTAATATCAGGGGCAGTGCAGACAGTAAGGTAATAACGCTACATGGGGTAATATCAGGCGCAGTACTGACAATAAGAGTAATAGTGTTACATGGGGAAATATAAAGGACAGTGCAGACAGTAAGGGCAATAGTGTTACATGGGGTAATATCCGGGACAGTACAGACTATAAGGGCAATAGTGTTACATGGGGTAATATCCGGGACAGTACAGACTATAAGGGTAATAGTGTTACATGGGGTAATATCAGGGACAGTGCAGACTATAAGGGCAATAGTGTTACATGGGGTAATATCCGGGACAGTACAGACTATAGGGGCAATAGTGTTACATGGGGTAATATCCGGGACAGTACAGACTATAGGGGCAATAGTGTTACATGGGGTAATATCCGGGACAGTACAGACTATAGGGGCAATAGTGTTACATGGGGTAATATCCGGGACAGTACAGACTATAAGGGCAATAGTGTTACATGGGGTAATATCAGGGACAGTACAGACTATAAGGGCAATAGTGTTACATGGGGTAATATCAGGGACAGTGCAGACTATAAGGGTAATATCAGGGACAGTGGAGACTATAAGGGCAATAGTGTTACATGGGGTAATATCAGGGACAGTACAGACTATAAGGGCAATAGTGTTACATGGGGTAATATCAGGGACAGTGCAGACTATAAGGGTAATATCAGGGACAGTGGAGACTATAAGGGCAATAGTGTTACATGGGGTAATATCCGGGACAGTACAGACTATAAGGGTAATAGTGTTACATGGAGTAATATCAGGGACAGTACAGACTATAAGGGCAATAGTGTTACATGGGGTAATATCAGGGACAGTACAGACTATAAGGGCAATAGTGTTACATGGGGTAATATCAGGGAGAGTGCAGACTATAAGGATAATATCAGGGACAGTGCAGACTATAAGGGTAATAGTGTTACATGGGGTAATATCCGGGACAGTACAGACTATAAGGGTAATAGTGTTACATGGGGTAATATCAGGGACAGTACAGACTATAAGGGCAATAGTGTTACATGGGGTAATATCAGGGACAGTACAGACTATAAGGGCAATAGTGTTACATGGGGTAATACCAGGGGAGTGCAGACATTAAAGATGATAATATTACACGGGGTAATAATACTAGATGCAGTGGATACAGTAGGGGTATTAGTGTCACAAGGGGTAATATTAAGACCAGATATAGTGGACATAGTGGAGTAGCAGTAGATACAGGGGGGTAATAATCAGAGTACAGTTGGGTAACAGTGCAGACAGTGGGGTGATAATAATAATAATGATAATAATAATTTGGCACGTACCTGCAGGATCCAGTGGAAGGTCTCCCCTACCAGGGGGAATCCCATGGAGCCCTTGGGGATAGGCAGCTTGCAGCTCTTGTCCCGGGTGGCCGCCCAGCGGAGCTGCCACAGCTGCTGGGACACGGCGAGGAGCAGGGCCACGGACACCAGGCAGGCGGCGAGGGTGGCCAGGGCAGAGAGCAGGTCAAAGCTGGGGAACAGCATGGTGAGCGGGGAGGAGAGAGCCGGAGCTCAGCAGCAGCAGCAGCAGCACCTGGGGAGGGAGAGCAGGAACATCTCTGTACTCCAGGTCTGTACACACCAGTGCAGCCAGGACCGGCCGCTGCTGCCCCTTATATACAGGCGGGGAGGCTGAGGCGGGCAGGAGGCCAGGTACTGGCTGCTACTCCCCCCACTCACTGTGCACGGGCGGCTGCTGCTCTTACTGCTGGAGGCGGGGTGCTGCTGGGAGCCCGGCCGGAGACGGCTGCTCACACTACTACTGCTGTCACCTATGTGCGTGTACTCACTACTACTGCTGTCACCTATGTGCGTGTACTCACTACTACTGCTGTCACCTATGTGCGTGTACTCACTACTACTGCTGTCACCTATGTGCGCGTACTCACTACTACTGCTGTCACCTATGTGCGCGTACTCACTACTACCGCTGTCACCTATGTGCGCGTACTCACTACTACTGCTGTCACCTATGTGCGCGTACTCACTACTACTGCTGTCACCTATGTGCGCGTACTCACTACTACTGCTGTCACCTATGTGCGCGTACTCACTACTACTGCTGTCACCTATGTGCGCGTACTCACTACTACTGCTGTCACCTATGTGCGCGTACTCACTACTACTGCTGTCACCTATGTGCGCGTACTCACTACTACTGCTGTCACCTATGTGCGCGTACTCACTACTACTGCTGTCACCTATGTGCGCGTACTCACTACTACTGCTGTCACCTATGTGCGCGTACTCACTACTACTGCTGTCACCTATGTGCGCGTACTCACTACTACTGCTGTCACCTATGTGCGCGTACTCACTACTACTGCTGTCACCTATGTGCGCGTACTCACTACTACTGCTGTCACCTATGTGCGCGTACTCACTACTACTGCTGTCACCTATGTGCGCGTACTCACTACTACTGCTGTCACCTATGTGCGCGTACTCACTACTACTGCTGTCACCTATGTGCGCGTACTCACTACTACTGCTGTCACCTATGTGCGCGTACTCACTACTACTGCTGTCACCTATGTGCGCGTACTCACTACTACTGCTGTCACCTATGTGCGCGTACTCACTACTACTGCTGTCACCTATGTGCGCGTACTCACTACTACTGCTGTCACCTATGTGCGCGTACTCACTACTACTGCTGTCACCTATGTGCGCGTACTCACTACTACTGCTGTCACCTATGTGCGCGTACTCACTACGACTGCTGTCACCTATGTGCGCGTACTCACTACTACTGCTGTCACCTATGTGCGCGTACTCACTACTACTGCTGTCACCTATGTGCGCGTACTCACTACTACTGCTGTCACCTATGTGCGCGTACTCACTACTACTGCTGTCACCTATGTGCGCGTACTCACTACTACTGCTGTCACCTATGTGCGCGTACTCACTACTACTGCTGTCACCTATGTGCGCGTACTCACTACTACAGCTGTCACCTATGTGCGCGTACTCACTACTACTGCTGTCACCTATGTGCGCGTACTCACTACTACTGCTGTCACCTATGTGCGCGTACTCACTACTACTGCTGTCACCTATGTGCGCGTACTCACTACTACTGCTGTCACCTATGTGCGCGTACTCACTACTACTGCTGTCACCTATGTGCGCGTACTCACTACTACTGCTGTCACCTATGTGCGCGTACTCACTACTACAGCTGTCACCTATGTGCGCGTACTCACTACTACTGCTGTCACCTATGTGCGCGTACTCACTACTACTGCTGTCACCTATGTGCGCGTACTCACTACTACTGCTGTCACCTATGTGCGCGTACTCACTACTACTGCTGTCACCTATGTGCGCGTACTCACTACTACTGCTGTCACCTATGTGCGCGTACTCACTACTACTGCTGTCACCTATGTGCGCGTACTCACTACTACTGCTGTCACCTAAGTGCGCGTACTCACTACTACTGCTGTCACCTAAGTGCGCGTACTCACTACTACAGCTGTCACCTATGTGCGCGTACTCACTACTACTGCTGTCACCTATGTGCGCGTACTCACTACTACTGCTGTCACCTATGTGCGCGTACTCACTACTACTGCTGTCACCTATGTGCGCGTACTCACTACTACTGCTGTCACCTATGTGCGCGTACTCACTACTACAGCTGTCACCTATGTGCGCGTACTCACTACTACTGCTGTCACCTATGTGCGCGTACTCACTACTACTGCTGTCACCTATGTGCGCGTACTCACTACTACTGCTGTCACCTATGTGCGCGTACTCACTGCTACAGCTGTCACCTATGTGCGCGTACTCACTGCTACAGCTGTCACCTATGTGCGCGTACTCACTACTACTGCTGTCACCTATGTGCGCGTACTCACTACTACAGCTGTCACCTATGTGCGCGTACTCACTACTACTGCTGTCACCTATGTGCGCGTACTCACTACTACAGCTGTCACCTATGTGCGCGTACTCACTACTACTGCTGTCACCTATGTGCGCGTACTCACTACTACTGCTGTCACCTATGTGCGCGTACTCACTACTACTGCTGTCACCTATGTGCGCGTACTCACTACTACTGCTGTCACCTATGTGCGCGTACTCACTACGACTGCTGTCACCTATGTGCGCGTACTCACTACGACTGCTGTCACCTATGTGCGCGTACTCACTACGACTGCTGTCACCTATGAGCGCGTACTCACTACTACAGCTGTCACCTATGTGCGCGTACTCACTACTACTGCTGTCACCTATGTGCGCGTACTCACTACTACAGCTGTCACCTATGTGCGCGTACTCACTACTACTGCTGTCACCTATGTGCGCGTACTCACTACTACAGCTGTCACCTATGTGCGCGTACTCACTACTACTGCTGTCACCTATGTGCGCGTACTCACTACTACTGCTGTCACCTATGTGCGCTTACTCACTACTACTGCTGTCACCTATGTGCGCGTACTCACTACTACTGCTGTCACCTATGTGCGCGTACTCACTACGACTGCTGTCACCTATGTGCGCGTACTCACTACGACTGCTGTCACCTATGTGCGCGTACTCACTACGACTGCTGTCACCTATGTGCGCGTACTCACTACGACTGCTGTCACCTATGTGCGCGTACTCACTACGACTGCTGTCACCTATGTGCGCGTACTCACTACGACTGCTGTCACCTATGTGCGCGTACTCACTACGACAGCTGTCACCTATGTGCGCGTACTCACTACTACTGCTGTCACCTATGTGCGCGTACTCACTACTACAGCTGTCACCTATTTGCGCGTACTCACTACTACTGCTGTCACCTATGTGCATGGACTCACTACCACTGCTGTCACCTATGTGCAGGTACTCACTACCACTGCTGTCACCTATGTGCGCGTACTCACTACCACTGCTGTCACCTATGTGCGCGTACTCACTACTACTGCTGTCACCTATGTGCGCGTATTCACTACTACTGCTCTCACCTATGTGCACATACTCACTACTACTACTGTGACCTATGTGCGTGTACTCACTACTACTGTTGTCACCTATCTGTGTACTCACTACTACTGCTGTCACCTATGTGCACGTACTCACTACTACTGCTGTCACTTATGTGGCGTACTCACTACTACTGCTGTCACCTATGTGCGCGTACTCACTACTACTGCTGTCACCTATCTCTGTGTGCTCACTACTACTGCTGTCACCTATGTGCGCGTGCTCACTACCACTGCTGTCACCTATGTGCGCGTACTCACTACCACTGCTGTCACCTATGTGCGCGTACTCACTACTACTGCTGTCACCTATGTGCGAGTACTCACTACTACTGCTGTCACCTATGTTCACGTACTCACTACTACTGCTGTCACCTTTGTGCACGTACTCACTACTACTACTGTCAGCTATGTGCGTGTACTCACTACTACTGCTGTCACCTATGTGCGTATACTCACTACTGCTATCACCTATGTGCGCGTACTCACTACTACTGCTGTCATTTATGTGCGCGTACTCACTACTACTTCTGTCACCTATCTCTGTGTGCTCACTACTACTGCTGTCACCTATGTGCACGTGCTCACTACTACTGCTGTCACCTATGTGCGCGTACTCACTTCTACTGCTGTCACCTATGTGCGAGTTCTCACTACTACTGCTGTCACCTATGTGCGAGTACTCACTACTACTGCTGTCACCTGTGTGCGCGTACTCACTACTACTGCTGTCACCTATGTGCGCGTACTCACTACTACTGCTGTCACCTATGTGCGCGTACTCACTACTACTGCTGTCACCTATGTGCGCGTACTCACTACTACTGCTGTCACCTATGTGCGCGTACTCACTACTACTGCTGTCACCTATGTGCGCGTACTCACTACTACTGCTGTCACCTATGTGCGCGTACTCACTACTACTGCTGTCACCTATGTGCGCGTACTCACTACTACTGCTGTCACCTATGTGCGCGTACTCACTACTACTGCTGTCACCTATGTGCGCGTACTCACTACTACTGCTGTCACCTATGTGCGTGTACTCACTACTACTGCTGTCACCTATGTGCGTGTACCCACTACTGCTATCACCTATGTGCGCGTACTCACTACTACTGCTGTCACTTATGTGCGCGTACTCACTACTACTTCTGTCACCTATCTCTGTGTGCTCACTACTACTGCTGTCACCTATGTGCGCGTGCTCACTACTACTGCTGTCACCTATGTGTGCGTACTCACTACCACTGCTGTCACCTATGTGCGCGTACTCACTACTACTGCTGTCACCTATGTGCGAGTACTCACTACTACTGCTGTCACCTATGTTCACGTACTCACTACTACTGCTGTCACCTATGTGCACGTACTCACTACTACTACTGTCACCTATGTGCGTGTACTCACTACTACAGCTGTCACCTATGTGCATGTACTCTACTACTGCTGTCACCTATGTGCATATACTCAATACTACTGCTGTCACCTATGTGCGCGTACTCACGACTGCAGCTGTCACCTATGTGCATGTACTCACGACTACTGCTGTCACCTATGTGCATGTACTCACTACTACTGCTGTCACCTATGTGCGCATATTCACTACTACTGCTGTCACCTATGCGCATGTACTCACTACTACTGCTGTCACCTATGTGCGCGTACTCACTACTACTGCTGTCACCTATGTGCGTGTACTCATTACTACTGCTGTCACCTATGTGCGTGTACTCACTACTACTGCTGTTACCTATGTGCGCGTACTCACTACTACTGCTGTCACCTATGTGCGCGTACTCACTACTGCTGTCACCTATGTGCGTGTACTCACTACTGCTGTCACCTATGTGCGCGTACTCACTACCACTGCTGTCACCTATGTGCGAGTACTCACTACTACTGCTGTCACCTGTGTGTGCGTACTCACTACTACTGCTGTCCCCTGTGTGCGCGTACTCACTACTACTGCTGTCACCTATATGCGCGTACTCACTACTACTGCTGTCACCTATCTGTGTGTGCTCACTACTACTGCTGTCACCTATGTGCGCGTACTCACTACTACAGCTGTCACCTATGTGCATGTACTCACTACTACTGCTGTCACCTATGTGCATGTATTCACTACTACAGCTGTCACCTATGTGCGCGTACTCACTACTACTGCTGTGACCTATGTGCGCGTACTCACTACTACTGCTGTCACCTATGTGCGCATACTCACTACTACTGCTGTCACCTATTTGTGCCTACTCACTACTACTGCTGTCACCTATGTGCGCGTACTCCCTACTACTGCTGTCACCAATCTGTGTGCTCACTACTACTGCTGTCACCTATGTGCGCGTACTCACTACTACTGCTGTCACCTATGTGCATGTACTTCTACTGCTGTCACCTATGTGAGTGTACTCACTACTACTGCTGTCACCTATGTGCGTGTACTCACTACTACTGCTGTCACCTATGTGCGCATACTCACTACTACTGCCACCTATCTTAGTGTGTGTGTGCTCACTAATACTGCTGTCAACTATATGCGCGCACTCACTACTACTGCTGTCAGCTATGTGTGCGTACTCACTACTGCTGCTGTCACCTATGTGAGTGTACTCACTATTACTGCTGTCACCTATGTGCGCGTACTCACTACTACTGCTGTCACCTATGTGCGCGTACTCACTACTGCTGTCACCTATGTGCGCGTACTCACTACTACTGCCACCTATCTTTGTGTATGTGCTCACTACTACTGCTGTCACCTTTGTGCATGTACTCACTACTACTACTGCCACCTATCTTTGTGTATGTGCTCACTACTACTGCTGTCACCTTTGTGCATGTACTCACTACTACTGCTGTCACCTTTGTGCATGTACTCACTACTACTGCTGTCACCTATGTGCGCGCACTCACTACTACTGCTGTCACCTATGTGTGCATACTCACTATTACTGCTGTCACCTATGTGCGCGCACTCACTACTACTGCTGTCACCTATGTGCGCATACTCACTACTTCTGCTGTCACCTATGTGCGTGTACTCACTACTACTGCTGTTAGCTTTGTGCGTGTACTCATTACTACTTCTGTCACCTTTGTGCACGTACTCACTACTACTGCTGTCACCTATGTGCGCATACTCACTCTTACTGCTATCACCTATGTGCGTGTACTCACTACTACTGCCACCTATCTTTGTGTGCTCACTACTACTGCTGTCACCTATGTCCGTGTACTCACTACTGCTGCTGTCACCTATGTGCGCGTACTCACTACTACTGCTGTCACCTATGTGCGTGTACTCACTACTGCCACCTATCTTTGTGTGTGTGCTCACTACTACTGCTGCCACCTATGTGCATGTAATCACTACTACTGCTGTCACCTATGTCCGTGTACTCACTACTACTACTGTCACCTATGTCCGTGTACTCACTACTACTGCCACCTATCTTTGTGTGTGTGTGCTCACTACTACTGCTGTCACCTATGTGTGTGTACTCTCTACTACTGCTGTCATCTATGTGCGCATACTCACTACTACTACTGTCACCTATGTGTGCCTACGCACTACTACTGCTGTCACCTATGTGCGCGTACTCACTACTACTTCTGTCACCTGTGTGCGTGTACTCACTACTTCTGCCACCTGTGTGTTTGCTCACTACTACTGCTGTCACCTGTATCTCTGTTTTTACTCACTACTACAGCTGTCACCTGTATCTCTGTGTGCTCACTACTACTGCTGTCACCTATCTCTACGTATGTGCTCACTACTGCTGCTGTCACCTATTTGCGTGTACTCACTACTGCTGTCACCTATGTTTGTGTACTCACTACTTCTGCCACCTATCTGTTTGTGTGTTCACTACTACTGCTGTCACCTGTATGTCTGTGTATACTCACTACTACAGCTGTCACGTGTATTTCTTTGTTTGCTCACTACTACTGCGGTCACCTATGCGCGTACTCACTACTACTGCTGTCATCTAGTGATTGTACTCACTACTCTCTAATACTGTTGTCACCTTTATCTCTGTGTGTACTCACTACTACTGCTGTTACCTATCTCTGTGTGTGTACTCACTACTACTGCTGTCACCTATCTCTGTGTTTACTCATTACTACTACTGTCACCGATATCTGTGTGTACTTTCTACTACTGTTGTCATCTATGTCTGTACTCACTGCTACTGCTGTCAGCTATATTTCTCTGTGTGTTTGTGCTCACTACTACTGCTGTCACCTATGTGTGTACTCACGTCTACTGCTGTCACCTATATCTCCTTGTGTGTGCTCACTACTGCTGTCACCTTTATCTCTGTGTGTACTCACTACTGCTGCTGTTACCTATCTCTGTGTGTGTACTCACTTCTAATGCTGTCACCTATAGCTCTCTATGTGTACTCACTACTACTGATGTCACCTATATCTGTGTGTGTGCCCACTACTACTGTTGTCACCTATGTGTGTACTCACTACTACTGCTGTCAACTATATCTCTGTTGACTACTACCGCTGTCAACTATATCTCTGTGTACTCACTACTACTGCTGTTACCTATCTCTGTGTGCGTACTCACTACTACTGCTGTCACCTATATCTCTGTGTACACTCACTACTACTGCTGTCACCTATATCTATCTGTGTGTACTCACTACTACTGCTGTCACCTGTGTGCTAGCTACTACTGCTGTCACCTATGTGTGTGTACGCACTACTACTGCTGTCACTTATATCTTTCTGTGTTATCATTACTACTACTTTCAGTGCTCACACTACTACTGCTGTCACCTATGTGTGTATTCACTCTACTGTTGTCACATATATCTCTGTGTGTGTACTCACTACTGCTATCGTCACCTATATCTCTCTGTGTACTCACTACAACTGCTGTCACCTATATATATTTCATGTGTGTGCTCACTACTACTGCTACTGTCACTGCTCACACTACTGCTATGTGTGTGTACTCAATACTACTCACTACTACTGCTATCACCTATATCTGTGTGTGTGCTCACTATGACTACTGTCACCTATATCTCTGTGTGTGTGCTCACTACTGTCACTGCTCACACTACTGCTGTCACCTATGTATATGCATGTGTGTGTGCTCAGTATATCTTATGTGTAATCTTGACTACTGTCACCTATATATTTATACATATCTGTGTGTATTCACTACTACTATCACCTATGTGTGTACACACTACTACTACTACTATTACTACTACTGTCACTGCTCACACTACCATTGTCACCTATATCAATGTGTATTCACTACTACTGTCACACACACACACACACATAAATATATATATATATATATATATATATATATGTGTGTACTCACTAGATCTGTCACTGCTATTAGTGTCGCCTATATATCTGTGTGCTATTACTACTATGGTCACATAAATATGTGTGTGTGTGTGTGTGTGTGCGTGTTTACTCCTGTCACCATTCTTACCTATATACATGTGTGCCAGTACACTTACCCACTACTGCTATAATTGTTCATACAACTACTACTGTTACTACCCTCACCTGTAAAGGTGTGTACTCACTGCTTGTGTCACTACACTCACTTATATATGTGTGTATTCACTACTACCGTCACTATTTATACTCACTACTACTGTCACACTACACTCAACTATAAGCTTACTAACTACTACTGTCGTTAGATACTGTCACTAGATACTCACTACTATGACTACATTTAATCATATTTGTGTATTCACTACTGTCACTGCTCATATTCACTGTCACTGCAATCAATTATATTTCTTAATGGTTATTAACATTTACTTATTCCATTGTGCTTTACAATTGGGAGTGTGTACTCACTACTACTGTCACTACACTTACTACTACTGTCATAACACCCATGTATGAGTACAGTCACTACTACTGTCACTACACTCACTTTAATTGGTATGTCCTCACTACTACTGTGCATACTATGCATACTCACTGCTGTCTGTCACTACGCTCACTCATTTGTGTATTCACTCCTACTGTCACTGCTCATACTCACTACTACTGTCACTACACTCACTTATATCGGTATATACTCACTACTATTGTCACTACATTCACTTATATTGGTATGTACACACTACTATTGTAACTACACTCACTTGTATCGGTATGTACTCACTACTATTCTCACTACACTCACTTATATCGGTATGTACTCACCACTACTGTCATTATGCATACTCACTGCTATCTGTCACTACACTCATGTCACTGCAATCAATTATATTTCTTAACGTTTATTAACATTTACTAATTCCTTTGTGCTTTATAATTGGGAGTGTACTCACTACTACTGTCAAAACACCCATGTATGAGTACGGTCACTACTTCTGTCACTACACTCACTTATATAGGTATGTACTCACTACTACTGTCACTACATCATTCACTTATATAAGTATGTACTCACTACTACTGTCACTACATTCATTTATATCATTATTTACTCACTACTACTGTCACTATGCATACTCACTAACTCACTGCTATCTGTCACTATACTCATATGTGTAATCACTCCTATTTTCACTGCTCATACTCACTACTACTGTTACTATACTCAACTATATGCGTACATAGGGCCTGATTCAGAGCCGCTCGTAAGCGGCCGCTCGTTCGTTCCGAGCGATGTTAGCCCAACTGCGCATGCGTACGGATCGTTATACGCATGCGCTAACCAGTCAGTGCGGCCGAAATTCATGTGCTCGCAAAATAGCGAATGCCTGCTATTTTGAGTGATAGAAAGAGGCGTATGTGGGTGGTAACAGGGGAAGGTGCTTGAAAATGGGGAGTGGAAATCAGAACGCAGGCGTGCTTAAAGGTCAAAACGGGCGTTTTATGGGTGTGCATATTTAAAACAGCAGCGTCATGGACCACGTCACTGGGTTATTTCATAGTCAGAACTGCTCGCAAAATTGTGGTAGCAAACACCAACCCCAAGAATAGCGAGCAGTTCATACCCTTGTCGATGTACTCGATTAATCTAATAAAAAGCGGACATGACGTAGGATGCGAGCGGCCAGGGGGCGTATTTTTCCAAAAAACGAACGCAAGTTTTGTTCGCTCGTTCAGACATAGAGGCGTGAACAGACCGCAAACAGCGAACGGTTCATTTGAATAGCCACCCCTCGTTTTAGAACAAACGACCGCAAATAGCGAGTGGCTCTGAATGAGGGCCATAGTACTAATATCACTACACTAACTCATGTGTGGATTAACTACTACTGTCACTGATCATACTCACTACTACTGTCACTATCCTGTCTTATACATGTGTACTCACTACTACCATCACTGCTTATACTCACTACTACTGTCACTATCATGTCTTATATGTGTGTGTACTCACTACTACCACCACTGCTTATACTCACTACTACTGTCACTATCATGTCTTATATGTGTGTGTACTCACTACTACCACCACTGCTTATACTCACTACTACTGTCACTATCATGTCTTATATGTGTGTACACACTACTACCATCGCTATACTCACTTATATAGGTGTACTCACTGCTACCATCACTATACTCACTTATATAGGCGTACTCACTACTTCCATCACTATACTCACTTATACAGGTGTACTCACTGCTACCATCACTATATTCACTTATACAGGTGTACTCACTGCTACCATCACTATACTCACTTATACAGGTGTTCTCACTGCTACCATCACTATACTCACTTATACAGGTGTACTCACTGCTACCATCACTATACTCACTTATACAGGTGTTCTCACTGCTACAATCACTATACTCACTTATACAAGTGTACTCACTGCTACCATCACTATACTCACTTATACAGGTGTCTTCACTGCTACCATCACTATACTCACTTATATAGGTGTACTCACTGCTACCATCACTATACTCACTTATATAGGTGTACTCACTGCTACCATCACTATACTCACTTATATAAGTGTACTCACTACTACCATCAGTATTCTCACTTATACAGGTGTACTCACTGCTACCATCACTATACTCAGTTATACAGGTGTCCTCACTGCTACCATCACTATACTCACTTATACAGGTGTACTCACTGCTACCATCACTATACTCACTTATACAGGTGTTCTCACTGCTACCATCACTATACTCACTTATACAGGTGTACTCACTGCTACCATCACTATACTCACTTATACAGGTGTTCTCACTGCCACCATCACTATACTCACTTATATAGGTGTACTCACTGCTACCATCATTTTAGTCACTTATATAGGTGTACTCACTGCTACCATCACTATACTCACTTATACAGGTGTACTCACTGCTACCATCACTATACTCACTTATACAGGTGTACTCATTGCTACCATCACTATACTCACTTATACAGCTGTACTCACTGCTACCATCACTATACTCACTTATAAAGGTGTACTCACTGCTACCATCACTATACTCACTTATATAGGTGTACTCACTGCTACCATCACTATACTCACTTATACAGGTGTCCTCATTGCTACCATCACTATACTCACTTATATACTGTAGGTGTCCTCACTGCTACCATCACTATAGTCACTTATATAGGTGTCCTCACTGCTACCATCACTATACTCACTTATATAGGTGTACTCACTGCTACCATCACTATACTCACTTATATAGGTGTACTTACTGCTACCATCACTATACTCACTTATATACTGTAGGTGTACTCACTGCTACCATCACTATACTCACTTATACAGGTGTACTCACTGCTACCATCACTATAGTCACTTATATAGGTGTACTCACTGCTACCATCACTATACTCACTTATATACTGTAGGTGTCCTCACTGCTACCATCACTATACTCACTTATATAGGTGTACTCACTGCTACAATCACTATAGTCACTTATATAGGTGTACTCACTGCTACCATCACTATACTCACTTATATACTGTAGGTGTCCTCACTGCTACCATCACTATAGTCACTTATATAGGTGTCCTCATTGCTACCATCACTGTACTCACTTATATAGGTGTACTCACTGCTTCCACCACTATACTAAGTTATATAGGTGTCCTCATTGCTACCATCGCTATACTCACTTATATAGGTTTCCTCATTGCTACCATCACTATACTCTCTTATATAGGTGTACTCACTGCTACCATCACTATACTCACTTATATTGGTGTACTCATTGCTACCATCACTATACTCACTTATATAGGTGTACTCACTGCTACCATCACTATACTCACTTATATAGGTGTACTCACTGCTTCCATCACTATACTCACTTATATAGGAGTCCTCATTGCTACCATCACTATACTCACTTATATAGGTGTACTCATTGCTACCATCACTATACTCACTTATACAAGTGAACTCACTGCTACCATCACTATACACACTTATATAGGTGTACTCACTGCTACCATCACTATACTCACTTATATAGGCGTACTCACTACTTCCATCACTATACTCACTTATACAGGTGTACTCACTGCTACCATCACTATATTCACTTATACAGGTGTACTCACTGCTACCATCACTATACTCACTTATACAGGTGTTCTCACTGCTACCATCACTATACTCACTTATACAGGTGTACTCACTGCTACCATCACTATACTCACTTATACAGGTGTTCTCACTGCTACAATCACTATACTCACTTATACAAGTGTACTCACTGCTACCATCACTATACTCACTTATACAGGTGTCTTCACTGCTACCATCACTATACTCACTTATATAGGTGTACTCACTGCTACCATCACTATACTCACTTATATAGGTGTACTCACTGCTACCATCACTATACTCACTTATATAAGTGTACTCACTACTACCATCAGTATTCTCACTTATACAGGTGTACTCACTGCTACCATCACTATACTCAGTTATACAGGTGTCCTCACTCCTACCATCACTATACTCACTTATACAGGTGTACTCACTGCTACCATCACTATACTCACTTATACAGGTGTTCTCACTGCTACCATCACTATACTCACTTATACAGGTGTACTCACTGCTACCATCACTATACTCACTTATACAGGTGTTCTCACTGCCACCATCACTATACTCACTTATATAGGTGTACTCACTGCTACCATCATTTTAGTCACTTATATAGGTGTACTCACTGCTACCATCACTATACTCACTTATACAGGTGTACTCACTGCTACCATCACTATACTCACTTATACAGGTGTACTCATTGCTACCATCACTATACTCACTTATACAGCTGTAC